>CM069862.1:183283843-183628843 GCA_036172795.1 Pelodytes ibericus
CCCTTAGGATTAAATCAATCCGGGAGTATGCCAGGTATGACCTTGAGAAACACGTATAATCGCGTTCCGTTGGGTGGGTGATTCGCCATATGTCATATAGTGTTGCTTTATCCAGGAGATCCTGCAATCTGCGGGCCTGAGAACTAACCCTTCTATCTCTTAGTCTACCTCCTATTGTCTTTTTATCCATAATTGGGTCTAAGAGACAGTTGAAGTCCCCCCAAAATCATGAGGGAACCCTGCCTCACTTTCTCTATCCTACCAAACAGTTTCTTAATAAACCGAATCGGGGCATCGTTTGGTGCATATAGATTAACCAAAGTTATTAATTTATGGTCGACTTCCCCGACCACGATTATATATCTGCCCTCTGGGTCAAACTCTGTGTGTTTCAAATTTAAAGTGAGCTCACTCGAGAACATTATTGCTACTCCCCGTTTCTTTTTTGTTGGTAGAGATGCAGAAAGGATTGTTGGATATTTCTGTGATTTAATATTCTCTCCATCTTTAAGGTTCCAATGTGTCTCCTGGAGACAACAGATCTTAATACGTTCTTTATAAAGGAAATTGAAGAGAATAGACCTCTTTTGAGGAGAGTTCATACCGCGAACATTCAATGTGGCGATTCTAACCATTAGGTTTCTTTTTCCCCCCGTGCCCCATGCCCCTCAACCCCTCCCCTCCGACGAGATTACAACACACACAACACAAGACAACATTAACATTCACATAAGGGCCTCTGTCCCAATCAGAGGGCCCTAAAAACGCACTTTTGTTAATCCCTAACATGTGCGTAAGTTTCCACAATTCTGATTGTGGATGTCGAGCCGATGTATTTTGCCGGCAGCCTCCCCCGCTCCACATGTAGAGTGAAGATAGGACGGAGTTTCTCCGGCAGGTCCCCACAAATTGGTTGCCATTCAATTCCTCCCAGACTTTCTTATTAACCTTCTCCTCTGTTCCTCCCCCCTCCCACCCCCCCCCCACCCCCTCACCTCCTCTCCCTTCAATACCACATTTTCCAAATATTAATGCATATTAATGTGCTTTCAAAGTATTTTAAAATGCATGTCTTCCATTTTGTATTGCTTAAAATATGAAATACTTACAGCTAGATTAAATTGTGAAATTACAGCAGTTTGCAAGAAACTAGGACTGCCCACACTAGATGAGTAAAAGTCATTTCCTTTTTCTTTTCTTTTTTTCTGCAGGAATCAATGAGAATAATGTTATTCAAATGAATGGAATATCCTGTCTCTCAAGTGATGTCATAAGACAATGTGTTGCACTATTAAGAGATCCTACTGTGTACAAGAGCAAGGTCACTCAGAGGCCACACAATAGATTAAATCTGAGTAAGTGACTAAATGAAACAAAACGTTAGATCCTCAGTGTCTATAGAATGCCGCACCTGCAGTGAACATGCAGAGTAATCACTGGGGAGGGCTTGAGTCAAATAATAAAATGTGATTTATGCAGAATGCCTGCATCAAATCATACTGGGATAAAAGCCTGTGCACTATACGAGCAGTAATCTTCATCTTGCACCAAAGTGAGTTTAGGGACTAGACTGTCCCTTTAATGACAAATGCACACGTAATTCATATGACAATAAATTAAATCTGACATTAAACCCCCTAAATGCATACAAAAACAACAATTTTTGGTAATATTTTAGATCTTTTTTTTTTAAAGTCAAGTACAAAAATGTGTAAAGTAGAAACAAACCCATCCTTTGTTTATTATAGGAAGCATTCATATTTTATCTACAATCTCCTTGAGATATGTGCAATTTATTGTGAATTACTACATGGTAAAATACTAGGAATAAAGTGTACATTCAAATTATTTGAAGAAATCTTGACTTGGACCATGGTTTTAAGACTAAACTGATGGATTGATGGTTAACATTTCATTATAAGTATTAGACTTATTCATATTTTATTAAGTAGAATAGAAAGGGTTTTCTCTGAAGGTCCGTTCTGGAATATCCCATTGGGTTCCATGATGATTGCACTCCATTCATATCATTGCCCCAGATTTAACCGTATTTTAATTCGGTTTTAAAATACAAACATATCAGCTTGAAAAAACATGATGTGACTGGAAACAGAGATTAGAGACAAAAGAAGATATTGAAGCGAAGTACAGACTTTCCAAACTAGGTTTGTTTATAGCTGCAAGAAAGGGACTGTAACATCAGTAGGAATGTCTGAGATCAATACAAAACCATTTTATCTGAACTTTTTTTATTTTTTTTATTTTGCTGTGACGTGTTTGGAAATATTAACTTTAGCGAAAGAAAGTTGTTTATCGTGATAACACTGAATTCTGTTAAAATATTGCCCAAAATGCATCTTCCAAATATTAATGCATATTAATTTATAAATATAAAACACTTACAGCTAGAAGAAATTGTGAAATTACAGCAGTTTGCAAGAAACAAGTACTGCCCACACTGGATGAGTAAGAGTAATTTACTTTTTTTTTTTTTGCTGCAGGAACCAATGAGAATAATTCCATTCAAACAAATGGCATATCCTGTCTCTCTAGTGATGTCATCAGACAATGTGTTGCACTGTTAAGAGATCCTGCTGTGTACAAGAGCAAGGTCACTCATAGGCCACACAATAGATTAAATTTGAGGAGGACAGGAAGTGACTATATGAAACAAAACTTTATATCCTCAGTGTCTACAGAATCCGTTTCTGCCGCACCTGTAGTAAACATGCAGAGTAATCACTGGGAGAGTCAAATATTAAAAATGTAATTTATGCAGAATGCCTGCATCAAATCACACAGGGACAAATCCCTGTGCATTATACAAGCAGTGATCTTCCTCTTGCACCAAATTGAGTTTGGGGACTAGACTGTCCCTTTAATTAACTATGCCATTTTTGCTGCATAGAGGCATTAGATATGTGTAACCTCACACTAGTACTCCATAAGCACCATATTTCATTTTTTGTAAATGTTTACGGGTATTGTTATACCACAAGACATGTAATGGCATTGTGATAAATTATATATGTTAATGTATGTACAAATAGATATGTGACAGGTTGAGTGACATGATAATTGCAACATTTATGGCCAAAGTTCCTATTTTGTCAAAAATATTCGAATCCTGAATTGTGCGACCAAAATATATTAGTGCAAATTTGTAACAATTTCCACACAAAATAATTGCTTTCAAATATTTTTTAGTGTAATATTATTTTTGTACAGTTCATTTTTATTCCAAATAGAGCTACCAGAAGAAACAAAGCCAAATCCTTGCTCACCACACCATTCCCCAAGCCACAAGTTAAAGTTCCTAATACGCATCCGTCTATCATTCTGAATGTTATACACAGACAGATCTTCAGAAACCGACAGTGTGGACACAACCTGCTGTAGATCATTGGCAAGAACTCAGAAAGCTTCCTTCACCACAAGCCTAATCATTTGTCCCTGGGTGGTCAAGTACATACAGCTACTCTTCCTGTTTTGATTGCTTAATAATATTAAAATTACATCTCCTGTAGTAGCGCCAGGAAGATATCTCACAAAGTCATGATTGTCCAACTCACCCAACATCTGCTCTTCTACAGGCCTCATCTTGTCCTTTTTGTCATTGGCTGCAGTCTTGACATGGAGAATGGTGGTTCCTCCAACTCAGTGTTTGAGCCTCTCTCCACAGCACCATACAGCGCTGTATTTACCACGAGGCAAACAAGGCAAGTGCCTAGGGCAGCACTTGCCTTGTATGCCTTTAGGGGTGGCACAAAATGCAAAAAATTAAATAATAATTAAAAAAAAAAAATACAAAATAAAAAAGCCACCCTCTTAAAAAACAAAAATAAAAACGGTCTTGCCAGCAGAGACGGAGGTGAAAGGAGAACAGAAAATCACCCCTCATCATCGCTCTACCTGCCAGCAAGCTGCACAGGGAGCCGAACATGCAGCACAGAGAAACCTCTGTGCTGCCTGTTCGGCTCCCTGTGCAGTGTGACAGGGAAGTGTATTAATGGCAAATAATACTGGCATATTATTGGGCAAATTGGCTGGGGCATATTAAATGGCAAATAATACTGGCATATTATTGGGCAAATTGTCAGGGGCTTATTAATGGCAAATAATACTGGCATATTACTGGGCAAATTGGCTGGGGAATATTAATGGCAAATAATACTGGCATAACATTGGGCAAACTGGCAGGAGCATATTCAATGGCAATGTGATGGGGCATGTCCTTGGTGTGCAACGTGGGTTATGGGTCATGTTGTGGGAATGCATCGTGGGTAGGGGGGGTGCCCAAATATTGTCTGCCTATGGCAGCACAAAACCGATATACCACTGGCACCATAACACATGATGTTATCCTTTTTGTTCTGTAAAATACCAGTCAGCAATATTCACCATCTTATTGTCGGGAATACCTGTAACACAATGTAAAAGCAATAAATGGAAGGTCTCTCTGTGAGAAAATTGTGTAATTTCATTCCATGGTGAATTATTGGAAAGATTGATTTGCAGAGGGTTAAAAAAAAAAACACCTTTTTATTATAAAAATGTAAGCAAACCTGGAAAACAATAACTGCAACAATTATTTTATGGACTCAGTAGACAATATATCTGTCGGCAAAAAAGACACAATCAAATAAGCAGAGAAATATATATATAAATATACAATTACTTCATCTCCACAGTACTAACACCCAGGAGCACAGAAACCTTTTTAGAAAAAGTAAATAACAATTGGACACTTTCTGACATTATTATGCAATGAAGAAGCCTTATTTTTAGTGTGCTTTGTTTGCATGGATTAAACCGGCTGCCTCCATTGATTCTGGGTCTCCTGGGGAGATTGTGTTCCCTGAGATAATCTTTGTCTGCGTTAATCCCCATAGATGAATATTTCCTATCAGGTGGTCTGGTGAATTTGAACTTGTTCTTTCTGTATGTCACATAACTTGGTTCTGCATGGCATGTTCACATGCATGACATCCGATGTGTACGTGATGAGTAGGAAGGGAAATTTACATTTGGGGGTCAAGAAAAAGTACGTTTGAATTTCATTTTAACCACAGGGTTCAAAGTAAGAACAAACATCTCCCAAAAACGTGGTCCTTATCAATAAAAGGATAGTTCTGTAGACCAAGGATTGTTATAACCATTGAAACATAGAATTTATCGGCAGATAAGAACCATTCGGTCCATCTAGTCGTCCAAATTTTCTAAATACTTTTATTAGTCCCCGGTTCCCTATCTTATAGCTAGGATAGCCTTGTGTCTATCCCACGCATGCTTAAACTCCTTGACTGTGTTTACCTCTACCACTTCCGCTGGATGGCTATTCCATACATCCACTACGTTTTAATCTTTTCCCTTCGAATTTATGTTCCATGTTCCTAAAAATATGTTAAGCATATCCCAGTTGACTCTTTAAACCTATAAATAATCAAGCCACTTTAATTTTATGATTTATACTCAAAAATAAGAGGAGTTGACACAAAAATGCATAAAATAGTGCTTCATAGCATGTCCTCAAAAAGTATGTGGTATATATTACTGCACATAGGTATGGTATTCATATATGATATGTAGAGGGGAATCTGTGGTATACAGTATCATTCAGACAGGTGATGTCCATGTCTGATGGGGTGCTAAAAATAATGACTACAAAAGTCATAATCTTCATTTATTATCAGACTTACATAGATAAATATAACAGAGGAGAGAGGTAACAGACAGAACGCTTAATCCATTGTAAGCCCTCTTGGGGCACCTAATCATTGGCTGGCAAGACTATCTGAGATTTTATCTCAATTACATTTATATGCGTTATGATTGCTTTTTTTGTGTATATGTGTGATTATTTGAAATCAGATTAGCTTCTACCTTTATAGAGCATCTTTCTAGTAGAACCCTCTGTCACTGGGGCTCCTGAAGGTGGCAAAGGGCCACCCTCCTCCCCACAGACTATGGCTCATGTCGATGTAAGTTGGAATTTGGCCAGAACATTATACAAATTCAACATTTGAGTATAGTATGTCTTTTTTTTCAGTTTTTCTCTATACATGCCTTCAACGTTGATAAGCGCTCCAGTTTTTTTCCTCCACACTATGACCCTGGCCTGAAAATTAGTACAATATACTGCCAGCACTTGGTTTGCTAAAATGCTTTCACGGCGGGTAGAAAACACATTTCTGATTTGCAATTCAGTATTGCAAAGGGAAGTGTATACAGACATTATTTTGTGATTTTTGGCCCCTGTTATTATTGAGTTATTGAATGTTATTGTATATTACTATTGAAACAGGTTGCATAGCCAGGAGTTTAGTGTCCGCCTGCCTTTATGTGAGTCACCCAAGTCAGGATGTGTGTACCTGCAAGGTGTGATATCTAATTATGTTATGTCCATTGTGTACTGTAAATCTAATTGCCTGTATTTGTAATGTATGTCATGCTCTTTCCTGGTGTTTTCTTTTAAATAGGAAGTTCCATTGTATCCCTAGACCCTGCTGTATTAGCTCCTGGTGTATTGCATGTTAATTCCTGAATGTATGTAATTTTGTCTTTACAAAAATAAGTTTAATATTCTACATATGTCTCGACTGGTGGTCTGGGTTACTGGAGATATTGGGAATCCTGAGGAAGCAGACTTTGACAGAGTTTTCCAGGTGGGTTCCATTCCACTAGTGATGGTGATGGTTTGTGTAGTATCCTAAGATTTTATTCAATACTCTTCTAATTAATTCTTTATAAAATAATATATACCTCTTTGGTGCATCTCCAAAAATCCATATTCCTTGGCAAGGGAACAAAAGAGAAGATTTTAGTGGAACCCATTTAGAAGCACACTCTACATACGAAGGCGATGTAATTATTCTGCCAGCATGAATTTGATTTTGTTTTTACATTTGACATATGTTTGTGGCAGAGCTACAAAGAAGCTGCCTCATTTCAAGGTTCAGAAAAAAATCATTGGTATGAATTCGTTAAGCTGCATCTCAATGATTGTGCTATCTACACATATGCATTAGTCTTATGACTGGAGCCAAATATGTCTACAGAGAAAAATCAGTTCATATTTAGTAACTGTATGTTTCGCCTCTTCGACTTTAGTGCAGACGCCAATACTTCTGGAGTGTGCAACCGAACTTGGTTGTCAAAATGTTGCACTTCTTTTGGCTACCTAAAGTCTATCTAGAAGATGGGGGTCTTTGAGCACCGTGCTTTATGTATGAATGTGATCAAGGAAAAGCAACTTTAGTATAGCTTTTATATTTATACATTTTGTGCATATTCTGAGACTATATTTTAGGTTCTGAACCATGGTTCTCATTTGAAAATTCAAAATGAAATATACATATTATGGAATATAAAAGACATTTATCATAATATAATGTTAATCCTTAAATAATAGTCACCTTCATACCTGACAAAAATGCTACAATTATTATAATAATTAAAATAGTTTTGAAAAATCTTTTTTCATGTGATGAAACTACCACAACTTTCACCTTGCAAACGCTCCTTATTTTGAATTCTTCTACTTTGAACTTGTTTATGACCAGACTGTTTTTGGCCATGTTGTACCGTTCTTGACAATGGCTGTTTTAATGGCTCGCGGCGCTTGTGTTCAGCTCTAATATTTCATTGTTTCCTATACAAATGATATATTGTTTTCTTGAGTGGCTATGAAGGGTTTTATTTAGATTCCATTATTTTAATCATGTTATATAATTTACTATAAAAACAATAATAAAAGATGATGAAAAGTTTAAAGAATATATATTGTTATAACTTTTACCTAAAAAAAATACAAAATATATCATCTATATACATGACAGTAAGGAACCGTGGGGCTCACTGAATGGCAGTAAAGAGTCTTGATCTTTAAAACATCCTAAAAGTGCACAATTATGCAAATGTTGGTAATATGTGCTGTATTTAATAACCACTAAGCTATGTGTACAATCACCTATGACTTGGATGCCATATTTTTGTTTTAAGATATATATATGCTACCAGCTGGACAATAAGGCTTTACTACTCCTACCCCAAAAGAGTTGGAGCATCAAACAAGCTTCTCTTAAATATAGCAAGTTAAATTGATTTTATTTTTTTCTATTGGGTATTAGAGGGATATGCAGAAAATGCACTTTTAGCCACGATCAATAGAATTAACTTAGTGGACAGGTTATCACTTCAGCTGAATGTGGTTCAATATGTTTAAAATGGAGTCTGAGCATGTGACAGGGCAGCTCAAAGAACCATATTATCAACAATGAAGTAGAAGTGAGAATCTGGAAGAGCAAAGATTTAATCAACGGCAAAGAAACGGATTCTTTACAGTAAGGATAATAAAGATATGGAACTCACTGCCAAGAGAGGTAGTGCTATCAAATACAATAGATGCATTTAAAATGGTCTGGATGTTTTTTGTTTTTTTTTAGAAAAGCAGAACTTACAGGTCAATTAATAATAGAATAAGCACTACTAATAGAGCGTCTTGATCCAAGGATAAACGTGATTGCCCTTTGGAGTGAAGAATTAATTTCCTCCTCTAGGTGGGGAAATTCTAAATAGCTTCCTTAGGGGTTTTTTCCTTCTTTTGGATCAGAACCAGGAATGATAGGTAGAAGGGTTGTAACTATGGTACACTGGATGGCTATACTAACTGAAGTGACGACCAAAGGCTCTAAGCACCCCACATTAACTATAGGAACTGCAATCTCTTATTTGTCTCTGACTAAAACAACTTAGTGGCAAAACAAGTCAGCCATTTTGTCACGCATATTCTGATGCATTGCAAAAATCAAATGGTATGAGTAAACACTTTAAAAATAAAGTCATAATCAATCAGTCCAGAATATTTTATTCACTTAGCTTACTCTTACTAAATGACGGGGATCAATTTTTGCTTTCAAGGTTTATAGCTGAATAACAATTTTGTCTTCCATTTTGAGGTTGGAAGTTTGGTATTCAAAATCCTTTGTTGTATATTGTCACTTTCCGCTACTCGTTTTCCCAAAGAGAATTCTATGAATGTTTACTTGGCTTGAAAGCTACCAGGTGTCCCGACAGCACCGTCACACTGCCAATCACTCTCTCATTACCTGCATTGTCTCACTGCCTTCTTGGTCTTCTGTAGGGACTCCCAGCCAGACACACAAGCTCCATAAGCAGGCCTCTCATGACTAACCCTAGGTTACTGTTCTGCACATGGGCAGTTCTACTTTTGGCTTCCTGCCCTTACTCACCCTAAAGGGCCAGGTTTAAACATAATTTTTTCTGTAATTCTTATTGGTTGATGGTTTGGTAGGAGGGATATTTAAACCTCATTTATGCACTTGTTCCTTGCCTGAAATAGTGCTCTAAGCCGTTTCTAGCGTATGCATACTGCCTGTTGCTGATATTGCCTGTGTAGCCCTGTTGTGATTTTCAGCCATTTAAGAGGATGTAGATATATATATATTGCAACAGGAGGAGCCAGAGCAGACACAGAGATACATGTCTACATCAAGGGCTGGAGAACTGCTTTTCCCAGGAGGCTGTGAGACAGGAAGTTCCGGGTGAGAGGGAAGTGAGGAGGAAGGAGTGAAGGGAGTCAGTCAGGGGACAGTGATCCAAGAAAGACAGATCTGCGTTGCAGGGGATTTAAGACAGCTTGTATCAGAGCTGTGTGTTTGCCACTGAGACACAGGCTCTATGCAGTAGTGTTTGGAGAGTCTGATGTTCGTCTACTGAAACAGGGAGAGACTGTGTTTGGAGCGATCGAACTGAGGCCTGGTCGCAGGGCCGATCAAGCCACCGGTAGAATCCAGCCTGCCCAATTGAGTGAGTGGAGCTGACGGAGGTTATTGCCAGATTCCCCAGACGGCCCCTAGACTATCTGAGATGTCCTGCAGGAGGCTTTAAAAGACTGCATCCATTTCACAGACGTCGGTCTGAGGAGAGAGGGACACTCGCTTCCACAGACAGCCATCCTACTTTCCTAAAAGACACTAGAAGTGGTGAGCGGCCTTTGGCCATTGCAACAAGTGTATTTCCTACAACTGTCATACATCCAGGGCCCCAACGTTGGCTAGCCTAGGACAGTACTACTGGCCAGTAGTTTAGGGTGGGGTCGATACTGCTAAGTATATATATATATTACTGTTAATCGCATTCAATCTAAACGTATTATCTCATTCTGTTATTAGTTGTATTATATTAGAGTGGGGAGACATTAAGGGCTTTTGCTCTATCCCACAGTCATTAAATCTGTTATAAAACTTCACAAGGGGTGCTGGTGTGCTGTGGATTCATTGTTTGTGGTGTGTCACAGAGGTGAGACAGAAGACCTGATAATTCAGCGGCTCCTTCGGGGGTGAGCGCTACACGTGGGGGCTCGTCCGGGATTTCTTCTGATACCTCTCGCAAAGTGATAACCACATAAACGAGCCAGCAATGGATCCAAACACCGCAGCAGAGTGGTGCAAAGAACAAAATGGCCAATTAGGGCTGAGTATAGTAATGGACATTCCTGCTGACAAATGGACAGAGGAACAGATCCGTCAAGCAGTAACTATACTAGCACCTGACCAGAAAGTGTTTGTAATAGACACGAAAATAGATCAAAAAGTCTCCCATACCTATGCCCTACTAGAATGGAAGAAAGGAGTCCCAACCTGCTTCCAGGGTGATAGCATCCAGCTAGCCGGAGAAGTTAAAGCATGGTTATTCCCTCTACTCACCTCAGCAAGTTGTCTGGAGGGACCAAGCCAGACCATGTCAGACACAGTGGAAGTAACTACCACTTCGGTACCAACCACTAACTACCCCCCAGCTTCCTTCTTCATGGACATAGGAAAACTGGTAGAGAGCGTTAGAAAAATGTCCTCGCCATCTGTGAACTATGGCTACAGGAAGTTGAGAATTTTTTCTGGAGTGCAGCCTGTACCTCCTGGAGAAGAAGAGTATGAAACCTGGATGGAACAGGCTATGCAAGCACTGGAAGAATGGGATGTTCCAGAGGCTCAAAAGAAACAACGCATTACTGAAAGTCTGAAAGGTGTTGCAGCAGAAGCCATCCGAAATTTGAAATTCAGTCAGGAGTCTTGTACAGCATATGACTATCTTCGCATGCTACAAGATGAGTTTGGGCGCACAGAGAAAGCTACAGATCTAATCTTCCTATTTGAACACATGTTTCAACGGGAAAATGAGCAGCTTTCCGAGTATATTCGACGACTAAACAAAATGCTATACCAGATTGTACTAAAGAAAGGAATAGAAGCCAGGGATATGGATCAAGTTAGAATGAAACAGATCCTGAGAGGCGCTCTGAGTTCCGATCCTATCTGGATCCAGTTGAAGACCTTACAAGGGGGTACCTCTTTGCGATACTCTGATCTCATTAAGATGGTAAGGGAGGAAGAGGCTATCCTAGAGGAGAAAAAGAAGGGCTCAGGATTCTCATTTCCTGCTGAGGTTCGAACGCTCAATGTGTCGAATGGGAATTCAGAAGTGGAGCAATTAAAGGCTCAAGTTTCCCAGCTGACGCAAATGCTAACCCTATTGTCTGCAGGTGTCAAGTCGCCCCTTGAAAAAGTCACTTCAGAACCAGTTCCTGAATCAACTACTCAGGTGGTGCCTATCAAGCAACCGTCAAACATCTGCTATAAATGCGGAGGAGTGGGTCATTACCGAAATACCTGTCCGAGCCCATCGAATGCAAGAGGAAGTTATCGACCGGCGGGAAACTACAGAGGGCCCCAGTGAGGGAGCAAACTGGGTGCCCAACTACTGAAGACTGCTCTGATTCCCAGGATACCAATAAGAGGCCCAAGTCTTTACCCAGAGCCTCACCTGCTACGACAAAAAGATCCCCTCCCCTGGCGTCTGGTCCTGTGTCAGAGGGAGGCAAGGCACACCCACAACCTAAACACCCGGAAGGGGGAAGAAAACAGCCACCACAAGCGAGGAAGAGGGTTAGAGTGCAGCCGACTGGGTCTATGCCTTCTACTACTCCGAAGAAGTTCCCTGACCAGTTGATAGGCCCTTCACCCATTATCCCAGTTCAAGTAGAAGGGGTTTACACGAAGGCTCTCCTCGATTCAGGTGCTCAAGTAACACTGATTTACCGGGATTTCTACCAGAAGCATTTGAAGCATCTACCCCTGATGGAGTTAGAGGATCTCGAAATCTGGGGTATTGGGACTCAGAAGCTTCCATATGATGGGTGTCTACAAGTGAAGCTGGAGTTCAGTTCGGCAACTGTTGGACAACCAGGGGTCTGTGACACCTTAGCCATTGTATGTCCCCGCCCACCAGGAGCTAATCGAAGTTCTATGATTGTGGGAACAAATACTGATTTGGTGAGACGCCTTATAACTCCATTAGTGACGGAAGAGAGTTCTACTTCAGAGGAGATGCACCCGATGTTGCGGCCAATCTACCAGCGGATTATTCAAGAACAGAGGGCACCCGGCAGAAGTGGGACGGCTTTGGAGATTAGAAAGAGCAGAGAAGGTCTTACAGCCAGGAGAAATGACTAGTTTCCGGGCCTCAGTCAAGTTGAATTGGTCACAACCAGGCCCCTATGTGGTCCTGGAAACTGATCCCAGAAATATGAAGAGATCTGGAGTGGAATTGGTGCCTGAGATAATATCCACCAGAGCTCTACAGCGGGCCCGTGGGAGAGTCTCTGTAAGTGTATGCAATGTGTCAGACTCCCCAGTGACCTTGAAGGCACGGATGCCGATTGGACAAGTGGCCACTGCCACACCCCTCTCACCCACTGAATTGATAGATGGAGTAGACAGAGAGATCCCAGCTGAACGATTCTATCCTAAAGATGCCCCTATCTCGCCTGAGTGGAAGAAGCGAATTCAGTCTCAGCTCCTCAAGTGGCAAGATTTATTCTCCAAGGATGAGTTTGATGTGGGGTGTGCTAGGAGCACTCAGCACCGCGTTCGCCTCCAAGATGACAAGCCCTTTCGAGAAAGGTCACGGCGAGTCCCATTGGGAGATCTAGATGACCTAAGGGAACAGCTGGCTGAATTGAAAAGGACCAGGATAATCCAAGAATCCAGGAGTCCTTATGCCTCACCCATCGTGGTAGTTCGCAAGAAAAACGGTTCCATCCGTTTGTGCATAGACTACCGCACCCTCAACCAAAGAACCATTCCCGACCAATACACTACTCCTCGAATAGAAGATGCCTTACAGTGTCTGTCTGGAGCAAAGTGGTTTAGTGTACTTGACCTGCGAAGTGGATATCACCAGATACCCATGCATCCTGAAGATAAAGAGAAGACTGCTTTCATCTGTCCACTGGGATTCTTTGAGTTTAATAGAATGCCCCAAGGCCTCACAGGAGCCCCAGCAACTTTCCAACGACTAATGGAAAAGACGATGGGAGACATGCACCTGATTGAGGTACTAGTGTATCTGGATGACCTAATAGTCTTCGGAAGAACACTGGAAGAACATGAGCAGCGGTTGGAAAAGGTCTTGAAGAGGCTGCATGAAGAAGGATTAAAACTTTCCTTAGAGAAGTGTCAGTTCTGTCTGCCTTCAGTCACATACCTGGGACATGTTGTTTCAGCAGAAGGCATATCAACTGACCCTAAGAAGTTGGAAGCTGTGGCTTCATGGCCGAGACCGTAATATTACTGAACTCCGGTCCTTCCTAGGATTCTGCTCATACTATAGGAGGTTCGTAGAGGGGTTTGCCAAGATAGCTCAGCCTCTGAACACGCTTCTAAGAATGGAAGGAGCAGAAGATGAATCAATGCCCTTTGAGCCGGGTTCATCAGCCCACGGAACTAGGAAGCCTCGTGAATCAATCCAGGAGGAATGGACCGACCAATGTGAAAGAGCTTTCCTCCAATTGAAAGGAAGTCTAACACAGGCTCCTGTCCTTGCCTACGCTGATCCTGCCAAGCCTTATAAACTACATGTGGATGCTAGCAGAGAAGGGCTAGGAGGAGTACTATACCAGGAATATGATGGCCTCCTGAGACCGGTGGCATATGTGAGTCGGGGTCTCACCCCTTCTGAGAAGAATTACCCCACTCACAAGTTGGAGTTCCTGGCCTTGAAGTGGACAGTGGTGGACAAACTAAAAGACTACCTGTACGGGGCCAATTTCGTGGTCAGAACTGACAACAACCCACTCACTTACATTCTCACTACGGCCAAACTGGATGCCACTGGGCACCGGTGGTTGGCTGCCCTGTCAGGATTCCGCTTCAGCCTCAAATATCGCCCTGGGGTCAATAACCAAGACGCGGATGCCTTATCCAGGAGACCCTATAGCACAGGGGTCTCAGAAACAGAGTGGACTCATTTGACTCCAGATGGAGTTCAAGCCCTATGCCAAGGGGTGGAGTGCCGAACCAAAGGAATGATTGGAGCAGAGGCCATAGGAGTCATGGCTGCCAGTGTCCCTAAAATGTATTGTAACCCTACACAGCTGAGGAGTGAGGGCCTGCCTACTTTCACAAAGAAGGACCTGAGAGTAGATCAGGCTGAAGATCCTTTGATCGGGTTAACTCTGAGAGCAATGAAAGCGGGTCAAAGAGGGCTCCTACTAACTGATTCACCAAAAGAGGGTCGTCTGGTCCACAAAGAGTGGGAACGGTTGAAACTGCTAGACGGGGTGGTCTACCGAAGGGGCCCCTCGGATGACTTAGAAGAAAAGCAGCAGTTGTTCCTCCCAGAGAAGCATAGAGAAAATGTGCTGAAAGCTTTGCATGATGACCATGGTCACTTAGGAGCAGAGAGAACTTTTAAACTGGTCCGAGACAGATTCTATTGGCCCTGCATGAGAACCGAAGTTGAAAGCTACTGCCATTCCTGTCTAAGATGTATCCAGAGGAAAACGTTACCTTCTAGGACTGCTCCAATGAGCTATCTACAGAGTCAAGGGCCTATGGACCTGGTGTGTATTGACTTCCTGTGCTTAGAGCCTGACACTAGTGGACAGGGAAATATCCTAGTGGTGACAGACCACTTTACCCGTTATGCTCAAGCTTTTCCAACCAAAGATCAACGTGCTCCTACTGTAGCCAAAGTCCTAGTAGAAAAGTTCTTTGTTCATTATGGTCTACCTCAGAGGATCCATTCTGATCAAGGCAGAGACTTTGAAAGTCGACTCATCAGGCAGCTCTTGGATCTATTGGGGATTCAGAAGTCAAGAACCTCTCCCTATCACCCCCAGGGTGATGCACAACCGGAGAGATTCAATCGGACTCTGCTCAATATGTTGGGAACACTGTCGATCAGGGAGAAACAGCACTGGAGTCGGCATATCTCTACCATTGTGCATGCTTACAATAGCACAGAAAGTGATGTTACAGGATACTCACCGTACCGCCTCATGTTTGGAAGAGAAGCCCGATTACCAGTAGATTTAGCTTTTGGCCTCTCCCTTGACCAGACGTCTATTGCCTCTCACCAGGGTTATGTGGATAGACTGAGGAAAAACCTGGCTTCTGCATTTGAGAAGGCCCGTTTGACATCCAGGAGTAGAGAACAAAGAAACAAACGGAACTATGACTTGAGGGTTCGGGTACAGGATTTACAGCCAGGTGATCGAGTTCTATTGAGAAATTTGGGTGCTTCGGCCAGGCACAAACTAGCTGATAGATGGAGCTCTCAGATCTATACCGTCTGTAAACAATTGCCTGGCCTGCCAGTGTACCAGATTCGACCAGAGGGAAAGACCGGGCCACTGAAGAATTGGCATCGGAATCATCTCCTACCTCTGAATGAAGCTGTGCGGGTACCAGATAGAGATGAGTCTCCTTCACACATTCCATCCACTTCCCGTCAAGCACCTGTTACTCGGTCCCAACAGCCACCTTCTACAAGAGAAAGTGAGGACGACAGTGATGAGGAAGATGTGTGTCCGAGTTGGATGTGGCCATCTGAACCTATGGACGTTCATCCAACTATTATGACTCCTGAGCCGGATTTGAGCAATTTGAGACCAGATGCCCCTGAATTTGTGCCTCAAGCAAACGAGGATAATTCTGTACCCTCTCAAGTGGAAAGTCTCTTGCCGGAAACCTCAGTTCTAGAAGATGCCCCTGTTCAGCCAGTTGAAAAGGAAACTGAATTCCCTCAGTTAACACAGCAAGTAGAAGAGGACTCAGCAGATGAAGGCCCATCCGGGTTTTTAGAATCAAGGTCCAAACGACTGGTGCGACCTCCTCAGAGACTCACTTATGACTCACCAGGGAACAGCACAGAGGAAGCTATCACTACTGTACGCAGATCACCCAAAGTGTCCACCCTAACCACAAACGTATCAAAGGACTTGTGTCCAATCCCGACCATCAGCACACCTTGGTGGAGTGTTCCTCTGCCCACTCCACTTGCTAGACGTTGTCATAGACTGCATCTATCTATGCGCAGTAAAGGTATTCAGATGGTCTAGTATAAACTTTATATGTGCCTTTCATACTGTATATATTGTCTGTAGAACTTACAAATACAGTTTACCCTTTGGGGGGGACCCCAAAGACTTTAAGTAGGGGGAGAATGTAGCCCTGTTGTGATTTTCAGCCATTTAAGAGGATGTAGATATATATATATATATTGCAGCAGGAGGAGCCAGAGCAGACACAGAGATACATGTCTACATCAAGGGCTGGAGAACTGCTTTTCCCAGGAGGCTGTGAGACAGGAAGTTCCGGGTGAGAGGGAAGTGAGGAGGAAGGAGTGAAGGGAGTCAGTCAGGGGACAGTGATCCAAGAAAGACAGATCTGCGTTGCAGGGGATTTAAGACAGCTTGTATCAGAGCTGTGTGTTTGCCACTGAGACACAGGCTCTATGCAGTAGTGTTTGGAGAGACTGATGTTCGTCTACTGAAACAGGGAGAGACTGTGTTTGGAGCGATCGAACTGAGGCCTGGTCGCAGGTCCGATCCAGCCACCGGAGTAACCCAGCCTGCCCAATTGAGTGAGTGGAGCTGACGGAGGTTATTGCCAGATTCCCCAGACGGCCCCTAGACTATCTGAGATGTCCTGCCGGAGGCTTTAAAAGACTGCATCCATTTCACAGACGTCGGTCTGAGGAGAGAGGGACACTCGCTTCCACAGACAGCCATCCTACTTTCCTAAAAGACACTAGAAGTGGTGAGCGGCCTTTGGCCATTGCAACAAGTGTATTTCCTACAACTGTCATACATCCAGGGCCCCAACGTTGGCTAGCCTAGGACAGTACTACTGGCCAGTAGTTTAGGGTGGGGTCGATACTGCTAAGTATATATATATATTACTGTTAATCGCATTCAATCTAAACGTATTATCTCATTCTGTTATTAGTTGTATTATATTAGAGTGGGGAGACATTAAGGGCTTTTGCTCTATCCCACAGTCATTAAATCTGTTATAAAACTTCACAAGGGGTGCTGGTGTGCTGTGGATTCATTGTTTGTGGTGTGTCACAGAGGTGAGACAGAAGACCTGATAATTCAGCGGCTCCTTCGGGGGTGAGCGCTACACCTGTTTTTTTACTCTGTCTGATTGCCGCCTGTCTTGACCCTTCGCCTGTCTCCTGACTCTGATTGTTAGCTGCCAGCCTTGATTCCTGCTAGTTGACCATTTCCCTGCCTTGTCCTCCTGTACCTTCGCTTCGGTATTTTCCTCCCTGTCAGTTTTATTCCTAGCTACGTTTCAGTATCCTAGTAAGTGTCAGAGTGCAAAAGTCCTGGGGGAAGGAAACCTGAGGCTCAACCCTAGGGTGGAATTCCTCCAGGCAGAATAATTCTGTTCACTTGCCTGTGTTCGTTCCTATTTCTGCATAGTGGTTCCAGCTCCGCATCACCCTTATACCAGGGCCGGCCTTAAGTGTTCTGGGGCACTGTGCAGGCCTCCCCCCACGATGCCCCCCCATGCCTATCTCTTTCAATGGCGGATGCTCCATATGTGCTAGGTGTGTGCCGCAAACCCCAGAAATACATCTGAAAGGCAAATTTTCCTGCTTGTCGAATTGGCACCAGAGAGAGTGACACTGTTGTCGAATTCATAGCTGGCGTCACCTTTCGGGTGTAACTCGTGTATTTCCGTGGGTTTGTGTGCTGGCTGAACTCAGCACACAAACCCCCAGAAATACACGAAAGATTTCATGCTTCCGAGTGACAGGCGTGCTCCGTGCTGGAAGAACGCCTGTCACTCAGGGGCATGATACGCCCCTGGTCTTTTTCCTCTCCCTCCATGTATGTGTCTCTCCCTTCCCATGTTTGTGCCTTTCCTCTTCCTTGCCATGTCTGTCTCTCTCCAACTCCCCCATATCTGTTCTCTCTCCCCCTCCTCCCCATATCTGTTCTCTCTCTCCCCCTCTGTTTTCTTAACTCCCCCCTCCTCTGTTCTCTTCTCTCCCACCTCCTGGTCTCTTCTCCCTCTCCCCCCTTCCTCTGTTCTCTCTCTACTCCCCTTCCTCTGTTTTCTTCTCCCCCCGCCTCTGTTCTCCCTCCCCTTCCCATTCTAACCTATGGTTAGGGGGCGGAGCTCCACAGCTGAGAGGTGTGGTTCCGGCCCCACCCTGTGAAGCAGAGCAGAGTCTGGGAGCTGCGGGCATCATGAGAAAGTGCTGCTCACGCTCCCCACACACAGTCATAATGCAGGGTATCGGATTTTATCCGGTGAGCTCCGCCCCCTCCCAAATCAAGCAGTGCTTGCTGAGCAGAGGGCTGGTGAGGGGGGTCTTTTATTCTCCCCATCTAGTGCCTCTACCGGTAAACTTTTTTTTTTTTCATAGGTGACGGGCAGGTGCCCCCTGGGGTGTTGCGCCCTGTACGCTCGCACTGCTTGCACACCCCCTAAGGCCGGCCCTGTAAGCCACAGATTATTATGGGTTCCCTCCAACCTTCTAAATGCTGGTCACAGCACTGAGACATTCATGCTATCTTTTGAACTCTTTGGTCATCCACATTTATTGCATACTGTGTGAAAACTTAGTGTTTTAGGGGGAAATGATCTTTATACAGAGGTGTAAGAGGTGCAATATACTAGGGCTTTTTTTTTTGATACCCAACCATTATCAAAGATTTTTCCATGGTGTGGACTAGGCCTATTTCATAATTCATAGTATCATATTAATTAATATCAGTTAATTAGTCCATTGGATGCTTTGATAAAGCATTAGACAATAGTGTAATCATAAATAGTTAATGAGCAATTACCGTGAAATAATTGACATACACAGTATCTGAATGCCATATAAAGTTTTTTTCTCTCTCAAGGATAGCCAAGTAGGCTTACAAGCAACTCTCAGACAGGTACTTGACGACGTAAGTTTCGTACATCTACAAATCACTGTAAAATCTTGAATAGTTTATGTTAGGATTTAGCACATTAAACAAAACTCCTCTGAGGATTGCTATCAACCCCACGGCTTAATCATTTTTGCTTCACTGTCAGCAAATGGAGATCACTTATATTTTTCATCTTTCTATTTGTCTCACTTGAAAGAAAGCAAACAATTAATTAAGAGATTTATTAAAAAAACATTTTGTCATGCAGAAAATATCCTGCAAAGTATTTTTTTTCTTCAAAAGTGCTGATTTTGTTTGTGTTGAAGAGAACAAGAGGTGCGCTTGTTGATTATTAAAACACACCTTTACACGGGGAACCTCAGGCCTAATTACGCTAATTATCTACTTGAAAATAAAGCCAAGCGAGGAATACAAAGGTATCGTGATGAAGCAATCTTACATTAGCAGTAGTTAGATAGCGGAGGTGATTGGAACATGCTATAAATATTTTTCAAGCATTTATATTTGTGTCTAGTAAAATGCCTTTGATAACTTTGATATCTTAGTATCTACTTTATCCCCTACATTTTGCCAGAGCGATATTTTTTGTTTTATTAATTTTTCACAGACTTCAAAGAATGGCGACTAAAATTAAAAAAGACACCAAAAGTTGTATCTTGGAACGAATGGGAAGCGTAAAAGGTTTTATTTATGAAAAATAGAATTGCAGAGACCTGAGGAGAGAATTTAGAACTTAAGGCCCAACTAGTCGAATGGGAGAATTTTTTCCAACTACGCTACTTTCAGTTGACAGGGGAGAATTTTTCCACCTCGGTTACTTTGGCCTGAAGATTGAAGTTTTTTTGCAAGGTACCCTTTATTAAAGGACAAGTGTCGTAAAAAAAAATAAGTTGTGTTTGACTGAAAAATGGAATCCAGTATAGGCAGTTTTAATAGAAATGCTTTAATGAAAGTATAAAAATAAAACACCTTATTGAGCCCTGTTTGCTTGCATAGCTCTATCAGTGGGCAGACATGTTGTTTAGAATCTTGGGTCTCAATAGAGCAAGGAGAGCTCAATAAGATGCTTTATTTGTATTCTTTCATTAAATAATTTATATTTAAAATGCCTACAGCTGATGCAATCTTGCAATTAAACAGCAATTCATATTTTCCTGGTTGTTCTATAAGTAAGTTTGTGTTTACTTGATATGGATGTAGATAGTGGTATACATTAGTATGCCACACTAATCGCAAAAAAGGTTCTATAAGGTAATTAAAAGTACTTATCTAACTAGAACTTTTCTCTAAATCACGTGATGGTGGGCCACATTCATCTATTGTACAATAGTCTATAATCTGTAACTAATAAACATAATAATATGCCACAGCCAGCTTGCCCATTAAAATACGCCGCAGTTAGTTTGCCCATTAAATATGCCATAGTTTGACCATTAAAATATGCCCCATTACAGTGTTCATTAGCATATGCCATGGTTAAAATGCCAGTTAAATATGCAACACTTAGTTTGCTAGGAGCCCATTAAAATATATCACAGCCAGTATGCCCGTAAGAATATGTCAGAGCCAGTTTGCCCATTAAATATGCCACATTTGTTCAATATGCCATGCAGGTTCAGTTCCCAGTAAGGTCAACTAGCAAGTCAACCTGAGATAGATAAGTAGAATACCATTAAAATGGGTAATCTTGTGCAAAAGTAACAAAAGTACTTGAAAACCAGAAAAATATCTAACCCTACTTTTCCTGGTTGAACACTTTGTTAGTATTAATAAATTGGATTGTTCAGATGACATCATTACATGGGCTATGGGAGGGTATATACATCCATGTTTATATATAGGAATCAAATAAATGTACATATGTGTACATATAGTCTGCCATAAGCTATATTGTTAAAGGGACACTCCCACCGAAAAATGAAAAGGTTTTTTTGGGGGGATTTTGCATTGCTGATTTCAAATATATCTCTTTTTTTTCATGTGAGTTTATTTTATGAAATATCTTACTTAAGTATGACTGGGTGCCACCATTTTGTGAAATATAGTGTTTTTAGGTGCCACCCCCCTAGAGACTTTACAGCACTAGTATCTCACTTTGGGGCTGGGGACACAGAATGCAGTCAATAGAATTGCATTAAATGGGAGGTTAAAGTAACTATTATATCACAAATGGTCAATCTCTTGTCTTTGTGTTGGAAGGAAGGAAAAAAAAGTTGTACTCAGCCAGTGTCCTGCCCACTATGATACAAAGGAGCCAGTAAGAGAGCAGGGGTTTATCTTATGACATCATCATGCAGGCTTTGGCCGCAGTGAGACTTCCAAATAGATGCTAGAGATAAACACCTAATTTTATTTTTACTTTTATATGCAATGAATTCAAATTCAAAACAGTGGCATATGTTTGTTTTAAATGCACAGGTCATCTAGTTACATTCTATGTAAGTGGTAGTGTCCCTTTAACATGTTTCATAAACTTGTTACCTATGTAAAAAGATCAGAAAAGCATTTATGGTTTTTCTTCTTCAAAGGTTTTAACTAGATGTTAACTCAATGGAAAGCATTTTCAGATAGCCGATTCTATTATTATTTAAAGCAAAGTTTATGGGGTTTTTAGAACTGTAATTAAGAGGTTTGAACACAAGATCTCCTTGAATTTTACAATTTTTTTTTATTTATTTTTTTAATAAAGAAAGGGAGTATAGCTCAGTGGTAGAACATTTGACTGCAGATCAAGAATTATTTACAATTTGATGTCACTCCCATGGCTCAAAAAATAATCTTCAGAAGAAATTCAGACTTTAACACCTTCGCGACAAAGGACGTGTCAGGCACGTCCTGCCGGGAGCTCCGTTGGTGAATCAAGTCGTGTCGAGGCAATAGCCAGCACCGACATTTCTTTTCTGGGGGCCCCACGATCGCCCCACGGAGCAGCATGCTCCGTCAATATGGCTATGCCTTCTGGCGGTCTGAGCATCGGAAGTGAAAGTAACTTCACTTCCGTCGCACTGAATATGCTACTTGACTGCCCCTAGTGGTAGTTAAGTATCATAGCAATGGAAACATTTTTAAATAAATATTTGATTAACTAAAAACTGGTTATATAGTTAGATTAGCCTATAGGGTTAAAATTAAATATTTTTTAGCATAAGGAATAGGGTTAAAATTAAATTAAAATGAAAATATATTAAGGGATAGCATAAGGGTTAGAGTTGGGGTTACATTTAGTGTTAAGGTTAAATTTTGGGTTTGGGTTGGGGTCAAAAGGTCAATATAGGAAAAAAAACAAAAAACACTATTTTTGGTTTTTGACCCATAACTTGCAAAAAAACACCAAAAATTATAAGATATGATGAGCATAATGGTATCTAATAAAAGCCCTTCTTATGACAATAAAAACAACATATAATTTGTGTGGGTACAGTATCTGAGAAAGAAGAAAATTGCAGCTAAACACAAACACCCCAGAAATTTCACCAAGGGAAAGTCAAGGTAAAAATGTCTTGTCACTAAGGGGTTAATTAAAATAATATTCATGCTGATGTTCCTATAAACATTTGAACACATGTAAAAAAAAATGTGTTGCACAAAACAATATTCTGAGATTCCGGACTGGGGTTAAAATTCTATATAATGCATTAAAAAAATTAAATTAGTGTTTTCTCCCCACTTTTTATATTTCTCATCACTGTGACAAATCAACCGTTTTAGAAATCAACCGTCGTCTAATTCGATATGTAGTTTAATCAGCTGCTTGATTATTTATAATATTTAGGGAAAACAATATAGTTAGTGAAAGTGGAATTATAAGATCGGTGTGGGGTTGTGCATAGAAGAGTAATCTCTATACAAAAACTAGCAAGGTTGAGAAGTCCGGCAGTTCAACCATCCCCCTACTTTTTTCTAAACCTTCTAAAAAAAAAAACATAGTTCTAACAGATGTGTTATATATACATTAAAATCTATAACCCTGCCCAGGAAGGTTTTGACAAGCTAGACAGCCAGGGGACTCCAAGGTGATTGTCTGCTGTCATTTTTGACTGATTCTTTTACCAAAGCTCACGGACTTGTGTCGGACTGACCTTGCAGAGATAGTGATCTATCTTCATGGAAGACGACTGTCTGCAACATCTCAATTTCATAGACAAAAACCAGGTAGGGGAGAGCAAAGGAAAAAAATCCTTGCATGTCCCTATAGAAAAAAAAATGTGCTAAACATCCAAAAACCTTATAATTTTAACCATGTAGTAGACAGGATACCTTAATTTTCTAGGTTTAAAGATTGTTGTTACTTCATCTCATTTTAGTTACATATCCAATATTTGTTCTTTTTAATATTAGATATATATATATATTTTTACATGCACAAATAACAATAGACACACACATGCATACATATAATGCTAATATGCAAGGCTAACCATAAATAACTGAATTAAATAAGACAGACATGTATGTTAGATTGGACATTTCACAGTATTTGACTCCCTTTACTCACATTCATTTTCCAGAATGGGTTGAGTATCAAGGTGCTCTCAAGAGAAGCGTGCATCTCAAAGGAAGTACACTTACAATAAAGTTGCAATGCAGGTGGTATTTTGTTTTTTAAAAATGGTCATATACGGAGTCACATATAAGTAATATAAGTGACATATGTAATAGAAATGTCTATCTTATTTAGTGCAGTTATTGCATTGCTTATACAGCATTTCCAAATCCATGCACGTGTATTAAAGAATTTAATTTTCTTGTATTCTTCATTTCTTGTATTTCATTGTAAAACGTTTTACTTGATTAAGTTAACCGCTTCGTGACGTTAAGATGTACTGTGCCGTCCTGATTTTAAGTGCCTAAAAGTCATTAGGACGGCATAGTACGCGAAAACCTCTTTAACAGTGCTGGTCTATTGCCTCGACATCGAGGCAATAGCCAGCACCGAAATTTCTATTTTGGGACCCCCACGATCGCCCCACAGAGCGATCGTGGGGAGCCATATTGACGGAGCATGCTGCTCCGTCAATACGGCCAAGCCCTCTGCCGGTCTGAGCTTCGGAAGTGAAAGTAACTTCACTTCCGTCGCTCTGAATATGCTACTTGACTGCCCCTAGTGGTAGTTTAGTAGCATTGCAATGGAAAATATTTAAAATACATATTTAATTAATTAAAAACAGGTTATTTAGCTATATTAGCCTAGTAGGGTTAAAAGTAAATATTTTTTAGCATAAGGGATAGGGTTAAAATTGAATTAAAGTTAAAATATATTAATGGATATAATAAGGATTAGAGTTGGGGTTAAATTTAGTGTTAGGGTTAAATTTTGGGTTCGGGTTGGGGTCAAAAGATCAATATAGGAAAAAAACAAAAAACACTATTTTTGGTTTTTGCCCCATAACTCGCAAAAAAATACCGAAAAATATGGAAACATGCATATTTTTGAACTCGGGAGAACATTTAGAAACTATTTAGACGGGGTCTTTTTTAATGATTTTATTTGTGTAAATTATATTTTAGGCCAAAGTTAGAAAAAGTGTTTTTTTTTTAATTTTTCATCATATTTTATGATTTTTTTTGTAGTAAATTATAAGATATGATGAACATAATGGTATCTAATGAAAGCCCTTCTTATGACGATAAAAACAACATATAATTTGTGTGGGTAGTGTATGTGAGAAAGAAAAAAATTACAGCTAAACACAAACACCCTAGAAATGTCAAAACAGCCATTGTCACCAAGGGAAAGTCAAGGTGAACATGTCTTGTCACTAAGGGGTTAAGAGCAGCAAGGTTTCCTTAAGAGTGAGGGAAACTTAAAGGGACATTTTGTCAATTGAACAAAGTATAAATTTGACACTTAAAAAATGCAGTCACAGGCCTTGCACCAGTGATAATTTAATCGACTAAACATTACTTGTCACAATTTTTGTCAACTGTGTGTTTTCAGTGAAGAAAACTAAGCAATAACTAAATAGAAACTAAGTTACTAGGACTATGATGAAAATCTATTGTAATTCTCATCAACAGACTAAAATGTCAGGGAGGGACTATTGCATTAACCTAATTGGTCTTCGCAGACCAATTAGGTAAATGCAGGCTGCGCAGATGCAGCTACTGGCTGCTGGATTGGGTCTAGAACTCTTCTTTGCCGCGGCTTCATCGCTGACAGTTCAGCGCGGCAGTTAGAACGCTGAACTGTCAGCAATGAAGAGTAACGTGGCCGTTTGATCGCGGACGTGGCTATGTAAGAGCTGACAGTTCAGAGCTGTACTGTCAGCTCTTACAAATGTGAAAGTAAAAATAAAATAACCCCCCCCCATAAATGATTCCCCCCCCAAAGTGCCCGCCCAAACCCAATACTAAAATTAACCCCAAAACCCAATACTAAAATTAACCCCAATACTAAAATTAACCCCCGACCCCTAATACTAACCCCCAACCCCTAATACTAACCCCCTAAATCCTAATACTAACCCCCGAACCCTAATACTAACCCCTGAACCCTAATACTAACCCCGAACCCTAATACTAACCCCCGAACCCTAATACGAACCCTCTAAACCCTAATACTAACCCCGAACCCTAATACTAACCCCCTAAACCCTAATACTAACCCCTAAACCCTAATACTAACCCCTAAACCCTAATACTAAAATTAACCCCAAACCCTAAAAACTAATTCTAACCCCCTAAACCCTAATTCTAACCCCCTAAACCCTAATTCTAACCACCCTTACTAAAATAAACTAAAATAGATAAAATACTGAAATAAACTTACCCTTAGCAAATGTCCTGCGATGACATCTCCCGCGATGAGCTGTCGTGTGGTGAAGAGACTGCGGTTAAGCGGCTGCTCAGATGCAGCCACGATGAAGTGTCCCATCCCCAGCTGGATTGGATGAGGAGCAGCCTGGCTCTGTCCATCTGCCTCCTGGAACAAGGGTAAAGGATACTCCTCCATCTGATTCGCCTGGTACTTTAACGTGAGTGTTTCCCTTACCATTTCCCTAGCAAGTTAACTTAACACTATGTAACAACCTTCTCAGACCTGTTCCCTCCCTCACTGTTGGCGATGTAGTCAACTAAAATCTACTGGAGATGTATTCCACTAACACTAGACTAAAACAATTCAGATGACTAAATTATGACTAAACTAAAATGGCATTTTAGTGAAAAGACTATGACTAAAACTAATGATGTAATTATTGCAGCACTGGATTAACAAGTTGCAGGTATGGCCTTAGTTTCTGTACCCCCAGGTTACCACGTGCTGTCTTAGGGTTAGACATGGAAATAGGGTATACTCCATAAGCCTGCATGCCCCCTTTTTTTTGCAGTCATTTTGTGCTGCAGGTGGTCTTTCCCAACGGGGGGTTTATCCCCAATGTATCGCTCTTACTCTTTATCTGTGCTCAGCATTTTCTTTTCCTTTATCAGCTAAACTCAAGGTATAGATGATTTTTTTATATCCTATCATCACAGTATAATCAATATTTAGGTGACGTGTCCCTTTAACCCCAGAAGACGCAAGCACCACTTTTTTTTCAAAGTGGCCTCATCTGACAGATGAGATCCCGCTGCAAGTCAGCGCCCCGGGATCCGAGCACCGCTCATCGCGGGGAGCCGTTAAATGCAGGACGTTCTATTGCATCATAGCGTCTTTTTGAACCAAAAGTCCTAGCGCCACGAAGGAGTGAAAGACATGTGTTTATGTACTGGCATTGGGCTTAGGCATTACGGCCTTCCCTAATCTTAATATCACCCTTAACCCATTTGGTAAATCACTGCGTTATTAAATTGCAAAGTTGTGTAAATAATTTTAGTGCAAGTTTTCATTGTTTTCTGTTTTTTATTTTCCCTTTAAATTGGTGTTACAAATTGTCTCACGGGGACTTAGTCACACCCGTCAGGCCCCTGTGCACTCAAATAGAGCCTTATAACCTCACTAGCCATTGTTTAACTAACTCCAGATCATTATTAAAACGTCCTTTCTAGTCTAGTGCATGCCGTGCAGTCTGTTCTAATTGTTATAGCTTTAAAATGTTGTGTAAGCTGTCCCCCCCCCCCTGTTTAATTCCCTACTTGCTCTATCTGACAGGTTCTGAGGAGATGTATCCATGGAATTCAGAGCAACAAATAAATGCATCTGCTGAAAAAGAAAAAAAAAAAAAGTTGAATCCACTCCAATATGCACTAATTAATAAATATGTATGATGCAAAAGATTAGCTTGCAGATGCTTTGATCTCTACACCTGGGAGTAACATTTGACAAATGGTGTATTGCTAGGTGGCAAAATGAAAATATTTCAGCTCTGTGGAGCAGGGATAATGTTGATGCCACTAAAGTGAATGCTGTTTTTCATTACTGGCTTCATACCTATCAAGCTGTTGTTATTTTTTTTATATAGTGTCTGGATGTATTAAATGTGTATTAACCCATGTGTTATCACATATAATTATGGTGGAATGCCCCAATATGTAATCGGGCATACTAGACAATTGGTTTTCCCCTTTTTTGTCTATGTGACCTGTCCTTTGCTTGGAAATAGGCCCAGGTGTTTCACAATACTCTATACTCTTTAGATAGGGTTACCACCCATACACTGAAAAAATACAACCTTGCTATTGCCTCCATAGACTGGGAGGATTGCTGGGTGGGAATGCTATCTACAGAGAAGTAATGAGGTGTGACTGAGCCTCTGTGTCTACCAGGAAGAGGAAAAGATCTACAGTATCCACAACACCACTATTCAACAGGGTTAAGTCCTCAAGGACCAACATTGAGGTATTGAAACTCCCAGCCAGCTAAGCACCCCAAGAAGGTGTTTGGAGTACGTAGTCTGTTTAAACCTCAAGGTTACAGGTTCAAATCCCAGCAGGATTCAGCCATTCATCCTTCCAAGGTCAATAAATGAGTATAATCAATTTTGCAATAATAATGTCTGCTAGTGTAACAAAGTTACTTTCATCTGAAAAAAATAACCTTCAAAAAATGATCTTAAGACCCCGTGTGCAAATACAGTCAATAAAATGACTTTTCAAGAGAGATATTACTTACAGAATAAGCAAATACTATGACAAAGCAATTAAGGCTGCAACCTAGCCGGCAGGTCAGTAAAAAAAAATATCTTTGGGTCAATGTGCAGTATCTGAAGACAAAAGCACTCTGGTCTCACTAGGAGAAAAGCGCTATATAATACTAGTTGTTGCTATTATTATTAGCAATTTTTAGAATACAAATAAATACTAGACATGTGCAAAACTAAAATTTTCGTTTCGTTTTCGTCCATTCGGACGAAAATGTTATTTATTTCGTCTAAAACGAATTTCGTTCATTAGTGCATTCGTTTCAGACGAAATTCGTTCATTATTTTCGTTTCGTTAATTTTTTTCGTTCGTTTTATAGAATACAATGTAATACTATTGGCTTTCTATAAACCGAACGAGAGCCCCATTCATAAGAAATTCTTATGAATGGGGCTCTCGTTCGGTTCATAGAAAGGAAATAGTATTAATTGTATTCTATAAGCCGAAAGTCTATAAACCGAACGACTTTCGGTTTATAGACTTTCGGCTTATGGAATACATGTAATCCTATTGCTATTCTATAAACCGAACGACTTTCGGTTTATAGAATAGCCATAGGTTTACATGTATTACATAAGCCGAAAGTCTATAAACCGAAAGTCGTTCGGTTTATAGGCTGTCGGCATTTAACTAATAAGAGACAGAGTCTCCATTCATAAAATTATGAATGGAGACTTTGTCTCCGTGTAGTAAAATGCCGACAGCCTATAAACCGAACGTTCGGTTTATAGGCTGTGGGCATTTTACTACACGGAGACAAAGTCTCCATTCATAATTTTATGAATGGAGACTCTGTCTCCGTGTAGTAAAATGCCCACAGCCTATAAACCGAACGTTCGGTTTATAGGCTGTCGGCTTATGGAATACATGTATTCCTATTGCTATTCTATAAACCGAACGTTCGGTTTATAGAATAGCCATAGGATTACATGTATTGCATAAGCCGAAAGTCTATAAACCGAAAGTCGTTCGGTTTATAGGCTGTCGGCATTTAACTATACAGAGACAGAGTCTCCATTCATAAAATTATGAATGGAGACTTTGTATCCGTGTAGTAAAATGCCCACAGCCTATAAACCGAACGTTCGGTTTATAGGCTGTCGGCTTATGGAATACATGTATTCCTATTGCTATTCTATAAACCGAACTTTCGGTTTATAGAATAGCCATAGGATTACATGTATTACATAAGCCGAAAGTCTATAAACCGATCGTTCGGTTTATAGACTTTCGGCATTTTACTACACGGAGACAAAGTCTCCATTCATAATTTTATGAATGGAGACTCTGTCTCTGTATAGTTAAATGCCGACAGCCTATAAACCGAACGACTTTCGGTTTATAGACTTTCGGCTTATGTACTACATGTAATCCTATGGCTATTCTATAAACCGAAAGTCGTTCGGTTTATAGTTTAGCAATAGCATTACATGTATTCTATAAACCGAACGTCGTTCGTTTTAAAGACTTTCGGCTTATAGAATACTATTGGCTTTCTATAAACCGAACTAGAGTCGAGTCCCCATTCATAAGAAATTCTTATGAATGAGGAGGGACTCTAGTTAGGTTTATAGAATGCCAATAGTATTCTATAAGCCGAAAGTCTTTAAAACGAACGACGTTCGGTTTATAGAATGCATGTAATGCTATTGCTGTTCTATAAGCCGAATGTCTTTCGGCTTATAGAACAGCAATAGCATTACATGTATTCTATAAACCGAACGTCGTTTGTTTTAAAGACTTTCGGCTTATAGAATACATGCTGCTATTGGCTTTCTATAAACCGAAAGAGTCCCCATTCATACGAATAGGTCAATTGACCTATTCGTATGAATGGGAACTCAATTTCGGTTTATAGGAAGCTAATAGCATTACATGCATTCCATAAACCGAAAGTCATTCATGTCGGTTTATGGAATGTAGTACAATGCTATTGGTATTCTAAACCGACTCTATTTCGGTTTAGAATGCCAATAGCACGAATGGACGAATGGACGAATGAACGAATGATTTTCGTTTATTAACCATTCGTTCATTCGGATTTTGTTAGTTAAAATTTTCGTTATTCGTTTTTCGGACGAATGGACGAAAATGCTATTTTCGTCCGAAAATGCATTCGTCCGAAAACGAATGCACATGTCTAATAAATACCAAACAAAATCTTGACTTTCTAGAATTTAATCCAAAGTCCACACAACACCATGTTGTCAGCTTGGTGTAACAGCTGTTGCCGGACTCTTGGTTCAATTCTGTGTTATATAAGAGCAGCAATGTTTAGCTTTGTCTTAACAATCTAGAACTGGATACTGTGTCATGAAGACTATTCACATGCTTTTGGTGCCACTTATTTATGTTGCCAAGGGAAACACAAGTTGAATTATTTAGGACCAGGTTTCACATATTTTGTACATTTAACCCGATTTGTGGAAACCACTGTCTCTACCCACCTTAGTTGGGAGCCCCCGTCTTACCGTTTGAGGTATGGATATGTACTAAACAAAACATGATAGGGAGATCATTTAGAAAGTCAGAAAAAGGAGGGCCAACATATTAATAGTGTTCAAAAATGTAGGCAATGTATGCTGGCTCCCTCGTGTTGTGAGGTTGTACACTCTGTGAAGGAGTTTACAAGTTGTTCCAAAAAGTGTTATAACATGCTTTGTGGCTTGCTGAGTGGCCCCAAATATCTGTGTCACTGGTATGGATGACAGCTGGAGACAAGATGCAAGGGCAGGTGTAATACATGGTGACCACTCCAAAAGGGTGGAGCTCCAGGCCTCAGTTTGGTCATCTTGAGTAAACAGGAACCAAAGGGCAAATGCAGAAATCACAATGGGGCATCACAAGCCAAAAGGTCAGGGCTTGAGAAGGACGGAGGATACTTGTGTTCGGAGCACACACACCCCAGAAATACACAGCGCGGCTGCACACCCAGCACATATGGAGCCTCCGCACCTGTTATTTTTTTACACGTTTGCAGCACTAAAAGCATCACAGCCATTTAATGTATCTGTATTTAAGGTTGAATTATTTTTTCCCTGGGATTTTCTGATGCTGTGAAAGATATTTTAATCCTGCCCAATATTTTTCATGGTCTATAGTGAGATTAAATGATGTATTATTTGTCGTAGCCCAACTTTGCAACACCTAATTATTACGAAATGTTTTGCTGCATAGGCATAGGTGACAAGTTAATTGCTTGCGAAAGCATATTACATAACTACCATGGATATTTTTATTTTTCCAAGCATTGACCTTGTAACTGAAATGTTCCAATATTCTGCAAGGAACAACAAATTAATGGTAATTGAAAGATAAAGATAGGGCTGGCTATACCGTTACCCAGAGATCCATTGCACTTTGTAATTTCTTCCAAATCTGTACCAACAAAAACGGCTAGGTGCTAGGTATATATTTTCCATTTTCCTTGAAAGCTAATTGAGATAATTAGGAAGATGTCAGCAAGGAGTACAGCCAAACACAGTAAGGGCGAGACAGTACTGAACAAAAAGCAGTGGGCGTAGGCTAATTTGTGAAAGTTTATATACATTTGAATTGTGTTTTCATTTGTGCTTGTCCGTTTATCATTTAATCTATTTTTACCCAGCTGAGGTAGGCCTGGTTTTGAGGATGAATTTCTATTTTTGACCAATGTGTGCTATATATTAAAATATTACGTTATATTTAACCCCTTGTAGACCTTTAAGTTCCCCTATCTATGATTACTGCATTAAGAATGTTACTCTGCCCAATTTGGGATCAGCCCTTGTCAAATCCTGGATGTGTGAAAGAAGAAGATCTCTGATTTGTGTCTGCATGCGTCAATCCTGCACCACACAACCAAGCAAAGGGAGACATAGTCATAGCCAATGCACACCAAAAAGCTCTCTCCGCAACAGGGCAGCCTGGGAGCATGACCTATTCTAACGTGCACTCCCGCACACTCGTACAGTGAAAAATCAAATCCGTGCGGAGGGTAGGCAGGCAGCTGAATGTATGTGCACTGCCTAAGTAGGTCAAATGACCTCCCAGTTCTCAGACTCCAGAGATTCACAGTCTGAGAGGATGGTATTGAGCTGCCCACCACTGAGACCTGTATGTGCAATATTGCTGTTACTGGCAAGTCCTGAGTGTACAATTTGGGTGCTGGGGCAAGTCATGTGTGTTAAATCTTAGTGCTGTGACATGACATATGTGTGCAATCTGGGTGCTGGGCAAGTCAAAAATGTGTAACCTGGGTGCTGGGCAAGTACTGTTGGTGCAAATTGTGTGTTGGAGAAAGTCTTATGGGTGTAATCTAGGTACACACTATCCATATCTGAGAATGAAAAAAGTGTGCATGCACACAAATAATCTAGGTTAGAGAACTTTTGTCTCAACAAAATATTTTTTTGATTTAGGATACACAGTAAATGAACCCAAAATAGGGTATAAACATCAAGCAGGTGGCCTATACAAGTATTCCAATCAGTGTAGATGTGCAGGAAAAGGGGATTATGTTATATCACTAAATAAATGTTTTCTTCTTTTTATATTTATGTTTAATAAAGGTTAAGTTTTAAGAGCATGTTGTGGTTTATCTAGCACAAAAAAATAAGTTTGTTTCAGCACCAGGGCTACCCCCTAAAACACGGACATCCAACATGTGGCCCGGGGACCAAATGCGTCCCTCCAGCCAGAGAGGTGCAGCCCGCTTGAGAGTGGCAGCGTTAGCCGCACCTCTGAGATGCTCAAACAAAGTGAGCACCGGGATGTCACTGACACCCGGTGCTCAAACAGGGGCAGAACGTTAGGGGGTGGGGCCTCCTCCCCTTGCGCACGGGAGAAAGCTCCGCCTCCTCGCACTCTGACAGTGTTGGAGCACCAGATATCAGTGACATCCCGGTGCTATGACGGAAAATAGCGGACCACAGATGGGACAATCCCCCTCCCTGCTGATACAAGGTAAACGAGCAGGGAGGGGGAACAAACAAAATAACGTGGTTTTTTTTTATCTTAAAAAAAAAAAGAGGCAATGTCTGTGTGTGGAAGTGTGACTGTGTGTAAGTGCAAGTGTGACTGTGAGTGTAAGTGTGACTGTGTGTGTTTGAGTGTAACAGTCACTCTGTATGTGTGTGTGTGTGTATGGAAGTGTCTGTCTCCGTATAGTTAAATGCCCACAGCCTATAAACCGAACGTTCGGTTTATAGGCTGTCGGCATTTTACTACACGGAGACAAAGTCTCCATTCATAATTTTATGAATGGAGACCCTGTCTCTTTATAGTTAAATGCCGACAGCCTATAAACCGAACGTTCGGTTTATAGGCTGTCGGCTTATGGAATACATGTATTCCTATTGCTATTCTATAAACCGAACGTTCGGTTTATAGAATAGCAATAGGGATACATGTATTCTATAAGCCGACAGCCTATAAACCGAACGTTCGGTTTATAGGCTGTCGGCATTTAACTATACGGAGACAAAGTCTCCATTCATAATTTTATGAATGGAACTCTGTCTCCGTATAGTTAAATGCCCACAGCCAATAAACCAAACGTTCGGTTTATAGGCTGTCGGCTTATGGAATACATGTATTCCTATTGCTATTCTATAAACCGAACGTTCGTTTATAGGCTGTCGGCATTTTACTACACGGAGACAAAGTCTCCATTCATAATTTTATGAATGGAGACTCTGTCTCCGTGTAGTGAAATGCCGACAGCCTATAAACCGAACGTTCGGTTTATAGGCTGTCGGCTTATAGAATACATGTATCCCTATTGCTATTCTATAAACCGAACGTTCGGTTTATAGAATAGCAATAGGAATACATGTATTCCATAAGCCGACAGCCTATAAACCGAACGTTTGGTTTATAGGCTGTCGGCATTTAACTATACTGAGACAAAGTCTCCATTCATAATGAATGGAGACTCTGTCTCCGTATAGTTAAATGCCCACAGCCTATAAACCGAACGTTCGGTTTATAGGCTGTCGGCATTTTACTACACAGAGACAAAGTATCCATTCATAATTTTATGAATGGAGACTCTGTCTCTGTATAGTTAAATGCCGACAGCCTATAAACCGAACGTTCAGTTTATAGACTTTCGGCTTATGTAATACATGTAATCCTATGGCTATTCTATAAACCGAACGTTCGGTTTATAGAATAGCAATAGGATTACATGTATTCCATAAGCCGAAAGTCTATAAACCGAACGTTCGGTTTATAGACTTTCGGCTTATAGAAAACATGTAGTACTATTGCCTTTCTATGAACCGAACGAGAGCCCCATTCATAAGAATTTCTTATGAATGGGGCTCTCGTTCGGTTTATAAAAAGGCAATAGTATTACATTGTATTCTATAAAACGAACGAATAAAAATTAACGAAACGAAAATAATGAACGAATTTCGTCTGAAACGAATGCAGTAATGAACGAAATTCGTTTTAGACAAAATAAATAACATTTTCGTCCGAATGGACGAAAACGAAACGAAAATTTTAGTTTTGCACATGTCTAATATATATATATATATATATATATATATATATATATATATTCACACATTTCCTTTTAAGGAAACATGAATGTGGCCCACGCAAAAACACATTTACAGTGAAGTGGCCCACTACTTAACAAACTTGGACACCCTGCCCTAAAAGATACAACGCTCCTTTAAGCACAAATTCTTGAAATACATTGAGTAACAGCAACCACAACCAAAGTTTGTGCGTTATAACATAACTGCGGGTTTCGGATTTTGTAAAGAGGGCGGGAACGTTTCTTACAGCCTTCTCTCCTTTGTTGATAAATTGGGGGTAGATTCAATAGCCCCCCTTATGTTAATAGCATGCTGAAGTTTAAAAATCCCGGATGCAGTATATAATGGGGGTCATTGAAGATTTATTGGACTGTTTACAAAAATTAGGCATTAATAGCCGAGCAGACAAAAAGCTTCAACTCCCTTATATTTCCAACTTAGCTAGTAATACCTGAGTGTTGCAGTTTACTTGGAGGTTCACTTTTAGCGACTTTTAGCGACTAACCTCCAATATGTTAATTAAATATGAATTAAAATTCACCTTTATTTATTTTATTTTATTTACTTTATTTATTCACCTAATTTATCTTTATTACTTGATATTAAACTGTCAAGGGAATAGCAAAAATAAGTAATTCAATGGAAAATATTTCCAACTCATATTACAAAACACGTAAATGAACGATTTAAGCAAGTTAAAGGTCTACTCAAAAAAGACAGAATTGCAGGGAATTAATACGGGATTTCAAACTTAATTCCAAAGTACTTTGGCCTGAAATTTCCATCTTAATTCCCTTGCAATTCTCTCTTTATTAACCCGTTCCTGTCGGATGGTGCTTTGGTCCTTAACGGTCTCTATTAGACCGTCGGTCCCTGCCAGCATCTCGCGATACTCTGTGAAGTCACGCGTGACGTCATGGAGGCGTGCCCGAATCAGGAAGTTCGGGCACGCAGGTGTGCCGGAGATGTAGCGAACGTTCTGTTTGAGCGTTCGCTACATTTCCTAGTCAGACTGAGGTCACTCAAAGTGACCTCATCTGACACTGGGGATCCCGCTGCAAGTCCCTGCGGGGAGCCGCGATGAGCTGTTACAGGCAGGACGGTCTATGCCATCCTACAGGTTTTTACTGTAAAATGGAGCCGACGCTCACTTTGCGCTTCAGCTACATTTTCTGTGTCAGAGTGAGGCCACTCAAAATGGCCTCACCTGACAGTGGGGACCACGCTGAGGGGGGCCGCAATGAGCTATTTAATGTAGGACGTTCAATGCCGTCCTACTAGCCTCTGGGCACTAAAAAGCAGGACGGCATGGAACGTCCTACAAGCGGGAAGAGGTTAAGTAGACCTTTTAATAATGGATAAGCTAAACCAGTACCTTGTTTTAATTAACAAAACAATTCATGGATATTTAACTAATATCTTATTATGAAGAAATATTTTGAGGGAGTGTTTTTTTTGCAATGTATTCTCTTGCTTAATGCGCTTTTAAGAATCAACACTGTTGTGCAGAATTTAATTTGTGATACAATTACAGTTAAAATGGATTTAATGCATTTCCAACCTCAAGACAGTAAACAGCTGCCCGGTGTCACAGGTACAGGGATTTAATTGTCAGTCTTAAATTAAAAGTAAGTGGAAAGATATCCTTAATTCAAAGGATGTAGAAGCCACAAGGATTGTCTATGTTTATTGATTAGCTCTTTATGCATTCCGCCTTGACTCAAGTATTCAGCTAAACTCATTACCGCAAATCATTTAACTTGGATTTAGCAAGATATATACTCTGCAGTGTTTTAATTGTGTGGTTTGGTCTTTCGAATGAAAGTTCACAAGAGACGCTAAAAGACTTTATTAGAACTTTGAGTGCAGTATATCAAAAGAAGAGAGATTCAGCTTTATTACTAGAAATTCTTTCTAGCCATACACGTTAACTCCTTGGAGAGACGAAACTTTTTGTTTTTTTTCCAAATAAATATTACTCTAAATATCTCTTTAGTGTGTGATAATTAGGATTGCAACCTTTTATTTAATTAAAAAAAAAAAAATACCATCTTTGCTATTGCTTTCACAGACTTAACACTATACTCAAGCCATAGTCATAATGAACTAATAGAATGTTATCATTAGTTGGAATAGGTAATGGTGGTGGTGGATAACTCTTGCTTTTAGGGAACTTCGATATTTTAAAAGGAAATGTCCGATTTTTGAAAAAGTTTTTGTATTGCACAAATAATGGTGATTTTACTTGTTTTTTTAAATATGATTCTAATTTGCAAATATACTTCCGTACATAGGCATATAATTATTGTTTAAATGTAAACCTTAAACTATTGATTTTCTAATGACAAGACTAGCAAATATATAGATGCCATTAGGAATATAGTAAAAGTGGACTTTGTCATGGTATGACAGAGTGCCTGTAATGCAAGTAAATAAAACCTTTCAATGGATTGATGTCTTGTCTTGTCTCGGAATCCCGTCAGGTTTCGGAGGACCTACAATGCAGGAATCTAGTAGATATGACTAGGGTAGTCTAAGAAGGTTGAGCTGCAGACGCAAGTAGCCAATTATTGGTGCGCCACTGAAGTTCACCCAGTCAGGGAGAGTAGCGTTGGAAGTAGAAACGTCAGGCTGACCAGATAGAGAGGCTTCCAAATAGGGATTCCATCGTTCCTTCAAAAAAAAATACGAGCCTTACTACTACCTCCATAGACTTAATATTGGCCTCCAGACAATTTTAGGTATAATACCAGTAGGGTGGCAACCCTAATTCCAAGGTAGCCACTCTCACATCATTACATGTGAGGACACCCCTTTATTTGCTTGGTTGGAGGAAAATAATATTAAATCAGATTCATTTGTATGTAATATAACTGGAAACTGAAATGTTGCTGTAAAGAAATGTTCAGGTGACACTTTCTCTCTAAGGAGAGATTAACAGAGCATCAATTTTAAGTTTTAAAAAAGTCTCAAGTCTAAAACAACCAGACATTTCCCCCGAAGTCCATAAGTGTGATGACTTACTCCCAGAGATAATGGAATTAAAAATACTTTTTTTTTAGTTATGTTAGAGATTAAATTGACAGGAATATATTATATTGTAAAACATTACTTGAGCATCTGGGTCCAGGAACATGGAGATTATGAAACTGGTGGTGTCAGGGCCTTTACCAGGTCAGGTAGGAGTTTAAGTGCAGGGATAGTGGAGGTGTCTTGTTGCATGTTAAATATAGTGCAAAGGGAGAACAGATAAAGAAACAGAGCTAGGTATTGGAATAAAGACTGAAGGAGAGACAAGAGGGAATTTAGCAAAGAACTGCAGAATAGGAAAAGGGTATGAGTAGGAACTGCAGTAAGAACAAAGAGCTATAGTAGGGACTGTAGACAAAGCAAAGGTAGGGGTTGGGAGAGCTAAACAAGGGAAGAGGTCAGAGGCAAGGGTTAGGGCCAGAGGCAAGGGTGACTAAGCAGGAACACCCTGGAGAGGGGGACTAAGCAGGAACACCCTGGAGAGGGGGACTAAGCAGGAACACCCTGGAGAGGGGGACTAAGCAGGAACACCCTGGAGAGGGGGACTAAGCAGGAACACCCTGGAGAGGGGGACTAAGCAGGAACACCCTGGAGAGGGTGACTAAGCAGGAACACCCTGGAGAGGGTGACTAAGCAGGAACACCCTGGAGAGGGTGAGAAATGAGAAGGGTAGCTTAAAGGGAATAACTTAGCTGAAGAGATCTTGATGTACTCAGAGGGTCTCAGGAGATACTGAAAATCATCTACTGAGATGGTTGAGCCACTCAGGTTTCAGATTCCCAGTTCCTGGACAAGGTCACAATATAAATGGGCTTTAAGGAGAGTATCAGGAACAGAAGCAGCAGCTCTCAGAAATCAGGCCTCCAACTTCAATGCAAAAGCACTGTTTGCCAGAAACTGCAGCTATTTAAGCTGGGTGTGAGCAAAAGGTAACGAGCCCACCTGACACCAAACAGAGGGGAAGGAATACAAGCAAAGTAAGGTAGGGAGACCTCTAGAGGAGGCAGGAGGAACATAAGCACATAAATAATGACTTTAAATGCATGAGTCAGAAGGTCAGTGTTGAACCCTGACAGGTGGTTATTTTGGTATTTATATAGTTCATGTTATTTTATTGCAGTTCTGCTGCAAAAGACTCCATTTATTAAACATGGTAATTTGGTTTGATGTATTATGTATGGTATTGTCTGTTAGGGTAATTATCCAATGTTTTCCCCCATCCATTCCACAGCTTATTTTCTTTCATTTGTTATATTGTTGTTTAGCATTACGTTTGCAGTTTTTTCTTGTACATACCATTTTGCTGTAAGGTTACGCATTTGACCTTTTGTGAAGATTATGTTCTCCATATGATCTTATTTTTGTAGATTGGCGGCGTGATACCTAGTCAGCTGATAATGAGGATTTCATCCATGAACTTTTTCTTGCTGTTTGTAATACAACCCTTTGAAAAGGTTTGACACAAATAGAGTAACTCATAACAATCCAATAGTCATCATTTCAAAGCAATATTACAGATTACGGATGGCTGGAACGCAATAAAAAAAAAAAATGGGAAGGTGAGTAGACAGCGCTTGGCATTGCCAAGCGCTGTCTACTCACCTTCCATTCTGTTTCCCTTTACAGTGGCTTGCTCCACTGTTTTCTTATAAAGACTAGCAGCTTATTTTCTCAATGCGACTCATCTGTCCAATCCACTGAGATATTTCATTGTCAATATCCTCAATCAGTGTATCGCTGGGTTTGTATACATTTATAATAATTATTTAAATTTAATTTTTTTTTTTCTTTTTTTTTTGGTAAAGGGTTCACTTTGATTTCATATAATAGGCGCTGTGTATATCACATTTCTAAAAAAAAAAAAAAGTTTACTCTGAAACTTAGTAAAAATGACTTTTTGGTTTTTACCAAATCATCAATACCTGTTATAGGTCTGTGTTAAAACTTGACAAAATCTCCATTGACAACACATACATAAAATGATGACCAGTGACAGGTGACAAGCCAGCGGAGGCAGCTTGATGCTTTGCGCAATGTTCTGCTGGGAAACCTTGGGTCCTGCCATTCATATGGATGTTACTTTGACACGTCCACCTACCTAAGCATTTTTGCAGACTATGTACACCCTTTCATGGAAACGGTATTCCCTGCCACAGACTAAAAATGGTTCAGGAATAGTTTGAGGAACACAACAACAAGTTCAAGATGTTGAAAATGTGAAAGGTGAAATTACTCTGTACTGTCATGTAACACATGGGCTAAATGCCCAGAGTCTAGAACATGGCAGCATCGAAAAACTTTTTCTTTGGCTGTCATTGTTTGGTATGTATTAGTCGTTCAGATCACGTCCTACTGCTGCTAGCACAGAAGCTCATCTTTTTCAGCTTTTGTTTTAGTTAACTGCCTTTTAAAGTTACCCTGCAAGGTTGTCTGGCAGTTGTGTAATTATTTTGCTGTACATGGTATGCATACTGGTAACAAATGATTTTAAAAAGCACAGTGGCATATAAAGCATCTCCCATTTGTATCTCGGAAAGTGTTTCATGCTCAAAACTAGTCAAAGCTAAGCCAAACTTCAACAAATTCTCTGAATGCAGACGTTCACAGTTGGGAATACACACATTTTACTTGGAGTAAAAAGGTTTTAGAACTACACAAATGTGTAGGATCCATGAGACAGCGTAAATGGACTTTTTCTAAGACACACTCGGGAATTTTAGAACTGTAAAAGTATTGCATGTAACCATTCTAGAAGGTAAGAGGTCCATCCACCAAGAAGCATTTAGAACACTCTAAGGCACTGAATCAGTCAAGTACTTTTCCTGGAAAGAAGTTGTCAACATGAATGAATCCCAAAAAGCTGAGGTTGTTTTACTAAGTATATATATATTTCAAGAAACACTGGTGCCAATGTTACATACATAACATGGTCTCAAACAATAGCAGTAAAGAAGGTTTGCGGATAGATGGCACTCACAAGGCAATTAAGTATCAAAAAGCATTTTAATATGAAAAAATTAATTTGAGTAAAATGGTACACAGCAGCAAGTGGGAAAAGGTGCACGCCAATCAAGGGTAAGCTTGACGCGTTTCGCGCATACAACGCTTAATCATAAGCTGTTTACCATTTTACTCAACTGAATTTTTTCACATTAAAATCCTTTTTTTGCTACTTAATTGCCTGGTGAGTGCCGTGTTTCTGCAAACCTTCCTCACCTGAATTGACTACTGGTGCTAAGCCACTTCACCTGTAGAGGCACCAGAGACAAACAGATTTGGGGAACTACTTCACATGATATCCATACACCAGTGAGCATGTTTTTTTGTTTGTTTGTTTGTTTCTCAAACAATTCCAGACTGTTTAACCAAAGGTTCAAGAAGTAGTGCAAAGAAGGATACCTTTATGTAAACTTGGCAACATGATGGGAATAACTACATACAGTTGACTGAAATCAAAGGTTATATGAGGAATAATGAAGTTGTAATATAAATGTATTGTAGTTTCTTGATTTAGGTCAAATCATAGCTAACTGTGGTGTGTATGCATGCTGTATGATATACAAAAGAGAGCTATAGTGTAAAAAAAAATGTAATATATTAATTAAATTAAATATTAATTAAAATTAAGAATCAGAAGTATTTTATAATTGTATTATTGCTTAATATAAAAAAAATGTAATTTTGGAGCATTACCTTCCTATTAAATAGATATTTATAGACAGAACAAATTATAGTTCAGCAGGTTCTTTACTGCAAGAGCATAAGATCAGGTGATTCAAGGCAAAAACAGATGAAAATAAAAATAATCTGTTATAATTATGTCTGGTATTGAATATTTAGCAAAGCTACAAGATAAAGATTTTTATCGCTGCCGTAAAGGACCCCGCTGATCTTTAGAGGGAAATTACTAGGTTATTAAAATTGATTTCCAGTCATTAAAGTGGCAAATAGACCAGCTGAGAAATTATTAATTAATATCTTGCGCCCTTTGTTTGTACTGACAAATCATCCAGGGTTACATCGGGAGACGTTAGCGATTACCTGCAAAGGGAGTTTTTTTTTTTTTCTTGTTGGTCCTGTGATTTTTACTTGACTTTACAAAAAGGTAATAAAAAAAAAAGGACAGTCGCCAGGAGTGTAGGACAACAAGTTCATTGAGTGAGTGCATGGAGATGGGCCTCTGCCTGCTAACGTAGCAGTGAGATTAAGAATGCATGGCCATACACTGACCGCACCAGCAAACCTTTCTAATTGTGCATTCTGCCTGCCCCCTGATCTGTATATCCAACCCGCAGAGAAGAAAGACATTTAAAGATGACCAAGGCATGGTGATAATGAAGCAGATACCTCTTTTGTCTTACCTTGTGCCAGTAGTGGCAGAAGGGATACTAATTAGAGGGTGAATTATTAGCATCCCATGGCGCTCTGCAGGGGAATTAAAAATGAGTGCAGTTTGCTGCATGCCTTTTTAGAGGGTAGCTCTCGTTCTAATATATTCTTCTTTCTAGGTGAGCAGCAGGGGACAACTTTTATTATTATAATTGTTGTATAATTATTGGCCCTTAGGTTAGCTATTGTTAAATAAAGAGCCTGGCAGGGTAATATTTTTTGAACTGCTCACCAAGGGAAAAAAAAATGATGCATATTCCTAGACTGCATACAACTGTCTACAGTGTACATTGTTTAGCATCTTAACTAGACGTTTCAAGCTTTTACAGTAAGCCTGCGTGTCTTCTTGCACTGTGCCGCAAAATCCTTCTGCCGCAAAAGGGTTAACTCAACAGACACAGTGGGACTTAAAGGGACAGTATCACCTAGACTGTGTTTTTACTGTGAATGTAGATAATAGAAACGTCTCCATTTGATGACATCATCTGTGGTTTGATATGCAAAGGATCTGCCTTTCAATAGGAAATTTGTAATCTGCATATTAAGCCACAGATGATGTCATAATTGGGGCTCCACAGACACATTTAAGACGCTTTTCTGATAGTTTAGCCTAATTTGCTTGCAATTTTGCTAACACAATGTATAGATCATTTTCAGTCATGGGTCATTGTCTGATAATTTTACTGGCAGGAATAAGACTGGAAGTCCCTGAAGATGCCCCCCCAAAACTAAACATTTACTTTAAGGGACACAAATTTTTTTTTTTTCACTTGGTTCTAATATAGAAGCACAAGTGAAATGTTAGTTGTCCCTAGTATGAGGATGAACTGGCGTGTACTTTTGATAGTACACGCCAGTTTATCCTCTGACCAGCAGCTGCCAGCAGGCATCCGTCTTGTCGGCGACTGTCTCTCTCTGCTAGCACAGAGAGAGACCCTCGTTCTTGCATGGCATCAGCAGGGGGGGACCTTAACTCCGCTCTGATTGGCTGTGCACGTGCTGAAACTACTGTGTCTCGCATGTATCTATTAAGGTTAAACAAAGTGCAATGTCCCTTTAAGAAAATGTTCTACGGGTAACAGCAAATTCTTTTTTGTAAATGTATTAAAAGCTGAATTAATTAACAATCCACTGAAGAGAAGGTGTATTAAACTAAGGGAGTCAGCAATCTCGATATAGTAAAAGGAGGTAGGCATGGGATATGCGATACACTGAACTCAAGGGGCTAGTTTTTTTGTTTAACACAAGTTTGAATATTTGTATGCAATCTACAAAATGTTATAATGTCTAATGAAAATGGGACTATTCAGGTACCAGTCTCTGGAGGATGGGTGCATAATATCCTGGATGGAGGGTCATGTCAAAAGCCAGAGCCAGTTCATGTGCAAATGGGATTAAATGTGGCATGCCTATCAACTGATTCTAACCTGTGTTTAGAAAAAAGGTCACGTCTTATACAGTGTATACTCATACAAAATATGTAACCCTACAAACACTGGAATTACTGGAAAAAAATAATAGCAGTTATTATGCACAACATGTCCTATGATTACCATCCCACACCTAATTGGCTAATCGAGTACCAAAGACTTCATGACAAAAGATAGAGAATAATATCGTTGGTTTTACAGCTGCTATGGATTATTGTAATTCTCAGGCCAGATGGCATCTGTAGTCTACATGGTAGACTTCAACTGTAGTATATAGTAATAGATAGATAGTAGATAACTGTAGTACATAGTTATCCAGCTATATAGACAATGGTACAGAACAGCATTAACATCATATAGCCATCAGCAATATATATATATGATGGCAATATATTGTGCCACTGTCTGTGACTGTCTAACAATATATTTAGAGTAGCTACATCTTCCCATCATCATACATAGCCTCTACTGATCCACCCTAGCTGCTTTCAGTATATAGTTAGAAAGCCACAAAAAATGACATTATATAGTTAGTCAATATATAATTAGCCAAATACTATCAGCATACAACATACCAGTTAAAGATGGTGGTACAGTATAATTACTACTGTATATGATATATGTTGGTCACTGAGCAAGTCAGAGGTTATGCAAAATGTATCTGCACTTTAGTCAACTTATCCCCAACCAAAGGGGACCATGATGTGAACCACCAAACTGTCATATGCAGAGGATCCGAATGAGAAGAATGTCCACATCAGTCTTCAAATATGTACCTTAGTCTCAAAAGGTTTACATATTGGAAGATTGTCATGGATCTCCCTTGACAATACGTTTTTGAACGTTTTCGACAGTCACCCGAGGAAGCCAAAGGAGGGATGAAAGGCGTAGTGGCGGAACTCGGAAGTACACGGGAGATATAATCGCCACAACAAGTTAAAGGTCCTCAGGATCCCTGCATTGGATTTTTTATTGCAAGTGTTTTTGTGACAACTTGTGAGAAAAGTCACCCCATGTTAAGCTTTATTTTATTGTTTTATCTGTATTAAAAAAAAGTTTTACACTATTTTTCTTCCTCGTCTGTTGAATGGAGTATAGTGGAGACATATGGACAAGGGAAGAGCCTTGTAGATATGTCAATAACGGTAGAAATATATGCTAACAGTGAGCAGTTATTTTCTGCTCCACTCAAAGTGAGTGCAATCCCTGGGGGCTATTTTGGGAAAAGCAGAAAAGCAGTATACACTATGCATATCTCTTCTTTTCATTCTGAGAAAATGATCGTGAGGATGAGTGCCTTCTAACAGCTGTGTTAGACACAACAGACCTGGTCTACTATGAATATCTATCAGAATTTAAGTATTTTTAATTATCACACAGTGGTGTAATATTTTAGAGCTCCAACCTCTTTTTTTGTGTACTTTAGAAAAACAAAGATTGCGCCAATCGTTTGGCACTATTCCTGAACAGAAAGAACCCCTAAATACACAACAATCTAGGCTTGTTGTGTTGCTGTTGTGTGAAGCCAAAACCACAGTTTTACTCTTGGAGAATGTAGTGGTCAGATCCCTTGGAAAGCAGAATGCAGTGCAAAATGAGTGCTGGACGTGTCTTATCCCACCTTGTGTTGGAGTAAGTGCAGTGTATGTGATTCCAGCTTGTGTTGGAGTGTGAGTGCAGTGCATGTGTGATCCCAGCGTCTGTTGTTGTCATGGTTATTCTGGGTTTGTGGCTGTTTTTGTCTTCAGCCTCTAGTGGCCGCTATTCTAGAGTGCCCATTCTCCTCCTGTTGTCAGCTGCCTCATTATCCTCGGCCCTTCCCTATTTAAACCTTCAGCTTATGGCAATCAGTGGCTTTGTATAGCTTTGGTTGCTGCCATAGTGCCTTTTACTAGTGTTCCTGTATTCTATTACTGATTATTTGTTGCCGACTTCTGCTAGTTCTGACCTTGTCTGTTTGCTGCCTGTCCTGACCTGTATTGCCTGTCCCTTACTACGTCTGTTTGCAGCCAGCCTTGGCCCTTGCCTGTTTGACTATTCTCCTGCCTGATCCCTCAGTACCTTCACCTTATTCCTGTACCTCTGTTCCAGTCTCCTGTTGGTTTGATTGTGCTTCTGTATCCTTGTAATAGTTCATAGTGCAAAAGTCCTGGAGGAAAGAAACCTGTGGCTCAACCATAGGGTGGATTTCCTTCAGGCAGAATAATTCTGATCTGTTTCCAGGGTCCGTTGCAAAAGACCTATACCTATTCTGCATAGCAATTCCTGCCTCGTACCAGAACGTGACAGTTATTACAGGCCCGTGTCCTGCTCTGATAGCTGCCAGTCCAGTCCTGAATTCTCAGTTGCCTGTCCTGTCTCAGCTGCCAGTCTCCACTACCAGTCCTGTCAGAGAATTCCATCCAGTTCATAGTTATGCATCATGGGGTACAGACAGACCCCACACCCAGCCCTGCAACGAGGCTCCTCCCTGGTCTGTTATCCCAGGTTGTGACAGTTGGAGTGTGAGTGTTGCTGTATGTACCTGACCAGGTGACATGGAACTAACTTATTGTTAGTCTTGTACACATTTGGATCACAGAGCAGCACTGATATCGACATCACTAGGGTAAAGGGAAATCCCATTCAATTGAATAAATTGATTTCTATTGGTTTCTGCTTGGTTTCTGCTTTTTAAAGAAAAAGTAAAACAAACAAACCCAAATGCCCGCAAAAGCTAACACATTCTAAATATTTTCGAACTAAATATTTCTTATTCTAATCAATGAAAAATGTAAAATATGGATTTTAAAGTACTTTGAAAGTACTTTAATATGCATTAACATTTATAGAATGCATTTTGGGCACCAGACAGTGCCTTTAAGCACTTTTCCTGCACCATCAAATCCCATATTTGCATTAAGGGTTCCATAAAATCAGCTTGCAGGTGCTCCGCCATTGGTTCCTCCTTAGTATAAACAAAAGAAAACAAGTTATTTAAATATCTGCTTTTGCTAATCAGATTTCCCATTTCAGATAACAAAGGACCAGCATAGTCTGCCATTTATTCCATTTACATTTATACCAAATGTTTTCCAATATGGCCAATTTGATCACTTTTTTTATTAAATGTCTAGAAGTGATCAGTTAAATGCATTCATGAAGTATATATTATTCATTTAATTCCCCCTTAAAAGGGATGTGAAGATCCAAAAACAGAACCAGTTTACAGGTTAATGTCAGCAAAATCAACAAGTTAAAATGATCATTTGTTAAATACATTGGTGTGCATTTGTAAGAATGACCATTATAATCGATGGGTAATTCATATTACTATGATTATATGAGTTCAACTGCAATTTTTTAATTAATGAATGTTGTTATGAAAACTGCAGGTGGTTGTTTACTTATTAAATACTTGGATGTATTTAATGTAAGGATGTGTTTCATCACACTTCATGCTTGTATTAAGCAGTGCTGATAATATAACCAATCAATCCAGAAAGTTGGAACACTTATATATCTGGAGATTTTAGGTTGTACAACCCATGTGCAGATTCTGGGGAGTAAGCCACAATTTTTGCCGAAGACTATTGAGTTGGAAATTCTATTCTATTTTTTTATAGCTCGTTATAATTCCAGAATCCAGAAGGAAATTTCAGATTTAACAAGTCATTTCGCAGCCTTTTAGACACCTTAGTTTTTTTCACATAACCTGTTAATGACTGTGTACGTTATCCCAAATGTCAGCTCCCACTGTTTTAGGAGCTACCCTGTCTATTCACTAAACTGTGGTGACTTACCAATGGAATGGCATAAAAAAGCATTAACCACTGGGTTTGAAAGTTTTGGTAAGTTACAGAGCAGTAACAAGGTTGAGACTGATGAGGCACTATACAGTTGAGGTAAGGCAGGTTAGTCTACCTAACTAGACTCATGCACTCACATGGAATGGGGCTGCAGGTCTCTGCCCCTTCTGGCCTTACATTGTGTGTAGGTAGGGTTGCCACCTTCTCTTTAATTCTTTTTCCTTGATAGACCTGCCAATTCTTTATCAGCCTGCCAGTAAAATACCACCTAGGTGCCAACTTTATGTGCAAGTCTACTCAGACAAGAATATGGGATATAAAGCCATACTGCTGCACCACAGGACAGGAGCGGGTATCTGCCCCCTATGCCCCCCCACCCCAGCCCCCAAAGACAAGCAGGTAAGTAATGTGCCTCACAACCAACTGAGCACCCCAAGACAATAATGTATTGTTATTTATCTTTTAAAAAAAATTGGGAAAATAAAAACTAAGAAACTATATGAAAGGTTTTCTCTTTCCGTGTGAACCTAGAATAAAGACAAGCAATCCTGGTTCTCTAATATGAGTCATGACAAGCGGGATTCCCTCTGTGTAACAAAGTAACATTTAACCCCTTAGTGACATGACTTTTTTGGCTTGTCCGACGCTTGGTGACATGGGCTGTTTTAACATTTCTGAGGTGTTTGTGTTTTGCTGTAATTTATTTCTGTCTCATTTAGTGTACCCGCACAAACTATATATCGTTTTTATCGTTATAAGAAGGGCTTTCTTTTGATACCATTTTTTTGATAATAGCATATAATTTGATGTAAAAAAAATAATAAAATATGGCAAAAAAATTGAAAAAATTATTTTTTTATGACTTTTATTTGAAAAATCGTATACTCATGTACAAGAGACAACAAAAAAACACTGCTAAAAAGTTTCTAATATATGTCCTGAGTTCAGAAATAGCCCATGTTTTTATGTTTTTGTGCTTTTTTATTCATGTTACAGGGCCAGAACTATAAGTGGTGCAAAGCTATTTTAAAATCCTTTCTTTCAAAATTAGCGATAGTGACATTGTAACACTGATTTCTGTACTAAATCCATGAATGACCCCCAACATGTACATATTTTTGAAAACTAGACCACTCAGGGCATTTAACTTGGGGTATTTTGACACATTTCATGTAGCCATTTTACCACCAATCTATGCCAAAATTTGCAGAAAAAAATATATTTTTTTTACTTTTTCACATATATTGCAATTTAGGCAAACATTACCTTAAAATGTGAAGGGGTATTTCCAAATAACACCTCAATATGTGTTCAGCAACATCTCCTGAGTACAGGGATACCACCCATGCATAGGTTTGTTGGTTTGTTTTGGGGCTAAAAGGCCACATTTAGGGGGTGCGCATTTTGGTTTTCCAACTTGGAATTCTGACGTGCAGAAAACTTGTGCCCATGTCCCATTTGGGACATTTTTGAAGCCAGAAAGTGTATTCAACCCCACAAAACCATATATTTTTTTAAACTAGACACCCTAGGGTATTTCAAATGGTAGTATTTTAACACTTTCCATGCACTAATTATACTACCAGCCTATGTCAATGTTTTGGGTAGTAATTTTTTTTCACATACATTGTACTTTGGGCATGAATTCACAGATCCTGTTATATGTCAGTGCCTAACAACACCTTAATATGAACATCTCCTGAGTACAGGGATACCACCCATGTATAGGTTGGTTAGGTTATTTGGGGGTTAAAAGGCCACATTTGAGAGGTGCGCTTTTTGGTTTTCCAACTTGGAATTCTGACGTGCAGAAAACCTGCGCCCATGTCCCATTTGGGACATTTTTGAAGCCAAAAAGTGTATTCTACCCCACAAAACCATATATTTTTGAAAACTAGACACCCTAGGGTATTTCAAATGGTAGTATTTTAACACTTTTCATGCACTAATTATACTACCAGCCTATGTCAATGTTTTGGGTAGTAGGTTTTTTTCACATACATTGTACTTTGGGCATGAATTCACAGATCCTGTTATATGTCAGTGCCAAACAGCACCTCAATATGTGTTCAGCAACATCTCCTGAGTACAGGGATACCCCCCATGTATAGGTTGGTTAGGTTATTTGGGGGTTAAAAGGCCACATTTGAGAGGTGCGCTTTTTGGTTTTCCAACTTGGAATTCTGACGTGCAGAAAACCTGCGCCCATGTCCTATTTGGGACATTTTTGAAGCCAAAAAGTGTATTCTATCCCACAAAACCATATATTTTTAAAAACTAGACACCCTAGGGTATTTCAAATGGTAGTATTTTAACACTTTTCATGCACTAATTCTACCACCAGCCTATGTCAATGTTATGGATAGTAATTTGTTTTTCACATTCATTGTACATCGGCATGAATTCACAGATCCTATTATGTGTCAGTACCAAACAACACCTTAATATGTGTTCAGCAACATCTCCTGAGTACAGGGATACCACCCATGTGTAGGTTAGTTAGATTATTTGGGGGCTAAAAGGCCACGTTTAGGGGGGGTGCATTTCCAACTTGGAATTTTGACATGTAGTCAGCCTGCGCCCATGTTCCATTTGGGACACTTTTGAAGCCTGTCAAAGTATTTTACCCCATAAAACCATATATTTTGGAAAACTAGACATCCTAGGGTATTTAAAATTGTGGTATTTTAACACTTTCCAAGTGCTAATTCTACCACCAACCTATGTCAAAGGGTTGGGATGTCATTTTTTCCCCACACACATTGTAGTTCAGGCAGGAATTTTCAGATTCTGGTATTTGCCACTGCTAACCAACACCTCAATATGTGTTCAGCAACATCTCCTGAGTACAGGGATACCCCCCATGCATAGGTTTGTTGGTTTGTATTGGGTCTAAAATTCCACATTTAGGGGGTGCGCAATTCCAACCTGGAATTTTGACATGTAGTCAACCTGCATCCGTGTCCTTTATGGGATATATCTTTGAAGCCAGCCAATGTAATTTACCGCCACCAAACCATATATTTTTTTATCGGTAGACCCCCATCACTACTTGTGGCAAGGGCTCAGCAGCCACCGATACATCGCTAGATGATGTATCAGAAAGCTGAATAGGGTCAAAATCGAACCCTGAGTCCGCGGCCTCAGAATCAGTGCGTAAGCAGTGATCTCGAGCAAAGAAGGGGTTAATAAGAGCCTATCTAGTACTGTAATACATTACAGTACAAAGAAATTAATCCATAAAACAGTGCAGACAGCAAAACATACTGTTGCTGTGCAAGATTACTGCTTACACAGTGATGAATGGCAGGGAAGGGGTTAATACACAGTGAAAGACTTTCATAAAACCTGCCAATTTTATAAAATGTTATTTTATATCACTAATACTGATCTGTCTCTTTCCGTCACAAAAATGTAAGTGAGGAGAGGGAGGCAGATCAATATTTGTGAATATTGATCCGACCAATTTTGATCTGACCAGGGCGAATGGTGAGCTTAATTGAGAAATCACCAAACCGCCTTTGCCACTAATTCGCTGTTACTGATCGCTATGCACTCAGGCAGCTTAAAAAAAAAATCTCAAATATTTTTACTTTACATGTAATCCGCTAGCGGGTATGTGTAAAAATAAAAAAAAAATAAAAAAATATGCAGACAGATAAAAATTGCTTTGGCGTCAATATCATTGCGTAAGCAGTGATCGACGGCAAAGAAGGGGTTAATAACTCTTAGAAGAGCCTTTTTAGTACTGTAATAAATTACAGTACAAAAAAAATGAACCCCTAAAAAATGCACAAACAGCAAAAATAAATGCGCTGATGTGCACGATCACTGCTTATGCAAGATCAGTGGCAGGGAATGGGTTAAACGCAGGGAATTGCTTTAATACATTTTTTTTATTGTTTTATTATTTGTGTGTTGTGTGTTTATTGTTTTTTTTAACTTTTACTTACTTTTAGAACTTTTTTTTTTTCCTTTTTTTTAGCCATCAGAGTCTTGTTATGGAGTGTTAATCCGTATTGTCTCCACATCTCCTTCAAAGACATTTCATCTTTTGGCTTTAGGTTAGAGTTATTTCGTGGTTATTTTCTTTTCCTTTATCCTTCCTCTTCCCTTCCTTTCACTACCCTTTCTCTTTATACGTGAACACTCCAATCTCTATGTCTGTTGGCTAGTTGAGATGTCGCTATTAAATAGACGGCTTAAGTATCTTGTCTTTATTTCTCATAAACCCTAACCCATCCCACCCCAATAGATCAGATCACTATCCTGAATGATCATTTGGGGAGTTGGTCACCCCTATATGCGACCTTATGTCACTCTGTAGGGCCACTGACCAACAAACTACACTATATGGACTCCAAAAACAAACTAAACAAAAAAGATACTAAAAAGGAAGAGAAAAAAAAAAAAATACAGAATATCAATCCGGATCTGTTTTCTCTTTTAAATCCTCTCCCCACGACCTGCTCCAATATCAATAACAGTGGAACACTATCACACTATTTTTTCAATGCATTTAGACCAGATTTCCCTATTCTTTGGCGAATATCCGTATGATGAAGAGATACCTTTTTCCATCTTAAATTGGGCAAGCCCCAGAGCTTTGACTGTTTTCCAATCTGGGATAATTGGGGATTTCCAGTTTCTGGTTATCAAAGATTTTGCTGCGAGTAGGATGTGGATTATGAACCATCTGTTAACAGTAGATAACTCTCCTAGGTTCATGTGGAGGAGCATTGTGTCTGCCGAATTTACTAGTTTTAACCCGCATCTGTTGTTAATATTCGCTACAATTTCTTCCCAAAAGGTGTCCAGCATTTTGCAGTTCCAAAATATGTGGAGTATATCTCCCCCACTCGCTCCACATCTCCAGCAGTTGTTGTTGTAATCTCTATATATCTTTGCAAGCTTGCTCGGGACGTAGTACCATCTGTATAGAAGTTTAAAGAATCCTTCTCTTAGGTTTAGACAGTGGACACCCTTTGCTAGTTGGTTAAACAGTCCATTCCATTCTACTCTAGAGATCTTTCTCTTTAACTCTGATTCCCATTTAGTTATAACTGCTATCTCTTGAGACTGGTCTAATTCTAGCATTATTTGGTTACTTTTAGATAACTGCTGTTTTTGGTCTTGCCTTTGTATCATCTTCATTAATTTCTTATGTATAGTAGAGTTATTAAGGGAAATATTGAGTCTTAGGAAGTGCTTAACTCTGAGATATGAAAAGAGCTCCTCATTTTTGATCTGAAACTTAGATTGGAGACTAGAAAAGGACATAATCATGTCTTCATCATATAAGTCTTCTATATTAAGTATTCCTTGTTTTCCCCAAGGGATTAGACTGATGTCTTCAATATTATTTTGGATAATTTCAATGGGGAGGCCTTTCAAGATTTTTTTCTGAAGTTTAGCTTTCCTCTTAAATTTAAGCCAAAAGTGCAATATGTGATCTAAAATGAGTGAATCAGTACCTCTCTTTTGTTCAATTTGTCCTGTACTGTTAGTTCTCCAAAATATCGGGAGGAGTTTCTCGCCTCCACTCAAGTTACATTCTAAGTGATACCACTTTTCCACCTTGGAATAGACATTTTGTGTCATTAATGCATGTGCTAGCATGCTAGCTTCCTGATAATTTTGCAGGCATGGGGCTCCCATTCCTCCTTGCTTAGAAGGTAAGGAAATCACTCTTTTGTTTATGCGAGGTCTTTTGCCTCTCCAAATGTATTTCGAGAAGGCTGTTTGTGCCATTTTAAGCCAGACTTTCGGAATATTTAATGGGATCAGCCTAAATAAGTATGTCCATTTCGGGAGTACATAAGCCTTCAGGACATTTAGGGTTTTTATTAGTTTGTTTTAATAGTGGGAGAAAATTATGTTCTATAATTCTCTTTGGGTCAGGCGTTATTTTTATCCCAAGATAATCAACATAGTCCTTTGCCCATTTAAATCTATATGTCTGAGCTAAATGGTTTTTTTCCTCTTGTTTCACGTACTTTACCATTGCTACTGACTTATCCAGGTTTAGTTTGTAGTTGGAGACCATACTGTATCTGTCAATTTCTTTCATGACTGAAATAATTGATTTAGCTGGATTCTCTATGGTTATTAGAACGTCATCCGCGTACATGTTAAGTTTGATGCTTCCTTTCCCCGTATTGATACCCCTGATGTCGTTATTTGATCTTATGGCGATTGCTAAAGGTTCAATCGATAATAAATAGAGAATAGGAGATAATGGGCATCCTTGTCGAGTACCATTTGTTATCCTGAAGTTATCTGATGAAAAGCCCATACTTTTAACTTTAGCTGTAGGAGAGGAATATAATGCCATAATTGCATCTAGGATTGAGCCTTCAAAGCCGAATGCCCTCAGTGTATTCTTCAAAAAAGGCCAGTTTACTCGGTCAAAAGCCTTTTCGGCATCTAGGGCCAACATCATCATGGGGCATTTCTTTTTTTGACACGAGTCTAGTATATCGATTATTCTACGAGTGTTATTCACAGACAGTCTACCTGGGATAAAACCCACCTGATCCGCATGAATTAGAGATGTTATAATATTCTTTAATCTGTTGGCTAATACACCAGCATAGATCTTAATATCTACATTTAGTAATGAGATAGGCCTGTAGTTATTGACCAGGAGATGATCCTTACCCGGCTTCTCAATGGGGGCGATATTTGCCATAAGGAGTTCCTCAGGGATATTTCCTGATGTCCTAATCCAGTTAAACGCATCTGTCAAGGCTCCTCCAATGTGTTCTTCCATCATTATAAAGAATTTGTTGTTAAAACCGTCTGGTCCTGGGGTCTTGCTATTTTTGAGTTTTTTTATGACTGCACTGACCTCTTCTACTCTGATCACTTCATTTAGGTTGCTGAGCTGAGTGGTAGATAGTTTCGGTAGATCTAACGACTCCAGATATTTTGTAATTTGCTCCTCTGACGGATTTTCTACGAGGTTGTATAAACTGGCATAGTATTCCTTAAATGTTTCTCCAATTTTCTCGGGGTCCATTACTATTTTACCGTTTTTTTGTATCTTAGATATGGTTCTTCTGTATTTTTCCTTCATCAGTTTATTTGTCAGTAATTTGTCTGCTTTATTGCCTTTATAGTAATATTTAGTCTTAAGGTATTCTAAGTTTGTATTTATCTTTATGACCATAATCTCCCTAATCTCTTCCTTAACTCTTTGAATCTCAAGTGTGATTTCCTGTGAAGGGTTTAGTTTATTCTGGTTGTTAAGAATATCTAGTTTCAGATTTAGTTCTTCTATTCTTGGTGCTCGATTTTTCTTTTCATAGGTCCCAATCTTTATAAGGTGTCCTCTGATCACACTTTTATAAGTGCACCACGTTAGGGCAGGGTTGACTTCCCCATTACCGTTTTCTCTAAAGAACCATTGGGTAGTATCTATAATTTGAGCGCTATGTTGACTCTTATTTAATAACCTATCATTCAATCTCCATTCTGGTCTGGTTGTTTTATATCCAGTTTTCATTTCCATTATGATGGCATTATGGTCTGAACAGATGTAATCTTTTATTTCTACTTTGTTTATATGTTGGAATATTGTCCTGTTTACTAAAATATAGTCTATTCTGGAGTAGGACAAGTGAGCTTGAGAGAAGAAGGTGAAATCTTTTTCTTCTGGGTGTAGGGACCTCCACACATCCACTAGAGAATAATTTCTCAGTTGTCGTGAAAATTTTGCCGCGGTATTAATAACCCTTCTACCATATCTTCCATACGCTATTGGGGTTTTATCAACCTGAGGGTCTACGATACAGTTAAAATCGCCCATTATAATCAAAGCTCCTTGTCCTATCCTATGTATTTTTTTGAAGATCATTGTGAGAAATTTGACCGGAGTATCATTTGGTGCATATAAGTTTAAGATGGTATATATCCTGTTATTAATTTCCACAATTGCAATTATATATCTAGCTTCATCATCTAGTTCTGTAAATATAACGTTGATTGAGAGGTCTCCTGAAAACAGTAACGCTACCCCCTTTTTTTTTGGTCTTGGAGAGATGCACTTATGACCAGTGGGAAGCATTTTGATACTAGGAATTGCTTATCACTTGATTTCCAGTGAGTCTCCTGAAGAGCACATATCTGAATCCTTTCTTTCTTCATAAAACCGTAGAGTATGTTGCGCTTTTGCGGGGAGTTCAAACCCTGTACATTTATCGTAGCAAATTTAATCATCTTTTAGGGTTGATCCGAGCACTGATCAAAAAATGCAATGTGCTTCCATATACATGTTGATAACATCCGGAAAGAAGAAGAGAAAAGAGAAAAAAGAGACACAAGAGGAAAAAAAAAACCACAAAAATTAAGGAGTCCATTAATACCTAATAAGTCCCTAACCTTTCTTCTATTGTCAATACAGCTGCTGTATAGAAGAAAGCCGATTTCTATGAATGTCTCAATATTATTCTGGATCTATACCAGGTTTTTAGAACTTTGATCTGTCTCTCTCCCTCACTAAAAAAAATGTGAGGAGAGGGAGACAGATCATAACTGGTCAGATCAATATAGGGTTAATATTGATCTGACCAGTCAGTGGGGATGTTCAGCAGAACATCCCCACTGCCTGTCAGTGTGCCTGGCAGTCACTGATTGCCTCTGTGAAGAGGCAATCGTGTGACAGCCAGAGAGCACAGGAAGCAGGTACTTCCTGCCCCCTGTGCTCTTGCCCTTAGTAGGGCAGCGCCATCTTGGTCACTCAGTGACCAAGATCCTGCATTTTTTTTTTGTGTTTCTGATTGCCTCGACTTGCGAGGCAATCAGGAACACTTTCTGAGCATAGGAAGCGAAAGGCTCTGTGCCTTTAAAACCGGCATTTCGATCGCTCTCCGGAGCGATCGAAATGCCGACGGGCATTTTTTTTAGTATTGTACGTTACAATGCGGCTTGAGCACTGAAAGCGGAAAAACTCCGCTTTCAGTGCTCGTTTTGACACAGGACGGACTTGGTCCGTCCTGTGTCACTAACGCCTCGGCACACAGGACGGACCTAGTCCGTCCTGTGTCGCCAAGGGGTTAAACTCATTTTTTTGTTGTTGTGCATTTTATTGCTGTGGAGCTCTGTGATAGACTCATTCAAATTCTCAGCTCCCAAAAAAGAGGGGCAACAGAGTAGAAAAGGGGGGCCGTGGGATTTGGGTGCAAAATAGGGACTGTCCCTCCCAAATAGGGACACTCGGGAGGTATGGAATCATATAAAAAATAATGGAGTCTTGTACTTTCAGTATTACAACAAAACTGTTATATGTATGTTGTCTACATCCAATAAGTTCTTTATTATAAATGTTCTTCTCTCCCATCATGAAGAATCCAGATATGCACTTCTTTCTTCAGTTAAAAAGGCAAAAAAAATCCTCATCCTGACAAAAGGAGATGGTTAATTCAATAGGTGTTATTACTTATTCAGTGGTTTACCACATTAAAATAGACCTCTGAGTTCTACTTGTAAAATTGTCAATAAACTTTTTTTTAAATGAGATGGGAGTTATCAACACAATACCTAGTATTTTACCATTAGATCTATACCTGTGTTGAGGCAGTATTTTTGAAAACCTTTACGTTTGTTTTATTCTATGAGCAACACCTATAAGAGAACATTTATTATGTTTTATTGTAAAATTGAAAACATGAATAAAGAATATAAAAAAAGTTTACAAAAAACTTAGTGCCAGTACTAACAAACATCACAAGTTTAACACAATCGACTCCATTGCTCTGATTATTTGTAAATTAATTAACTACCTTTTCCTCATTCTAATTTAATGTTTTTCACACAAACAAGGGGTGTGGGAGTGAGGTTGTGGTGGGGGTTTGCATATCATTTAGGCAGTATATGCAAGATAACAGAAAACAAAATATCGTCAAGTAAAATACTCGCCTATTTGAATACTCTCAAGCCCCAAAAGTTTGAAACCAAAGGGTATTTTATCGCATAGATTCTCGAATTTCCCATCTCTTAACCAGTTCCAGAAAAAGATAGCGAGTGTGCAGTACTAACTTTGGGGGGGTCCCATGCAGTCTTTTCATGTTCATATTGTGGACGCATGCGCAAATGGCAAAATTAAGGAATATTCTCCTAATTGCTCTCTCTGCCCTCCCTAACTCACCATTGGTGTCACCATTGGTCACGCTGCAGGACAACACCTCCCCCTCACTCCACTCACCAGTACAGGGCTCTCTGGAGCCCTAATCTTCAGCCTCCTGGCTCTGTAGCGGTGTCTCTAGCTGTCCAAGCGGCAGCTGCCCCTTGACGCTCATTTCTTTTGCGCGTTCAAATTCGGCTTTCGCGTATGCGCAGTAGATGTTTGGTTTCCTGCCCTTGCACCCAGTTAAAGGGAAAGTAATAAAAACTTTTTTTCTCCTCCCAACATCACTATTGGCCAGTCAACTTAGTTCTTAGTCCTACACTATATAAACACTCATTTGTGCACTGTGCCTATGATGTGCCTTTGCTAGTGTTCTTGAGTACTTTTGCTGATATTTTGTTGCCGAATCTTGCTATGTCCTGACCATGTCTGTTTTATGCCCATCCTTACCTGTTTTGCCTGCCTTTACTCCGATTGTTTGATGCCAGCCTTAATCCTTGCCTGTTTGACTATTGTCCTGCCTGATCCTTCTGTACCTTAGCCTTAATCCTACGCCTCCGGTTCAGCTCTCCTGTTGGTTTGGTGCAAAAGTCCTGGGGGAATAAAAACTGCTGCTTAAACATAGGGTGGATTTTCTTCAGGCAGAATAATTGTGTTCTTTTGCCTGGGTCCGTTGCAATAACCTATACATATTCTGCCCAGCGGTAATAGCGCCGTCCAGAAACCTTATCCAGAAACCTTATCATTGGCACCTAGACAGTATTTCAATCCCTCAGTTCCTCCCAAGCCTTGCCTGTGATAGTGTTCCTTTGTGTGTCCGGTATCTAGTATCTCAGTAACAGTGGCTGTGTGTCCAGTATACAGTATCTCAGTAGTAGTGGCTGTGTGTCCGGTATCTAGTATCTCAGTACCAGTAGCTGTGTGTCCATTATCCAGTATCTCAGTACCAGTGGGTGTGTGTCCAGTATCCAGTATCTCAGTACCAGGGGCTGTGTTTCCAGTATTAAGTATCTCAGTACCAGTGGCTATGTGTCCAGTATCCAGTATCTCAGCACCAGTGGTTGTGTGTCCAATATCCATTATCTCAGTACCACTGCCTGTGTGTGTCCTATATCCAGTGTCTCAGTACCAGTGGCTGTGTGTCCAGTACCTCAGTAACAGTAACTGTGTGTCCGGTATCCAGTATCTCAGTACCAGTGGCTGTGTGCCCGGTATCCAGTGTCTCAGTACCAGTGGCTGTGTGTCCATTATCCAGTATCTCAGTACCAGTGGCTGTGTGTCCAGTATCCAGTATCTCAGTACCAGTGGCTGTGTGTCCATTATCCAGTATCTCAGTACCAGTGGCTGTGTGTCCATTATCCAGTATCTCAGTACCAGTGGCTGTGTGTCCGGTATCTAGTATCTCAGTACCAGTAGCTGCGTGTCCAGTATCCAGTATCTCAGTACCAGTGGCTGTGTGTCCAGTATCCAGTACCTCAGTACCAGTGGCTGTGTGTCCATTATCCAGTATCTCAGTACCAGTGGCTGTGTGTCCAGTATCCAGTATCTGAGTACCAGTGGCTGTGTGTCCAGTATCCAGTATCTTAGTACCAGTGGCTGTGTGTCCGGTATCCAGTGTCTCAGTACCAGTGTCTGTGTGTCTAGCATCCAGTATCTCAGTATCAGTAGCTGTGTGTCCAGTATATAGTATCCCAGTACCAGTGGCTCTGTGTCCAGTATCCCAGTACCAGTGGCTGTGTGTCCAGTATCCAGTATCTCAGTACCAGTGGCTGTGTGTCCAGTATCCAGTGTCTCAGTACCAGTGTCTGTGTGTCTAGCATCCAGTATCTCAGTATCAGTAGCTGTGTGTCCAGTATATAGTATCCCAGTACCAGTGGCTCTGTGTCCAGTATCCCAGTACCAGTGTCTGTGTGTCCAGTATCCAGTATCTCAGTACCAGTGGGTGTGTGTCCAGTATCCAGTATCTCAGTACCAGTGGCTGTGTGTCCAGTATCCAGTATCTCAGTACCAGTGGCTGTGTGTCCAGTATCCAGTGTCTCAGTACCAGTGTCTGTGTGTCTAGCATCCAGTATCTCAGTATCAGTAGCTGTGTGTCCAGTATATAGTATCCCAGTACCAGTGGCTCTGTGTCCAGTATCCCAGTACCAGTGTCTGTGTGTCCAGTATCCAGTATCTCAGTACCAGTGGCTGTGTGTCCAGTATCCAGTGGTTCAGTACCAGTGTCTGTGTGTCTAGCATCCAGTATCTCAGTATCAGTAGCTGTGTGTCCAGTATATAGTATCCCAGTACCAGTGGCTCTGTGTCCAGTATCCCAGTACCAGTGGCTGTGTGTCCAGTATCCAGTATCTCAGTACCAGTGGCTGTGTGTCCAGTATCCAGTGGTTCAGTACCAGTGTCTGTGTGTCTAGCATCCAGTATCTCAGTACCAGTGGCTGTGTGTCCAGTATATAGTATCCCAGTACCAGTGTCTGTGTGTCCTGTGATTCTCCATTCAGTGAACTTAGTTCTTATCCTGTGTACTCCCTTAACCGGTATCCAGAGAGAGGTATAGTTACAGTAACATAGTAACATAGTAATTTAGGTTGAAAAACGACACAAGTCCATCAAGTTCAACCCATCTACCTATCATTCCAGCTTTTTGATCCAAAAGAAGGCAAAAACCCCTAAGGAAGCTATTTCGAATTTTGCCTCCTAGGGGGAAAAATTCCTTCTTGACTCCAAAAGGGCAATCAGATTTCTCCTTGGATCAATAAGCTCTATTATTAATGCTTATTCTATTATTAATACCCCCGTATGTTCTGCTTTTTAAAAAAAATCATCCAGACCCTTTTTAAATGCATCTATTGTGGTTGATAGCACTACCTCTCTTGGCAGTGAGTTCCATAACTTTATTGTCCTTACCATAAAGAATCCCTTCCTTTGCTGTCTATGAAATCTTTGCTCTTCCAGTCTCAGGGGGTGACCTCTTGTTCTTTGTACATTTCTGTTAATGAACAGGTCCCTGGAGAGCTCTTTATATTGGCCCTGCACATATTTATATAATGTTATCATATCCCCTCTAAGTCGCCTTTTTTCTAAAGTAAATAAATGCAAATTTCTAAGTCTCTCTTCATAACTAAGATCCTCCAATCCCCTTATTAAATTTGTAGCTCTCCTTTGCACTTTTTCTAGTTCCTTAATTTCCTTTTTAAGGACTGGTGCCCAGAATTGTACTACATATTCAAGGTGAGGTCTTACCATTGATTTGTAAAGAAGCAAGATGATGTCCTCCTCCCGTGAATCTATACCTCGTTTTATACATGCCAATATCTTATTGGCCCTTGCAGCTGCTGACTGGCATTGGGCACTGTTGCCAAGTTTGTTATCTACTATGATTCATAAATCCTTTTCGTTAGTAGTTTTTCCCAAGGAAATACCATTTAACGTATATGTTGCTTTGTTATTATTTTTCCCATAATGCATAACTTTACATGTGTCTATATTGAACCTCATTTGCCACTTCCTTGCCCAGTCCCCCACTCTGTCCAAATCTTCCTGTAAAGAAAAAACATCAAGATTAGTCTTTATTACCTTACCTAATTTTGTGTCATCAGCAAACACTGAGACATGGCTCTCAGCACAACATAGGAGATCATTAACAAACATATTAAAAATGAGAGGTCCCAAAACAGACCCCTGAGGTACTCCGCTCAATACCCTGGTCCAATTTGAGGCTTTTCCATTTACAACAACCCTCTGTGTTCTATCTTTTAGCCAATTTTCAATCCAAATACATACATTTGCGCACAATCCTATTTCTCTCGATTTGTAGAGTAACCTTTTGTGTGGAACTGTGTTAAATGCTTCAAATAGATCACATAAACTGCCACACCTAGATCTATATTTTTACTGACCTCTTCATAGAATGTTATTAAGTTTGTTTGACAAGACCTGTCTTTCACAAAACCATGTAGACTTTTACTAATTATATTCTGATTCAAGATGCATTCATGAGTGTACACCTTTAGCAATCCTTCAAATAATTTCCCCACTACAGATGTCAAGCTCACTGGCCTATAATTACCAGGCAGAGATTTTGATCCCTTTTTCCTTTTCTGTGATTTTCCTTTTCTGTAGGCTCAACCAAATGGTATCTCTGATTTGAACTGAAGACCTTCTATTACCTCCCAATGACCTAGTATAAAAATACTCACCTCCACCCAAATCAGGTTACTGAATTGTAGATCCACCATCCAGACCTTATATACCTTAAAGGAGCACTTATATAGACTTTAAGCCAGAGAAGGCACAGATGTCTTCTCCCTTGGGTAACTACAGGTAAAATTATGTTTCAAATGAGTGTAAATGTGAATGATGCATTCCTATACAATCCATACGACACTGAGATTTTCTAATATTATAGCTAGGATCATGGCCATGAATTACATAGACCGCATAAGAAGGCTATCCAATGTCATAGAACACACGTGAGTGTGTTTGAAGAAGGGGAAAGGTCAAAAGAATCATAAAGAACATAATCTTCAAGGACACATCATGTAGTGACAAATTCAGAAGAGCTCTACTTCATAAATACATGTAGTCACTATAGTTAGCAATTACTTTGAGGAATGCACACACAGATTGAGATTCAAGCTATAGAATAATTCAGGTGGCATACAAATTATTCAAAACATGCAAATAATGTTTACTGTTTGCAATTTACACATTTCCTATTCCTCCTGTATCATGACAAGTACACTGGCAATATGCTAAATGTGTTAAGACTTGCTAATTGGTATGTTTACTTTGGTTTTAATTTGAAGAGTACATTACACTTTTCATGCCATTCTGACTTTAATCCCCTTGCGTACTATGATGTGTTGTGTTGTTATGATGTGTTGTGTCTTGTATTTAGCCAATAAGCTAAATCTGTTAACTTTTTTATAATTATGTTTGTACATTAGATATTTCAGCCTATATACATCTTCCATTGCTATACAACCAAATACATCTAAATACTTGTTCCATTGTAATACAACCAGAGTTATCTAAATACAGGTTCCATTGTTATACAACCGGAGTTAACTAAATACAGGTGCCATTGTTATACAACCAGCGTTATCTAAATACAGGTTCCATTGTTATACAACCAGAGTTATCTAAATACAGATTCCATTGTTATACAACCAGAGTTATCTAAATACAGGTTCCATTGTTATACAACCAGAGTTATCTAAATACAGGTTCCATTGTTATACAACCAGAGTTATCTAAATACAGGTTCCATTGTTATCCAACCGGAGTTATCTAAATATATGTTCCATTGGTATACATCCAGAATTATATAAATACAGGTGCCACTGTTAAACAACCAGAGTTATCTAAATACCGGTTCCATTGTTTCTTTAACCAGAGTTATCTAAAAACAGGTTCCATTGTTATCCAACCAGAGTTATCTAAATACATGTACCATTGTTATACAACCAGAGTTATCTAAATACATGTACCATTGTTATATAACCAGAGTTATCTAAATACAGGTTCTAATGCAATACAACTAGAGTTATCTAAATATAGGTTCCATTGTTATACAACCAGAGTTATCTAAATACAGATTCCATTGTTATACAACCAGAGTTATCTAAATACAGGTTCCATTGTTATACAACCAGAGTTATCTAAATACAGGTTCCATTGTTATACAACCAGAGTTATCTAAATACACGTTCCATTGTTATACAACCGGAGTTATCTAAATATTTGTTCCATTGGTATACATCCAGAATTATCTAAATACAGGTGCCACTGTTAAACAACCAGAGTTATCTAAATACAGGTTCCATTGTTTCTTCAACCAGAGTTATCTAAAAACAGGTTCCATTGTTATCCAACCAGAGTTATCTAAATACATGTACCATTGTTATATAACCAGAGTTATCTAAATACAGGTTCTAATGCAATACAACCAGAGTTATATAAATATAGGTTCCATTGCTATACAACCAGAGTTATTTAAACAGGTTCCATTGTTGTACAACCAGAGTTATCTAAATACAGGTTCCATTGTTATACAACCAGAGTTTTCTAAATACATTTACCATTGTTATACAACCGGAGTTATCTAAATACATGTTCCAATGTAATGCAACCAGAGTTATATAAATACAGGTTCAGTTGTTATTGGAGTGACAGCAACCCCTGACTTCAGGCAGATACATTGTAGGGATCCATCTAGCGTAGTTGGAGTAGAGGAGCCCAGGATGCAGGCATAGATATAAATATTAAAAATAGTCCAGTATTCAAGCAAAAGTCGCTCATAAGCAGTGTCAAAGACAGGAGGCAGGCAAAGAGTCAATCTGGGTCACAAAACAAGGTCAGCAAAAGATAGGATACTGCAAATATCAGAGCTCAAGGAGACACTGTGCACTGGGAAACAGCAAAACAATATCTGAGCACCATGTTCAGGGAGTCTGGAGGTTTTATGGGGCTGCTGCATGGAGCCTTCTAGCAGCTTCACAGACCCCGACCCTCCGTGTCTCCTGCTGGTTGCTTAGTCTGGGGGGCAGTGTGCACATTTATCGATAGGCCCCGCCCTATCCACAAGGCTCGTTGCCACACCAGGGTTGCCAGCTTCACCCCCAGTTATTTTTTTGTACAATAGAAGAGTTAAGGTAACACGTGTTGACATATACTGAACTCCCTACTCATCTCTCTATCATTTACTTGTAGCTGCGGGAAAGGAAATGGAACGTTTAAAGGTTGTTTATTCTTAATTGCAAAAAGTAAAGTATCCCAAAGGATGCATATATTGATTAAAACCACGCATCCTAAGATTTTTTTCTATCAGCTGTAAAGCTAGGGTAGCCAGGTCTGCCCCTTGTGTTGAAAACTTACATTTAAGCAATCAAAAAAGGCAGCTGTGGCAATTTTAAGAGTGAGGCTCCTTGGATAGCATATTTGTGAAGCCCTGTATTAAAAGAATAAATTCTCACATACAATAAATTCATATATCGCATGAGGTACAATACGATAAACGTATCAGAGCATAAATGCTAAGCATACACCACCAATTAACATTTTAGTGGTAGGACTGTCTGATCATATAGCCAGTTGTAATTGTCTCTAAGCTTCTTCAAGGTTTGTTTTGCCCCCCTCCCAGCTCTGGAAATATATAACATTGAACATCTTCGCTTGGTAGGATTTGAGCCTGACCACAGACGAATTTTACGAATGTCATTATAATGCAAAGCAGTCTCGTAACCATCTGTCAAGACCAACAAGGCTAATTCTCCTCAAAAACCGGGTGAAATCAAAAGCAGTGTGACAGGACCGCAGAACATCCTATTTCGTCCAGTTTATTAAGTCTAGGGTCTCCATATCCACAATGTGTGCACCTAGGAAAGCTAGATACCCAAATAAAGGAGTCTATCTTGGAAATATCTTAATGGATCAATACAACTGCCTCCCATAGATTTCGTGACTTTTACACAACATGTGTCTTCATTTCCCCCGCTTTCCGCCTATATAGCAAATTATATTATTGTATCCATTGGTAACGGCTGCAGTTCAGATATACTAAGTAAAACGGCAAAACAACATTGAAGATAACATAAAAGAAAATTCTGTTTATTGCTTTGTGTTTTAGAGCAAAAGTTCAGTTTAATTGCAGGGATTTGTGCAATGTCTCACATACACACATTGCATACAAGTTGTCGCCAAGTCTAGACTTTGATCATACCGCTGTATGCTAATCTAAGACGGTGTATTATGAGGATATGTTGCATGACTAGGCCCACTTCAGAGGGATTAAAATGGAAGGTGCTGTGATCCTTATTCCTTGATAGCAGTAAATTCTAATCACAGCAGGGAAACTCTTTAAAGTGCTCATTTCATTGGACAGGCACTGAGACATCAGATAAATACTATTTTTACTTATTTATTCAGAAGGGACCAATGACACAGCATGATAGGTATATCCTCTGAGACTGGCAGCAAAAAGATTTCATAGGCAACAAACAACGGGATTCAATACGGTAGCGACGGGTATGGAATTCACTGCCAAGAGAGGTGGTGCTATCAAATACAACAGATGCCTTCAAAAAGCGCCTGGATATATTTTTTAGAAAAGCAGAAAATACAGGGCTATAAATACTAGAATAAACATTAATATTTAGAGCTTGTTGATCCAAAGAGAGATAGGATGACCTTTTTGGAGTCAAGAAGAAATTTCCCGTAGCATGGCAAAATTTGAAATCGCTTAATTAGGGATTTTTGCCTTCTTTTGGATCAACACTAGCAAGAATGGTAGGTACTAGGGTTGAACTTGATAGACTTAGGTCTTTTTTTAACCTAAATTACTATGTTACTATTATGTAAAATTGGCTTTGAGAATAGTACTGCATCATGTAGTCTACCTGTGTCTGGTGCAGACGCACAAGCATAAAACATTTGTGACACCATTTTACTTATAATAATTATATGTACCATTTCCAGGTACATCCTTACAGAAGCCCAACATCCAGGGAATGTTACCACTACCCAACTTAATGGTAGTCATTTTATCAACCTCAGAAGAATGAAAGACTAAATTTTTCTCTGGTATTGAAACTGCAATACTGGGTATTATCTGCTTGGAGCTTGATGTGTCTGGGTAATTGGGAGAAGGCTTAATTGCACTTGCTCCAACACATCAATAAGATTTTGGTAGCAGCAGAGACTGCTTTGTGTTCCCACTATATAAAAGGTGAGGTTAGACTTCCCCCCTATTGAGAGTGTGCCTTAAGGTGGTATACCATGTATATAAATGTATATTATTTGAGACTGCAACAAGCTTAGAGCACCAATATCTTTCTTTTCAATACTAAGGACTGAACAGGTTCTACATTGCTGCTTTGGTTTTGTGTCAATATTAACCCCCTTCCCGATGCTAGGTAGTTCTATGCCATCCTAATTGTTGAGGTCCTAAAAGACACTAGGACGGCTCCCGGTGATGAGATGTGCTCGGATCCTGCCCCAGGGACATGCAGCGGGATCCTACCTGTCAGATGAGGCCATTCAGTCTGACAGTGAAAATGTGAGCACCGGCTACATTTCAGTGAATCGCATTGTGCCCAAACTTTCAGGTTTGGGTATGCCTCTGTGACATCACACATGATGTCGGGAGGTGTTGCAAACCTTTGGCAGGGACCCACAGGGTCTATTAAGACCCTGATCAGGTCTCGGCTATTGTGTTCCGGGCTATCGATAAACATGATCAGTGGCCAGGAACTAAAAGTGAAGTTTTGGTGCTTGCGCTGTCTGGGATCCAAGAACCACTCATCAGGAAGGGGTTTATTAACTTTATTTATCTTGTATATATTTTATCAGTTATATTGTGAACTAAAACAAAGCCAAATTGCCACCCTGCATCAACCATAATGTATAGAGGAGATATAGGTTCAATCACCCCCCATATATTTAACTCCATATATTTAACTGCCCTTTATTTAATAGCGGGGGGGGGGGGGGTGCCAATAGACCCAAAGACAATAGCAAAACACCTGAACTGAGGTTCCACAGAGGGGCCCCAGTTCACAACGGGGGTCTGTTTAAAAAGGCACTCCCGACCAATTACTAAATCACTCCACAACAGATTACTGACTTGGGAAAAATTGCATAATTTATTAATAGTATTGAGCAAACACGAACCGCACTGTTCAGCTTTGTACCGAACATTATTTAATGGCTAGGGGCTTTCTATAAACCGAAAGTCTATAAACCGAATCTCTTTCGGTTTATAGACTTTCGTTTTATAGAATGCATGTAATGCTATGGGCTTTCTATAAACCGAAAGTCTATAAACCAAATCTCTTTCGGTTTATAGACTTTCGGTTTATGGAATACGTGTAATGCTATTGGTATTCTATAAACCGAAAGTCTATAAACCGAAAGAAATTTGGTTTATAGAAAGCCAATAGCATTACATGTATTCCATAAACCGAAAGTCTATAAACCGAATGTCTTTCGGTTTATAGACTTTCGGTTTATGGAATACATGTAATGCTATTGGCTTTCTATAAACCGAAATAGAGTCCCCATTTATACGAATAGGTCAATTGACCTATTCGTATGAATGGGGACTCTATTTCGGTTTATAGAATAGCAATAGCATTACATGTATTACATCTGAGAGTCAAATAGAACCGTCAAAAACTGTGCTTAAAGCGCACTTTGAAAAATTCTAATAGTTTTGGGTGGTAAATAGTACATTTGCGTCTTGCGGTGCACTTCATATCTGAGAGTCAAATAGAAGCGTCAAATACTGTGCTTACAGCGCACTTTGAAAAATTCTAATTGTTTTGGGTGCTAAATAGTACAATTGCGTCTTGCGGTGCACAATCAAATAGAACAGTCCAATACTGTGCTTAAAGCGCACTTTGAAAAATTCTGGCTACCTCCTCCTTCTCCAGCGCCGCTTCCACCTACACCGCAACGGTCACCGCCTCCTCAACCTATGGGTCACTTAGTATAAACTGAAAGAGAATACCCTGCACTCCAACCCTCTCTCAAATGGATAATTCTGTTGATCCTCCTGGCAGCCATGCTTTAGATTTAGATTAATGTTCTTCCAAAGCTAAAATCAAAGATTCCATCTAGTGCTATTTTATGGCTCAGCTGTATTTGTAATTTGTATGTATTTTATGTTATTTCCCTATCCACATTTGCTTGCAGAGCACTTGTCCTACTCTTACCCACATTTTACAGCCCTCTAGCCCTTTCCAGGACTTTTTTAGAGGCATTTTAGTGACTTCAATGGGGTTCGGGTTCGGGGTCAAGTTCGGGGTCAAGTTCGAGCATGGACCCAGACATTTTTTCGAAGTTCGGCCGAACCTGCCGAACCCGAACATCCAGGTGTCCGCTCAACTCTATTTATTAATGGTCCTTAAACATAGGGTATCCCAGGATCAGAGCACATCTTAAAAATAACGCCTATAATAATGACAGTCACTAAAACAGACAATACATACAACAACAATACTAATATACATATATGAAAAATATTTTTTTTTTAAAAGCTGATCCTGCATGATAGGAGTGGTACGTGATCTAGTAAGGCTGTTTAAAAAAAAAAGAATACCTACCTGAGCTTATGTACATGTGGTGTGTAAGGCTGCCAGAAGCATTTTTGAATTTGGCTCCATATCGGCAAGGAGCTGTGGATTCACGGTATCTACTGTGTGCCCTCTTTCATCTTCGTGATGAAGCTAGATGGAGCGTGACTGACGGGGGTATCGTCTACCCTGAGCAACCGGAGGGTTGCGTCTGGAGGTTAACGGTACCTTGCTTGTTATTCGTTGACAGTCTCCCTAACTACCGTCTGCAACCTGCAGTGAGTAGACGTGAGTCCCAGCACTCCTCTACATGATTAAAACAGGAGTTCTATACCAGCCTATCTGACTTTGGCACCATCAAGAGTACACAGCACCTTTGGAGGAAAGTCTCATATTAATTTTGGATTTTTCTGCACTGTTTTGGACCAGTAATACTTGCCCTATTTTTAACCAGCTGATGATACATGGACTAACTAACTGATCATTTACCCTTTGCTTGCTACCGAACCATGTGGAGTCTGAACCTCTATCTCTTTCCCTTCATGCTTAATTTTGCTTACAGGGTATTATTGATTTATGTACTGCATTGGATGGCACAGCGCTTGTGAAATATTTTTTGAGTAGGTAATCTGGTTTTCTGTTTTTTTGATACAGCCTTACTAGACCACGTACCACTCCTATCCTGCAGGATGAGCTTTTATTTTTTCGAATTTTTTTATTTTTCATATATGTATATTAGTATTGTTGTTGTATGTATTGTCTGTTTTAGTGACTGTCAATTTTTGTGTGCGTTATTTCTGGGGGTACCCCATGTTTAAGGACCCTTCTTAAATTATGCAATTTTTCACAAGTCAGTAATCTGTTGTGGAGTGATTTAGTAATTGGTCGGGAGTGCCTTTTTGAACAGACCCCCGTTGTGAACTGGTTCAGGTGTATTTTTATATTGTGAACTATAAATGCAAGGTGGCATTTTACAGATATCTGATTGTAAAATGCTAATTAAAAGTAATGCAACCTTATACAAACCTTTTTCAAACATTACAACATTATATTACATTATCAGTAAAGAGCTAATTGTAGCAGTTTATTTTAGAAAAATATATATAAAAAAACATTTTTGTGATTTAATTCAGGAAACACTACTTACAAAATAACAATTAAACTCATTTATTACAAAAAGAAAACAGTTAACAGTTTGTTTTTACATCAATATTTATAATTTTAGAAATGTGAAAGAAAATGGAAATGTTTTTCTCCACTTTATTTAATTTAAGTCAAATAAGGTTAATTGGAGCTTCATATCTGAATATTTCTTACAATATAATCATTGTTGCTTCATCCCAGTTTTTCGTGATGCCCAAATGTTGACCTGCCTCCTTCTGTTTGATTTCCGGATCACTAACTATGGCATTTACTTTCAGGAATGATGGTGTTCTAAATTTGTATCATGGCTCTTGGCAAATTGTCGCTCAGCTTTCATTTAGAGAGAGAGACTGGATTAACAGAAATAATTGTCCTACACAAGAACATGGAATGAAAAGAAACATACTACTAAGTCTTGTCGGTGTCTGGAATCCTATAGCACTCCCACCTTTCTATTCTCCTGTGCTATGGTTTCCTTTTGAAGCGTTATTGAGTTACTTGTACGAGGTGGAGTATTTTGTGATGTTCATAGTAGCCAAGTGTGTAGATATGCAATAAAGCTGGTAATACTGAGGGAAACTATATCACAGAAGGTCTACTTAAACTGAAACATGTGAAACACTAAATAAATGAGAGCTACAACAAAGTTGCACACTACACATATCACTATCCCAACAAACTAACAATACATTAAAATATCTCAGAAAACCTGCAAGAAGATACTACATTAATATGACTGGGTGACATAGTATACTACATAAAGGAAAAAAATAGAAAAATAAAAAATATTATATATAACCAAATAAGACAAAGCAAAAAAAAAAATATTTATAAAGAGTGAAAAAATCCTAATCCTGAATAAACAAATACTCAATGCAGTAAAATGTATTTGTCAACCACACACCCGCAAGCAAAAAAAGATGTGTGCCAACAGCATAAACTGGTCTTATACATAATGTAGCTCCAAATACGTATAATGTCTATGGATTAAGAAAAATCATGTAACAATTAGGCACAAATTATCTTACATATATACATATATTATATTACATATATTACATATATACTGCCAATGATGAAAAAAGTCCAAGGTGAATGAACGCAAAAAAGTGACACAATGGAGGAAATAATTCTAACTTGCTAAATCTGAATATCCTGTAACACTTTCATCCAATGTCCATCCATAATGATATCAAAACCTTCAATCAATGTATTAATGTACTGAATGTCCAATAGCCCTATATTTGTTACAATTCCAGCTAGAAAAATTGCTCATTTAAGAACAAACGCTTAGGTTGGTATAATGTCTCTTTTAGATTCAGTGTTTAGATACAAAGTAACCTTTGTGTAATATTGCCATACTCGCTCACCGCTCCTCTCATCTCTCAGCTTAAAGATAAGCAGACTCTTATTGACCAAACAAGCCACCCACCGACACCACCATTTGGTGCTATCTGCATTTTTTAAAGCTAGGATGTGGCACCAAACTTATGTCGGTAGAAGCATTAACTCAATATGTTGCTGTTTGGCTCTAGCTGCCGGTCATGCTGATGTAGGGACAGACAGGGTGGGAGTTCTGACGGTGGCTGTAGGGGCAGAGCAGGATCTCTGATTTGCAGGGACAGCATGCCTTGCAATGTCTCTGAGCATATTCCAGTAAAAGACCTTATTTCACCTTGGCTGCATTATGAATAGCTTGTGCAATAACTGGTTGGTACCCAATATTAATTCTTACCTACAGTCGCTGTGCTGCCTTCTTCCAATTTGTTTACTGGTTCCTGACATTGGCTAACTTAGACTGACCTCACCTGTATTTCTCCTGTCCTGTGGTCCAGGCCTGCTCTCCATTTAGCAAGCTTCACTACCTGCCCTTGATCCATCATTAAAGCTACCTACGCATTTACTCTGCATTTACATCCTCATGCCGCTGACCTCAAGCCTGACCTCAGCCAGCCTCAATTGTCTACAAGTCAAATCCTTACACATTGTTGGACTAGACAAAAATATTTGTACCTTATTTGCCCTGATTATAAGACGACCCCCCAAACTTTGGATATTACTTTAGGGAAAAAAACTAAAAGCCTGAATATAAGACTACCCTATAGGAAAAACGTTTAACTTGTATATATTCACATGTAAATTGCTTTTTCAGATTTAATAAAAAATTATGATATAAAAAATATAATATAATAATTCTTGTTTTTATTTCCTTTTATGTGCCAATGCCGCCTCTACCTCCAGACTTTCCCAATGCTCCCCCTCCTTCCCCCAACGTTACTCTGTCTCTCTCCCCCTCCCTCCCCCCAAAGTTGTCTGTCTCTCTCTCACCCTCTCTCCCTCCCCCAACATTGTGTCTGTCACTCTCTCCCCCTCCCTCCCCCCACGTTGTGTCTGTCACTCTCTCCCCCTCCCTCCCCCCCCCACACTGTGTCTGTCACTCTCTTCCCTTTCGTCCCCCCAATGTTGTGCCTGTCTCTCCCCCTCCCTCCACCCAACGTTGTGCCTGTCTCTCCCCCTCCCTTCCCGCACCCCCCACGTTGTGTCTGTTTCTCCCCCTCCCTCCCCCCCTTGTTCTCTATGTGTCCCCATTCCCTGGTGGCTAGTGGGGGCACCCGGGGGATGTCTGCACTATATGTGCAGACATCCTCCATGCTGCCCGACACTTCCGTCTATTATGACGGACAGCCGGACCTCCCGGCTTCAGTCATAATAGACTCAAGTGTCGGGCAGCATGGAAGATGTCTGCACTATCATGCAGACATCCCCTGGCTGCCCATATCTCCTGGTGGCTAGCCGGGTTATCCGGAGGATGTCTGCACGATACGCGCAGACATCCTCTGCTGCTGCACGGAACTTCCGCCGGGACTTTTATGATGAAGCCGGAAGGTCCCGGCTTCATCATAGAAGTCCCGACGGACATGCCGGGCAGCAGCGGAGGATGTCTGCATGCATTGCGCAGACATCCCCCGGCTTCTTGAGTGGGGGATCCAGGTCCCCTGCAGCTCTGCGCGGGACCTGGATCCCAGTCTTATAGTCTGACCTCGGAGTCTTTTTCAGAGCATTTGCTCGGAAAAAAACCTTGTCTTATATTCAAGCAAATATGGTAAAAGGTGACCTCTTCCTTTATCATCTACACATTAAATCTCATAAAATAGGCATTACACTATACTGGCCTGTTTTGGGGATAGTAAAAATAGGCTAGTGGTCAAATGTGTTTTTCTTTATTTACATAGGTTGGAGTGTTTTGAGGTAGACGTTATATTCATGTTCTTGTTTTTTTCCTATAATATATAGAGGGTTCAGAGCAGGAACTTTATCCTGAGTCGGTTATGTTTGTAGATAAGCTGGTAATTGAGGAGTGTTTCAAAGACTATCATAGCTGTAAAATATTGATTTCTTCATTTCCACTGCTAGGTCTCACCAGATAGCTGAATGACAGAGTAAAAAAAAAAAAAGAGGACAAAACTGTGAAATGTGTGGCATTGATTAAGTGGCTGAGGCCTCAGAATTTGTGCTGCACATTGATTCCCACCCTGTATCCCTGTTTGGGCTGATTGATGGCATTGTAGTTTCATGTCATCTGGAACTACAATCATAGTTTACCACCATGCTTGCGAGGACTCGACTAAATGAGAACAATTGGACCGAGAGGCTGTCCGTCACATTTCACTGATTTACTGAAGCTGGCTTTTCAGTTATATGGTGTACTGCCTAAAAAGTATCCATAATTAAATTGGATTGCTTAAATGTGTGAAGGTGAGCAAATACCATGTTCTGTTAGCTTGTTTATTGCTAAAGATAAGCCCAATTGCCAAACTTTTTTTTTTTTTTTTTTCCGAACAAAGTCTTGGCCCTACTGTTTAGAGGAGCACAGGGCTGGCTCTGTAACTAAGTGCAGGCTTTGTTCATCTAAAAATGAAATGTTCTAGAACTACACACTATTTTGTGAGGTTTGAATAAACATACCAATAAGAGATGTGTGCACATCCAAGAAAATACCCTAGCTGACAAATTCATCAGCCTGCGTATTACATTTCCTGAAGTGTAGAACATTTCCATCGTTTAATAAGTGTAATAAAGAGATATCTATACTAAATTAGCGTTAGATGTAAATTAAAGCATATTAGTGACTAGTAAAACATAAAATGAGTCACTTATACATGTGATAAAATCATCTCAAATATAATACTGACCATATGTTTAATTTTTGATATAATTGACCTTGTAGGGCATCACACATTTTGCATACATGACTTGTCCTAGTCATGTATACAAAATGTGTTCAATAATGCTCTAATTCATTATTTACAATGCAATTCCACTGTCCAACATGGACATGTGACATATGACCAGATTGCAATAGTCCCCCACTGCCCACTGTACCAGCTTTGTTCCTTGTCAGTGCATTGGTCGAAAGGGTTGCCCCAGCCATCTAGAGTGGCAGGCACAGTTGCACTGGCGGCCCCTGAGACCCTAGAACCAATGCAATTACAGGTGATGCTAGTATGGTGGGGGAGTGCTGCAATGGTGGGATCATGTGGTCAGAGGGCTTCGTGGAAATTTTACCACTGTGGCCCTGTGGTTTCTATTCATACCACTAACACACTCACATATATACATGTATCTTTTCATATCAACAGTGGACAATGGTGCATTACCAATCGATGATACCAATCACAATGTGGACATGACATGGTCATACAGATGACATGATTGAGGGAGGGTATATATATCCTAGCAGCTTTTGACAGTGACAATAACCATTGATGGCATGACATCACCAGTATTATTATATATTATATCACAGCTATATAGCTGTTATAGCGGTGTGTAAAATAATATAAACATATATATATATATATATATATATATATATATATATATATATGTGGCAATTTACTTACTTTTATGGGATATGTATGTGATTTAATGTACACCATTGAGAATGACAGGTTTTGCAATCCAAAGAGGAATAGGCATTGTAAACCTTAAAAATTAGATACTTTCTAAAATGAGATTACAATTCAAACATCCCATGTACATCATATCAAATTACATTGTACATCATTACTTTGTTGGACTCACACTGAGCCAAGGTTTTTTCAAGCAGGAGAGCGTCTGGCACAGACAATTCGAGGATACGCTTTCCTGCTTGAAAAAGGATTCCCCGAAACGCGTTCCACTTTATATTTTCTCCATATTCTTCCGGCCAGGTTTATTTGTCTGTTTAAAAGTTTATATATATATATATATATATATATATATATATATATATATATGTGTGTGTGTGTGTGTTTTTTTCCCCGTCTTTTCGGTATGTTTTTAAGACCTTATTTAGTACTGCTGTACCCCTGTATTTCTTTGTTATTTATTAACCTACAGGATTTTCTCTCATTGTTTATATGTGCTTTCTTTTGAAAATTATTATTCAAGTCATAGATGCGCTTTTTTTGATATATGTATATGTGTAAACTGACTATCGTTTGATTATTAATATTAATACCTTAAAATCATTTTAGATTTTTATACATCATTTGTGTTTATTTATTATTTATACACCTATATTGAGCGCTGTCCACTTTCTCATTCACTTATTCTGCTCTGCTTTTTTAGTGCTCAGATTGTCAATAAGTGTCTTATCTCCCCTATATGTGCCCACTTAAGGTGATACTCCACAATCTCAAAATATTAACCTTTTAGGATAAGATGCCTCTTAGTTGTTTCCACTTATTGTGGATAAACAGGGGTGCCTGACACACCCATGGACACAATTAACCGAACAGCAAAAATAAATTCTTCCATCTAACTAAATTAATATACAATAACATTTAACACTAAAGAACAATGGCCAGACATGTCCTTCCCTTAGCTGTAACTCATGCTCCTGGCTTGACAAATAGGGTAAGTGCCAAGACAGCATAGATCTAACCAACACATGATACATTACTCCTTGGCTACCAGCAAATTAGCCAAGAACAAGCAGACAGGTAAAGAAAATGAAGTGTTAACTTAGAAATCTCTCACCAGTTCAGGCACAGATTTATGAGACATGCCACAGGAATACACAGTTGAATTACATGGCCTCTATGACAGGTTCATGAGGTGCACTCGGTTGTGAACTGTAAAAACTCCGAAGCTTGCCATTCAGAAGGTGCTAAAAATGTCACTGAACAAAGACTAAAACTTTTACGCCAAATAAACCTGTTTTGAAAGACAGCCTTTATGTTCTAATGCACATTGATCAAAAGTACATTAAACAACCTATAATAACGAAGCATTCTACCAACCTTCCCCTGGACACCTTAGAAAGGAGAGGTCATGACTGGCAACCCAGATGTTTTGATTGGCTATGTTTATCACATGTTACATGAGTGTTGCATCAGTTATATATGTTGCTGTAAGTTGCACAGATCTTGCTTTTCAACCCTTTGCTTGAAGGTTCCTCATCTTTATTCTAAAAAAAAAAAAAGAGAGAGAGAGAGAGACAGGGTGACACATTAGTTCAGGGCGGTGGTAGAGGCCTATAGGCTGAAGATTACAGCTGACAGTTCACAGTTCTTCTACTGGCCTTCTTGCATTCATGGCTGAATTGAGTGACCCTTCTCTCCAAGAGGTTGTGGATAGGGTCCAACAGCTGACTTATACCCAAGGTTGTGGTTCCCTGATGGATTTGCTAGATAGGGCCGAATCACAGCTTGGCCCTGGGAGGCTATTTCCTCTGGCTGTTCTCCTGCAGCATCTGGCCCCTTGTTACAATACGGACTACCATGGTCAGAGCAGCATGCCAGGAGGGCTCGTGCAGCCAGTCCACCAAACCGACTAAGCCCTAGTCCTGTGAGGAGTTCCAGACCTGGAACCAGGATGTTTTCCAGCCCCAACAGGGGGCAGCAGTTCAGGTTTCCCCACTCACCTGTTCCCCAGGCGGTTCCTGCTTCCCAGGATGCAGCTGCAGAGCCGCCCCAGCGGTACCCAGTGAGATCCAGGTCAGCCTCTTCCTCCAATGAAGACAGTGGCAGAGGATCCCCTCTCCTGCAGCGTTCACGCCATTTGCTCTGCCTTTTTTCGGATGCATCAGAAGCTGTGAGGTCTGAGGCGCCCATGCGTGCAAAAGTGCGGTGGGTAAGAAGTCGACACCGAGTTGGTCAATACATTCAGCACAGTGCTCCTGCGACCCTTGAAGTACTTCATCGCTGGACGGTGCACATAGGCTCGCTGCTTCTAAGAGAGTGTGGCCTTCCTCCAGGGCCCAAGCTATGCGAGCAGAAGAAGGGAAGAGGGACCTCTCGACTCATAAGATTTCTTAGCTAGTAGAGCACAGGACCCCTGGGATCCAACAGCATATTCCTAGGCATGTGGTAGGGGTAGGGTCCCTTCCAGTGGGTCCAGTAGTGGGGGGGGGGGGCGGGTTTCAGGGGATTTATTGGGTGTGCTGCAGTCTTTATTGCAGGGCCTAACCAAAGGTGCCAGAGTGTCATCCTCTGCCCCTGGCATAGTGTTTTTCTCCTTCCCCTGTGCCTCAGACTACTATGGTTTCATCCTCTATTCCCCTAATGTAACTCATAGTGCCGGCCAGGGTTGTCAGGACCCAATGAAGGTCCCTGCTGGGGTGGGTCTGGTCCAACAGAGTAGCACCAAGGCCCTGTGCGAGGTGGTGCCTTTGGGTATGCACTTGGGTCAGGAGCTTAGGGAAAAGATAATTAAAGGGGAATGTGTGTAGATGTTGTCCTTAGACAGGCCACTCAGGGGTGAGGCACAGGAAAGTGAAGTCAAAACAATTGCCATGCATTTTTGGCAACTAAAAATGGCAAATGGCATTTACAATTTGTAGTAGTGTGCTTTGTGACCTCTTCTCTGATCAGGTAGGGCAATGGGGGCGAATGCCACTGAAGCTAGCAAAGATGCTCCCATGACCTTTGATGTAAGGACTTGCTTTTTTTTTTTTTTTTTAAAGTTTTTCTGCAGGGCTTTGAATACCGTGTCAGGCATCAGATATCCCTTAGATACCTAACCATCTGAAATCTGTGATTTGCAACACTGAATAGGCGATGGAGAAGCTGCTTAAGGAGTTATAGCTGGGACACAAGGCAGGCCCCTTCTCCTCTCCTTCCTTTGCACTATTGCACTACCTGGGTGACTTTTTCTGGTCAGACATTCTTCAAACTTTTCTCAGCATGTCTGGTTATTTCTTTCCTTCCTAGGGATTCAAATTGATTTGCATGAAATAGTTTTCAGACTCCCACAGGAAAAAATGGATGCATTGTTACATAGTTACATAGTTACATAGTAATTTAGGTTGAAAAAAGACACAAGTCCATCAAGTTCAACCCTTCTACCTATCATTACAGCTTTTGATCCAAAAGAAGGCAAAAAACCCCTAAGGAAGCTATTTCGAATTTTGCCTCCTGGGGGAAAAAAATTCCTTCTTGACTCCAAGAGGCAATCAGATTTCTCCTTGGATCAATAAGCTCTTTTATTAATGCTTATTCTATTATTAATAGCCCTGTATGTTCTGCTTTCCTAAAAAAACATCCAAACCATTTTTAAATGCATCTATTGTGGTTGCTAGCACTACCTCTCTTGGCAGTGAGTTCCATAACTTTATTGTCCTAACCGTAAAGAATCCCTTCCTTTGCTGTCTATGAAATCTTTGCTCTTCCAGTCTGAGGGGGTGACCTCTTGTTCTTTGTACCTTTCTGTTAATGAACAGGTCACTGGAGAGCTCTTTATATTGGCCCTGCAAATATTTATATAATGTTATCATATCCCCTCTGAGACGCCTTTTTTCTAACGTATATAAATTCAATTTTTTAAGTCTCTCTTCATAACTAAGATCCTCCAAACCCCTTATTAATTTTGTAGCTCTCCTTTGCACTTTTTCTAGTTCCTTAATATCCTTTTTAAGGACTGGTGCCCAGAACTGTACTGCATATTCAAGGTGAGGTCTTACCATTGATTTGTAAAGAGGCAAGATGATATCCTCCTCCCGTGAATCTATACCTCGTTTTATACATGCCAATATCTTATTGGCCCTTGCAGCTGCTGACTGGCATTGGGCACTGTTGCCAAGTTTGTTGTCTATAATTATTCCTAAATCCTTTTCATTAGTAGTTTTTCCCAGGGAAAAACCATTTAACGTATATGTTGCTTTGTTATTATTTTTCCCATAATGCATAACTTTACATTTGTCTATATTGAACCTCATTTGCCACTTTACTGCCCAGTCCCCCACTCTGTCCAAATCTTCCTGTAAAGAAAAAACATCAAGATTAGTCTTTATTGCCTTACCTAATTTAGTGTCGTCCGCAAACACGGAGACATGGCTCTCAGCACAATGTGGCAGATCATTAATAAACAAATTAAAAAGAAGAGGGCCCAAAACAGACCCCTGAGGTACTCCGCTTAATACCCTTGTCCAATTTGAGAATTTTCCATTTACAACAACCCTTTGTGTTCTATCTTTTAGCCAATTTTCAATCCACATACACACATTTGCCCCCAAACCTATTTCTCTCAATTTGTAGAGTAACCTTTTGTGTGGAACTGTATCAAATGCTTTCGCAAAATCCAAATAGATCACATCAACTGCCACACCTAGATCTATATTTTTACTGACTTCTTCATAGAATGTTATTAAGTTTGTTTGACAAGACCTGTCTTTCACAAAACCATGTTGACTTTTACTAATTATATTCTGGTTCAAGATGTATTCTTGAGTGTATACCTTTAGCAATCCTTCAAATAGTTTCCCCACTACAGATGTCAAGCTCACTGGCCTATAATTACCTGGCAGAGATTTTGATCCCTTTTTAAATATTGGAATGACATCCGCCTTTCGCCAGTCTGTTGGCACTGTACCTGAACTGAATGAATCCCTAAAGATCATGAATAGTGGCCTGGCCAGAATTATGCTTAACTCTCTAAGTACCCTTGGGTGTATACCATCTGGTCCTGGGGCCTTGTCTATCTTAACAGAGTGTAATTGCTTAAGCACTTTTTCCTGTGTCAGCCAATCCCATGTTTGCGGCGAATGTCCCATAACTTCCTGTAGCCGGGGCTCGTCCATCTGCTCTTCCTTAGTATAAACAGAAGAAAAAAAAGTATTTAAAATGTCTGCTTTCTCTCTGTCCTCACTTACCAAATTTCCCATTTGGGATAACAAGGGCCCAACATTTTCCCTCTTTAGCTTTTTTCCATTTATATATTTATAAAACATTTTGGGGTTAGTTTTACTCTCCTTGGCAACCCTTTTCTCATTTTCCAATTTAGCCATTTTAATTGCCTTTTTGCAGGCTTTGTTGGCCTCTTTGTACTCTATAAATGATAATGCTGATCCCGTGTTTTTATAATGTTTGAATGCCATTTTCTTGTTTTGTACTTCCTGTTTCACGTTACCTGTAAGCCACATTGGTTTTGATTTGTGTCTTTTGCATTTGTTTCCCAAAGGTATATATTGGGATGTGTACTTTTGTAATGTGTGCTTAAAGGCATTCCACTTGTCTTCTGTGTTTAGTCCAGAAAACAATCGTTCCCAGTCTAAATGTTCAATCGATGCCCTTAGTCCATCAAAGTTAGCCCTTCTAAAATTAAGTGTTTTGGTGGCGCATTTACCAATTTGCTTTTTTGCATTAATCTCAAATGAGACCATATTATGGTCACTATTCCCCAAGTGTTCTCTTATTTGGATGTTTGAGATAAGCTCCTCATTGTTTGTTATTACCAAATCCAGACAGGCATCCATTCTAGTTGGGGTGTCTACTAATTGTGCCATAAATTTGTTATTAAGCAGGTCCAGAAACTTGCTGCCCCTAGCTGAACTAGTTGTGCCACACTTCCAATCTATATCTGGGTAATTAAAATCTCCCATGATTAGAACTTCATTCATATTTGCAGCCTTTTCAATTTGTAATAAAAGCTGATCTTCTCCATCAATGCTAATATTTGGTGGCTTGTAGCATACACCTACAAGTAATGTGTGATTCTTTTTAGCGTCTAAGCTAATCTCCACCCACAGTGTCTCCACATCAGTTCCAGTTACATCATGTACACCTTCTTTAATACTGGGATTTAATTTAGGATTTACATACAGACAAATCCCTCCCCCTTTTCTATTTACTCTGTCCTTTCTAAAAAGTGAGTAACCTTGTAAATTAACTGACATTGTGTTTTCTGCTTTTATGGGTAAAAGGGTTAAAGAAGGTACAGCTCAAGCACCTGCAGTCACCTTTTTGCCAGCCTGGTGATGCTGATGGGGGAGGGCATTTTCAAATTACAGGCAATTTTATTTATCGCTCAAATCAGCTATGTGTCTGAAGCATTATGTCCACATCACCAGGCAAGTAAAGGAGGGTTTGGGATTGTAGCTTACCTTTCTAGATTCCTGTAATGGTAGGGCGAGCTAACAGGAGGAGAAGGTTTTCAGCCCATCTTTGGCTATCAATGCTTCGGGATCAATAGTCATGGGTGCATATTTTCAGGTCGAGTGGTGCTCAGCTATCTGGCCGAATTGGCTGGTCGGGCTCTCCTCTGATTGCAGATCTTACCTTCCTGGCACTGGGCTAACAGGACATGGAAAGGCAAGTGTAACACAACTGTGAATGCCCTGTGTTGTTCACAATTGGACTAGTTTCGAGCTGTGGCTCCGGAGCCAGTGAAGGGGGGTATTCCATTCCCTCCGCACTTGTAGACACTTGTTTCTGAGGACTGTTGAGTTTGAGCACATTATCGTTGGCTGCTTCATTCCTGGCATATTGAGAGGTATGGTGAATGGATATGGCAGACAGGGAATGTGGCTTGAAGTCCAAGCATGTAAGGTTGTCCTAATTGGCTGGTTCCTCCTGCCCTAAAGTGGAGCGAAGTGTGGCTGCTTTGGCTTTTTTCTGCCAAGTGGTCAGGTGGTGCGTCATCTCTACAGGAGTTCACAATCCAGTGTATTTTGAGAGGATGGAGAAGAGGTAAGGCCTCAGAATCACAACATCCTACTTTCTTGGATGTACTGTTTCAAATTTTGGTGCAGCTTAGGTCAGTCTGTCACTCTCCATTTGAGACTTTGCTATTCAAAGTGGTCGTTGCGCTAGTCTTTTTTTAGGCCCATGCCAGTAGGGGAATTAGTGTCTCCCCAGGGGAGAGTCTCAAGCTATCCTCCTCCGACAGAATGTTACAGTTGGGGTGTCTGAAATTTACTTAAGGATGGGAGGTTGTGTTGAGGGTTGGCCTGGTTGGGGGAAATTCTGTCTGGTTTTCCTAATTACTTCCTACCGTCAGATTCAGCCAGGGAGGGATACTTCCTGAGTCACCAAAATGGATGCCCCCTCACACGTTCCAAGTCTTAAAATGATCTTAAAAGTTCTTTGTTGTAGTTAGGTATTCCCCGGCAAGATTTTTATTTAATTTTTTTCAAATAGACAAGGTCACTGAGGCCTATTCAGCAGGGTTTTCCCCATTAGAGATCAGGAGTCTGGGCAGGAGGGCATTGGATGGATATCGCCTATATGTGCATCCTCACCTGATGTAATTGTATTTCAGGTTATAACCCCATGTTTTGCTAGATGATAGGTCACGCATCAATTCACTGGGCAGCTAAGAGAGCTGAGGATCAGCCATATGGGAGAAATGTAGACCTTTCTACAGATGAGATACGGATCCGATGGAGAGACTTTCGGGGAATGAGGTGGCACCAGGTTTACCATGAATTTTGTTTGTTTAAACATATGTGTTCCACACCAGTTATTTTAGTTTTACATGCTGGGGGTAACGATATTGGGTCAGTCCGCCTCATTGATTTAATTAATTATATCAAACATGATCTAACTCAGATTATGGCCCTATTTTCAGACATTACCATAGTATGGTCTGAATCAATAGATCTACCAGTGTGGTCACAGTCCCGAAATCCAAAAGGTTTGGAGCGGTCCAGGAGAAAAATCTTTAGCTGTTTCTCGATTTGTCCAGAAATTGGGAGGAATCTCAGTGCACCATCGGGAGCTGGAGGGGTATAATGCTTGCCTTATGCAGCAGGATGTCGTGCATCTAAATCTTATTGACCTGGACATATTCAATATGAGTGGGGTACAATGGTGACAAGACGTAGTCATGGGTCGCCATTGCAGTGGTGATGTCATGGCCAGCGCTGTTTGAAGAGGATGTGATCAATTGTCTGTGAGGGCTTACAGAGACTGGAACAGCTTTCCTATATATGGTAAACAATATGCCTGTGGGACCTAGGCCAGCAGTCACCTGTGGCTAAAGTGCAAATACGGTTGCTGGTTTATGTTAAGTTATTTAATAAAGCGGGGGCCAACACCCTACAACACTATATATTGGTTTATGTGTGCTTATTGGGGTGGGTGTTGGCCAAGTAAGATCTAGGATTATTGACACACAAGCAACCTCCCTGGGCTCTTTAAGAGATCATTACTGACAACCAAAAGGTTTAGATTGGCTATCTTTACCATATGTTATAAGAATGTTTCACGATTATTCCATCAGTTATACATTTTGATGTAAGTTGTGTCACTTGCCTATTTAGAAGCTGCCTAGGTGAAGTGCAAAGCTCTTACTTTACCACCACCCCTACCCCTTTTTTTATTTGAGTTATAGTCACAGCTTGGAGATGTCATGACCAACACTAGTCCGAGAAGACATGTGATCAACTGCCCACATGTACATAGGGAAACTCAGACTGGAGTGGCTTAAGCCGCTGCAGCCCATCTGGGCTCTGGGACTATATATGGCAAACGATGCACCTGTGGTCATAGGCCAGCAAGTGGCTGTGGTTAATGTGTTAAATAGTTGGTGATTCATGTGAATTGATTTAATAAAGCTGTGGCGAATGCCCTACATGCCCTACACCAATATATATTGGTTTATGTGTGGTTATTGGCAGGGTTGCCATCATAAATTTCAGGGCCCCTTGCTGAAAACATTTTCGGGTCGCCCTCATATCTCCCTCTTGCCCCCCTACCCTCCCAAAGTCATTTTATCCAGGTCTTTGTATATCATGCCAATGTCTGAAATACACCCCAGGACATGCCCATCCCCTGTATTGTACATCCAGGATTGGCTGCTGCCCCATTCCCTGCATTGCACAGCCAAAACGTAATATGCCACAGCCAGTGTTAGTTTATCCATTAATATGTCATTGATAATTTGTCCATTAATATGCCACTGATAATTTGTCCATTAATATGGCACTGATAATTTGTCCATTAATATGCCACTGATAATTTGTCCATTAATATGCCACTGATAATTTGTCCATTAATATGCCACTGATAATAGTGTTCTAAACGTCTACTAGCCTCACATCACCAAGTACAATACCAAGCAGGGAATTGAGTTGTGTAAACCACTCTGCCAGTGGACCCTGGAGCAGTGGAAATTTGTTCTGTGGTATCTTCACGGTTTGGAAGTCTGATATTGCAGATGGCAGGAGAACATTACTTGTCTGGCTGCATTGTGCCAGCTATAAAGTTTGGTGGAGGAGGGATAATGGGATGGTGCTGTTTTTCAGGGGTTGGGGTAAGTCCCTTTCTTCCAGTGAAGGGAAATCGTTCCAATGAATGTTTTAATTAAATTTATCAAATTTAAAAAATACATAGGATCAACCTACATAAGAAACTTTATCTTAATTAAAATTCAGAATATATCATAATTTCAACATTTAATCCTATCATTTCAAACAATAAAGTGCAGTGTGGGGAATTATTTTTATGATATCAAATATATCTACTATATAATCTATCACATCCCCAATAACATGTGCTGTGATTAAAGTATCTAAACTCAGACATACAATACATTCATGCAATATAGGGGTCAGTAAAAGGAAATATCAATCATTCCAAGACATTTTGGACAATGCTATACAGTTTGGGGAAGGCTCTTTTCTATTCCAGCATGACTGTGCCCCACTGCACAAAGCAAGGTCCATAATGACATGGTTGGATGAGTTTGGTGTGGAAGAATGACTGACCCACATAGAGTCCTGGACGAACACCATCAAACATCTTTGATATATACTTGAATGAACCAGGTCTTGTCATCCAACATCAGTGCCTGACCTCACAAATGCTCTACTGGTTGAATGGACAAAAATTCCAACAGGAACACTCCACAATCTTGTTGAAAACCTTTCTAAAAGTGTTGAAGCCGTTATAGCTGCAAAGGAAGGACCAACTACATTTTAATATCGAAGTACTTAGAATGCAATGTCATAAAAGTACCAGTTTGTTTAATAGTCAGATGTCCCAATACTTTTGACCATATAGAGTATGTTTTTATTTATATGTACACACACATACACTGTATTTTTCTGACTAAGGATATCAGTCTATATTTATGTCAAAGGTTCGTTCTTTGTCTGTGTATTGGAAAATGGAACCAGCTTACTCATAATCTGCACAAAATACTAGGTAATTACTGGGGAAGTCAACAGGGATCTAAAAGCAGTATATAACGTAGAAGATGATTTTTGGCTTTAAGGTTCAAGTGGCATCTGAGTCTTCTACATCAGTGTAGAATCTAATGTTCAAACAAAATAAGATTATAAAGCTGCCTTTAAAATACTCTACTGTACATTTTGAAATTCAAGAGCAAGAAAACATGAAAATAAACATTAAAGATAATAGCATTAAATGACATTCAGCATTTGTTGGCAACCAGGAGAATGTTACTGGTCATCAGGGATTTGTGTCAAAGCTAGGCCATGGAAGTCTTAGACATTGAGACACAATCTCCATACGACCCTTGTGTTGAGTAATGATCTAATTCATTAAAAGGTGTGTACAATCCAGGCCATAATAAATGCACAATTTCCATCAGTATGCTCTTCTGTCCAGAACATGCTCACTTGTAGTTGACTACTCTATTAAGCTGTCCAGCTCTTGGGCAACCAGTATTCAGTTGTGCTAGAGCCAAGGTGACTGTAGTTCAACAATTTTTATTCATTAATCCTGTGCACCTATTCCTGTTCCACTACCTTCCCTAAACTTTGGATTGCTCCATCAGTAGCAGAAGGCTAGCAAGGTGTGCAGGGAAGCAACTAGGCTGATAACCTGAGTCAATGGACTGTGACAATATCACTTTTCACCTTCATCATTAAATTGTCTACCACAATTAACCTCTCGTAAATGTTCCAGTGCATAGAACATTCTATCTTCTTAAGCAATTGTCTTGTCTTATCTGTTAACATATCTGTGGGGTTTTTTGTGTTTGGCTTTGAGAATCATGTTGAACCATGGGCCACTAAATAATTTGACCCAAAAGTTGCCAGTCCTCTGCTGTTTTTATTTCAGTAAGTTTCACTTTTATATTGCTATTTAAGACTAAAAATTATTTAAAAAAAAATCTGTTTCAGAATATTATGACACTTTTGTCACTGCCGCTGTTTGAGAGAATTGTTTTGAAATCTGCGCAATAATTGTTTATATGTTTAGTAAGATTCCGTTATTTTCACAGAATCTTTCTTTCGTAAAGACAGTTGGATGTTTTTGTTTTCGAGAGCTGGAAATAAAAAAAAAACAAGATGATGATAGTTGGGCTGTATGTAACCTTTCACAATCCGGAAAAAGACACAGAATAACTTGCTCTGACATCTTAATGAGTCAACACACTGGGAAATCTACATTTTACGGACGCAATACATACAATCTTTTATGAAAAGGTTCTGTAAAAAATATAAAAACACACTGAAACCATAGTTTATTTTTCGACTAGTAACATGACTTTCTTCTTATTATTGATGCGGAATTCAATCACAGTCTGATTCAAATGGCACTCAAGAAAATGTTTGTAATATAGAGAAATGTGTCTTTAGTTAAATACATAGATATGATATTTTCACTATTCAAATATATATACCGTATTTATCGGCGTATAACATGCGCCGGCGTATAACACGCACCTCATTTTAAGAAGGAAATTTCAGGAAAAAAAACTTAAATTTCAAATAAAGAACTTTGAAGCCCAATATGCCATTTTAATATGCAGGATATTGCCCCCAATATGCCATTTAATATGCAGGATATTAAACTGTTTGGAGGGAAAAGGTTTGCAAGGCTGTTTGCAATCAGTTAATTAACCTTCTCTGGGAGTCTCTTTACTTTGAAGGCCATTTAACTGGAAGGAGCAGGCGAATAGTGAGCCAGGCGAATACAAGGGAGCAGCTTCTAAAGTGAAAAAAGCTTCTTAAGTGTGGTAGTTAGAAGCAAAGAAGGAGTTAAAAGGAAAGAAGGAGGGTAAAGTATAAATCCTTTATTTTTATATATATATATTTTTTTTATATTCTATTTTTAATTTTGTGGTTTACACTAGAGAGCATGTTGGACAATGCCACTAAGTGCATGTCTTGCAGCATGTATGCGGTCTTGGAGCAAGTTCCCCAGGGTCCATACCACTGCTGCAGATGTGAGCAGGTTGCTGCTTTGGAAAATATAATATTATATCTAAAGAGGCAACTGGCAACACTTAGGGACATAAGCAACATGGAGCGGAGTTTACTGCTCACGGAGCAGGCAATGGCTGGGGCAAGTGTAGAGGAGGGTGATGATGGAGGGGAAGAGGTTTCTAGGGCAGAGAGCTGGGTTAGTTGTGTAAGGGGCAGTAGGGGTCGGAGAGCTAGGGAGGCTTGTTCTGAGCTGGTTCACCCCAACATGTTTGCCAGCTTGTGTGAGGATGCTGGGGGGATTAGCTCAGAAGAGGCATTTCTGGGGCAGGCGGACTCTCCTAGCAGCCAGGTGAGTAGCCTCTCCAGCGCAGTTGGGAGCCAGGACACTAGGAAGGCTAGACAGGTTGTGGTGGTAGGGGATTCTATTATTAGGAAGGTAGATAGGGTAACCTGTCGCCAGGACCCCGAATGCCGAACTGTATGTTGTCTCCCGGGTGCTCGGGTTCGGCATGTTGCGGAACGGGTAGGCAGATTATTGGGAGGGGCTGGGCATGATCCAGCGGTCATAGTACACATTGGTACTAATGACAAAGTAAATGGTAGGTGGGGGGTCCTTAAAAATGATTTTAGGGAACTAGGAAAGAAGCTAAAGGAAAGGACTTCCAAGGTAATATTCTCGGAAATATTACCAGTACCAGTAGCGAAGGTGGTGCAAGCAAGAGGGATTTGGGTTCTTGGAGCACTGGGCAGACTTTGCAGTCGGCTACAGACTCTTTGGACGGGATGGGCTGCACCTCAATGATGAGGGGACAGCAGTATTAGGGGCGAGGATGGCTATAGGATTAGATGAGCTTTTAAACTAAGCTCTGGGGGGGAGGGTCAAGATCAAAAAGAAGCAATGGTAGCTAGGGTAGATTGGAAGGTGGGTCTAGCTATGGGAGAGGAGGAAAGCAGTGGTGGGGTTAACATAGACCAAAGGGAGGTCCATATAATTAAACCTGCACACATTAAGTGTTTGTCAACTAAACAGAAAATGGGTAGTAATCTCAAATGTATTTTAGCAAATGCAAGAAGCTTGACAAACAAAATGGGTGAGCTGGAGATACTGGTAAGTGCTGAACAGTATGATTTAATCGGAATCACAGAAACGTGGTGGGATGAGACCCACGACTGGTCAGTTAATTTACAAGGTTACTCACTTTTTAGAAAGGGTAAATAGAAAAGGGGGAGGGATTTGTCTGTATGTAAATCCTAAATTAAATCCCAGTATTAAAGAAGGTGTACATGATGTAACTGGAACTGATGTGGAGACACTGTGGGTGGAGATTAGCTTAGACGCTAAAAAGAATCGCACATTACTTGTAGGTGTATGCTACAAGCCACCAAATATTAGCATTGATGGAGAAGATCAGCTTTTATTACAAATTGAAAAGGCTGCAAATATGAATGAAGTTCTAATCATGGGAGATTTTAATTACCCAGATATAGATTGGAAGTGTGGCACAACTAGTTCAGCTAGGGGCAGCAAGTTTCTGGACCTGCTTAATAACAAATTTATGGCACAATTAGTAGACACCCCAACTAGAATGGATGCCTGTCTGGATTTGGTAATAACAAACAATGAGGAGCTTATCTCAAACATCCAAATAAGAGAACACTTGGGGAATAGTGACCATAATATGGTCTCATTTGAGATTAATGCAAAAAAGCAAATTGGTAAATACGCCACCAAAACACTTAATTTTAGAAGTGCTAACTTTGATGGACTAAGGGCATCGATTGAACATTTAGACTGGGAACGATTGTTTTCTGGACTAAACACAGAAGACAAGTGGAATGCCTTTAAGCACACATTACAACAGTACACATCCCAATATATACCTTTGGGAAACAAATGCAAAAGACACAAATCGAAACCAATGTGGCTTACAGGTAACGTGAAACAGGAAGTACAAAACAAGAAAATGGCATTCAAACATTATAAAAACACGGGATCAGCATTATCATTTATAGAGTACAAAGAGGCCAACAAAGCCTGCAAAAAGGCAATTAAAATGGCTAAATTGGAAAATGAGAAAAGGGTTGCCAAGGAGAGTAAAACTAAAACCAAAATGTTTTATAAATATATAAATGGAAAAAAGCTAAAGAGGGAAAATGTTGGGCCCTTGTTATCCCAAATGGGAAATTTGGTAAGTGAGGACAGAGAGAAAGCAGACATTTTAAATACTTTTTTTTCTTCTGTTTATACTAAGGAAGAGCAGATGGACGAGCCCCTGCTACAGGAAGTTATGGGACATTCGCCGCAAACATGGGATTGGCTAACACAGGAAAAAGTGCTTAAGCAATTACACTCTGTTAAGATAGACAAGGCCCCAGGACCAGATGGTATACACCCAAGGGTACTTAGAGAGTTAAGCATAATTCTGGCCAGACCACTATTCATGATCTTTAGGGATTCATTCAGTTCAGGTACAGTGCCAACAGACTGGCGAAAGGCGGATGTCATTCCAATATTTAAAAAGGGATCAAAATCTCTGCCAGGTAATTATAGGCCAGTGAGCTTGACATCTGTAGTGGGGAAACTATTTGAAGGATTGCTAAAGGTATACACTCAAGAATACATCTTGAACCAGAATATAATTAGTAAAAGTCAACATGGTTTTGTGAAAGACAGGTCTTGTCAAACAAACTTAATAACATTCTATGAAGAAGTCAGTAAAAATATAGATCTAGGTGTGGCAGTTGATGTGATCTATTTGGATTTTGCGAAAGCATTTGATACAGTTCCACACAAAAGGTTACTCTACAAATTGAGAGAAATAGGTTTGGGGGCAAATGTGTGTATGTGGATTGAAAATTGGCTAAAAGATAGAACACAAAGGGTTGTTGTAAATGGAAAATTCTCAAATTGGACAAGGGTATTAAGCGGAGTACCTCAGGGGTCTGTTTTGGGCCCTCTTCTTTTTAATTTGTTTATTAATGATCTGCCACATTGTGCTGAGAGCCATGTCTCCGTGTTTGCGGACGACACTAAATTAGGTAAGGCAATAAAGACTAATCTTGATGTTTTTTCTTTACAGGAAGATTTGGACAGAGTGGGGGACTGGGCAGTAAAGTGGCAAATGAGGTTCAATATAGACAAATGTAAAGTTATGCATTATGGGAAAAATAATAACAAAGCAACATATACGTTAAATGGTTTTTCCCTGGGAAAAACTACTAATGAAAAGGATTTAGGAATAATTATAGACAACAAACTTGGCAACAGTGCCCAATGCCAGTCAGCAGCTGCAAGGGCCAATAAGATATTGGCATGTATAAAACGAGGTATAGATTCACGGGAGGAGGATATCATCTTGCCTCTTTACAAATCAATGGTAAGACCTCACCTTGAATATGCAGTACAGTTCTGGGCACCAGTCCTTAAAAAGGGTATTAAGGAACTAGAAAAAGTGCAAAGGAGAGCTACAAAATTAATAAGGGGTTTGGAGGATCTTAGTTATGAAGAGAGACTTAAAAAATTGCATTTATTTACTTTAGAAAAAAGGCGTCTTAGAGGGGATATGATAACATTATATAAATATTTGCAGGGCCAATATAAAGAGCTCTCCAGTGACCTGTTCATTAACAGAAAGGTACAAAGAACAAGAGGTCACCCCCTCAGACTGGAAGAGCAAAGATTTCATAGACAGCAAAGGAAGGGATTCTTTACGGTTAGGACAATAAAGTTATGGAACTCACTGCCAAGAGAGGTAGTGCTAGCAACCACAATAGATGCATTTAAAAATGGTTTGGATGTTTTTTTAGGAAAGCAGAACATACAGGGCTATTAATAATAGAATAAGCATTAATAAAAGAGCTTATTGATCCAAGGAGAAATCTGATTGCCTCTTGGAGTCAAGAAGGAATTTTTTCCCCCAGGAGGCAAAATTCGAAATAGCTTCCTTAGGGGTTTTTTGCCTTCTTTTGGATCAAAAGCTGTAATGATAGGTAGAAGGGTTGAACTTGATGGACTTGTGTCTTTTTTCAACCTAAATTACTATGTTACTATGTTACTATATTGCCCCCAATATGCCATTTTAATATGCCAGATATTGCCCCCAATATGCCATTTTAATATGCCAGGATATTGCCCCCAATATGCCATTTAATATGCCAGGATATTGCCCCCAATATGCCATTTAATATGCAGGATATTGCCCCCAATATGCCATTTTAATATGCCAGGATATTGCCCCCAATATGCCATTTAATATGCAGGATATTGCCCCCAATATCCCATTTTAATATGTCAGGATATGGCCCCCAATATGCCATTTTAATATGCCAGGATATTGCCCCCAATATGCCATTTAATATGCCAGGATATTGCCCCCAATATGCCATTTAATATGCCAGGATATTGCCCCCAATATGCCATTTAATATGCAGGATATTGCCCCCAATATCCCATTTTTATATGCCAGGATATTGCCCCCAATATGCCATTTAATATGCCATGATATTGCCCCCAATATGCCAGGATATTGCCCCTTAGTATGCTCGTTATGCCACCCTCCTCCCCCCCTTCCCCAGACCCCAGCACTTACCTCGTTCCTGCTCTGTCCCCCGGTGCTCTGAAGCTGCGTGACTGTGAGGGAAGCGTTGTGAGCTTCCCTCCAGCCGCATGGAACAATAAAGTTTGTTTAAAAAAAAACACACTTTATTGACCGCGCGGCTGGAGGGAAGCTCACAACGCTTCCCTCACAGCCACGCACCTTCAGAGCACCGGGGGACAGCAGGAACGAGGTAAGTTTTAGATTTTTTTTTTTTTCGGCGTATAACACGCACACATAATTTTCCCCCTATTTTCAGGGAGAAAAAGTGCGTGTTATATGTACATGTACACACACATAGTACATTACATTACCATTTATTTATATAGCTCCAACAAGAATAGCGCTTGCTACAGCTCACAAGAAGGGAGTTACAAACAAAATTAGACAAAACATTTTCAGACTAAAACATGAGGTAGAGGACCCTGTTTGCAAGCTTACATTCTAGAGGGGATGGGGAACATTAGACACACATGGAGAGTGAGAGGCAGAAAGAAAAAGGGGAGAGGAGATTGTGATAATGGAAGGTGTGTGGGGGGGTAACTGAGAACTGAGTCACACCAGAAGTTACTAAATAGGTGATTAGTTGGGAGCATTGTAAGTCTACAAACTGCAGCCACATGTTTGTAGACACGCTGAGTATCCCTTGTCCAAAATACTTGAGACCTGAAGTATTTTGGATAACGGATCATTTTCACCAATAAGATATATTAAAGCCTCTCAGCACTCATAACATACAGTAGTATCAATGCAAATACTGTATAGAGCAAATCAATCACTTTTCTGTGATGTAGCTGTGATGTGAGGCATCGTTGGGAACCTGCAGTTGGCGTGTCAGTCCTGCACATGTGCCATTATATTACCCTTTGTGTGCGTGAGGAAAGAAAAGGATATATTGAAGCTTAAGGGGGCTAGACATTAAATAAATTGTTATGCGCTGGCAGGTGTGTGTGGAATATGCAACTTGTGGCAAAATCTAAAATTTGTGAGGGGTAAAGGATAATTTTGGATAATTAATTTCTGGATAAGGGATACTCAGCCTGCGTCTAGATATGAATAAAGACAGAGTGGTAGTGATTGTCATTTCAAAGACTTTCAAGTCGCTATTTTATAATTCAACCCCATATATGCCATCAAGGTAATATTTCCACATGTCATCAATCCATGTGTCCAGAGAATGAATGAATACACAACAAATGTATATCAGAGCAATGAGACGGGACTTACAGAGCCCCATGGGAATGTTTTACCTTGCAGCAAAGTTTGTGGAATGCAACACTTACTTTAGCGTCCTTGCCAAGATTAAGAGATGTGACAGTGAAAAATAAAAGCTGACAAAACCTTTATCAACTATCGTCCTTTATATATAGCTTGCCTATTTTTAGTAATAGCAGATGGGGAATTTTTTTTCATAGAAAATGTTCACCCAACCCTAAGGTAGACTTTGGTTTAGGAAAAGTATGGCCTTCTCCTCTGGCCAAGCACCGCTCAGATTACTCAGATTACTTGTTGATACAGCTACGACTGCGGCTCTTACTGTGGAAACGAACCATGATGTCATATCCAGGATGTTCATTTATTGTTATGTGTAGCAATGCACGATAGTATGGGAATCAATGTCTCCCTCTGGTGCCATACAAAAATATGTAATGTGCAGGAAAGTAGAATACGGAGAAGGATTAGGAGCTCTAACAGGAAAGAAATACAATACATTTTTTTCACATTTTGAATCTACGCTTTTCTATGGGTTAAATCAATATATTGCACTACATGATTAGGGAGAATTAATTAACAATACTGAAGCACAGGAGGGGAGATTTGTTGGAATGTAAAAAGGCCACCGTCCCTTTTTTAAAAGTGATGTAAAATTCTACATATACCTGAAAAAACACAAAACAGGTTAGCACAGCAGTTAAACGAAATATTTAACAGCATAAAAGCAAGATCTACCTTATTTTATGATCAAATTGTGTAGGGACACCCCACCGAAATCCTATAGCTAAAGCCAGAAGGTCAGATGACTCTACCCATAAATTTCCCCCAGGGACTGAACTTGTGGGGTATAAAGCACGCCATCCCATTATTGTCGACGTGCCAACTAAATAAGCTCATCACGAATGCCATCACTTATTGGGATAGCTTCTATGACCCATATGACCCATGATGGGCAGTCTTGATTCTATGACCGCTGCTAACATTGTTTTCATGGAGGCTTAGCTGACCCAGTAAAAAAAAAAGCGGTCAACATTGATTTAAGGCCTGCTGATATTATGACCCTGAACCCAAACAGTGCTCCCTGCAGCACTGAGAGGGTTAACCTGTAAACAAAAATATTGCCTGTGGCCCCATTAATTAAATAATTGCCCCCACGAGGGTGTAAGCCGGCGAGAGCCCTCACTGACCTGGACTACCTTAGCCTGCATCAAAGTAAGTCCCCGACACCGTATTAACAGAGCTGGTGGTAGTTACTCCCAAACAAACAAATAAAAAAAATACCCAACATTGATTTGCTAAGGTGGTTTTGCTATTCGGTCATTACCAAAAATGATTTTGTGCTCCCCTGTCCCCTCTATACCACTGTAATGCTTTACTGACAAAATAAATCAGCCATAACATTATGACCACTGACAGGTGGCGAGCCGGCGGAGGCAGTTTGATGCTTTGGGCAATGTTCTGCTGGGAAACCTTGGGTCCTGCCATTCATGTGGATGTTACTTTGACATGTATCACCTTCCTAAGCCTTGTTACAGACCATGTACACCCTTTCATGGTAACAGTATACACTGATGGCATTGGCCTCTTTAAGCAGGATTATGTGTCCTGCCACAAAGCAAAAATGGTTCAGGAATGGTTTGAAGAACACAGCAACGAGTTCAACGTGTTGACTTGGCCTCCAAATTCCCCAGAACTCAATCTAATTGAGCATCTGTGGGACGTGCTGGACAAACAAGTCCAATCCATGGAGGCCCCACCTCACAACTTACAGGACTTAAAGGATCTGCTGCTAATGTCTTGGTGCCAGGTGCCAGGTCAAGATGGTTTGGGCATCAAAATGGAACCTACACAACATTAGGCAAGAGGTCATTATGCTGATCGGTATATATTAAGGCTTCAGCTGGGTGACAATTTATTTTGACCCTACCTCTCCTTTTTTAAAACTGGCATACATTAGTGTGGTTATGTAAATGTAATGCATCATATGGGGCCATCAGGGGGTCACTACCATAAACCAGTCTGGGCAGCGCACAAACACCATGATACCTGCCACTAGTCAGCAGGGAGGTATAGGTGCTGGCTGGGGTAAGTCCTTGAAGTGTAGTGTGGTAATGGGGCAAGTCCTGGGTGTGCAATGTGGGTGATTGGACTCTCCCAGAAATCCAGGACTATCGGCAACTATGGATTAATTTGTTACCCTAACAGAGGAGAAAGCAACGAGTTAAGATTTTTATAACATTTTGTAAAATATGAGATTAATAAAATTATAAACATGAGGAGGTGTGGGGATAACTTAGATATTACCTCGCATGTCTTGTTATTTTGATAAAATGTAAATTAAGCCTCCACCTGTCAAAATCTACTCAGGAATTTTCCCTTGCAGCATGACATTTTAGGAATGAAGGCAGAAGGCAGATAGTTTTGATTTGATGGAAAACAAATAGGTAAACATAGAAAAAATAAGCCCTTAATGTTTCAGAGACCTTGGCATCTTTCAGGCACATTTATGAATTAATCATTTAGTTGTTATATAATGTAAATATATATATATATATGTCCGATAGATAGATGGATAGATAGATGGATGGAGGGAGGGAGGGAGGGAGGGAGGGATGGATGGACGGATGGATGCATCGATAGATAGATAGAACCACCAATAACAAGCAATCCATAATCAAGTCATACAGATGATGAAATACCTTTATCTTTTTGTGCCAGGTTAGATATAACTACAGGTGTTGAAAGTTTGCTGTGATGCTCAACCAGCATGTGATTGGATGAGTGGCAAAATATTACTTGCATATTGAGTGGCAAAATATTACTGGCATATTGAGTGGCAAAATACTGGCATACTGACCAACTGCTCCCAACCACCCTCCATATTGCACTAGACCTGGATAACATGCTTGTGAGGGTAGGTGGGGCGAGTGGGAGATATTGTGGGGGGGGGGCAGAAAATTTGTTTGCCTACCCCTGTTATAGATTATTGACATTTTGACATTGGACAGTCATGAATGTACAGGAATACAAGCATAGTTTTAGACACTAATATGTCTCTGTTGCTTAACCTTGCTAAAGCTGGTGGATCGCCAACTAAGTTTCAATTGTAGCAGAATATGTTATTAAGTATTTTGCTTGGTTATTCCAACTCAGTTGTCAATTCATTTGTTTGTTCTGCAGATAAATTGCATGGTGGGGTCTATTCACTTAACCATGACCTAAGGTCACCTGCCAACCCCCGCTACTGAAAAAAATCAGGCACTAATGGCAGCTCTGAAAATTGGAGAATTTCCCACATCAACTATTTATTCCCGATGGGGTTCATTTTCCAAAACTCTCTCTTTGCCAATCCGCCACAACTAGGTTTGCAATCTTCTCTGCACAAAAATAGTGGCCATGCTACTATCTGACTTTAAACTTTTTCCAGCCTGATCAGGAAGCCAGGGATGTGCAGCCTGGGAGGTCAAGTGCGCAGAAGCCCTGTCACTTAGAAATGTTTCCCCATGTGAGCTATGCATGGTGGAGGAATTAAGGAACAAATGTGGGAAGACATTGATTCACAAATCCAGAGAATGTGTCTAATGAAAGATTCCAAGGGTGTGTGTTTTGACATCAAGGCGGACAATCTTAAGTCTATGCAGGAAACCTCAACAGATTCCAGACGCTGGCAGTTGTCTGTTGCAACAAAGCTACCTGAACTACAACCATCCAGGGCAGACATGGAATAGGAGTTTTGGTGGAAGGGGAGGAAGATCACATGACCGGAGAAGCAACTCCAGAAATTCATCATCCGGCAGAGGGAGAGGCCGAGGAAGAAGTTCCAGCGGAGGATTTAGAAGGGGCCGTTAAACTCCACATTTCAGTTAACTTTCCTTTACTTCCCTGCTCATAGCGCCTTGCGATATGTACAGATAACTCTTACTGCCATTAGCTGAGCTGATACAATATCCCTTATATTTTTAACTTTTTTGCCATTTCTTGCACACCATTCAAAGAGTTCAAGCTGTGTGTAATAATAAATGTATTTGTGAAATAAAAAATAAAAAATGTTTCCCCAGACAGGGGAATGTGAGATCAGGACTGTGGGACTGTAGTCCTGAATCTTGCTGTCCCACCAAACTCTACCTATGTCCCTAAAAGCAGGACAGAAGTATAGCTCGGCAGAACAGAGCCTCCAAATCGGAAGTGTCCTTTGCAAAGCAGAACAATTGAAAGGGATGGGGTTGCCATTTTAGCTTCTAAAAATACCAGTCATGCTATTGTCTCCATAGACTGGGACTGTACCGCCTAATTAATGCTTATACTGTGAATGTAGAGGATAAAACATGATTGAAAATGATCTCTACATTGTGTTACCAAAATTGCAAGTAAATGCCTAAATTAGGAGCAAAATGTATTTTAAATGTGTGTGTGGAGTCTCTGGTTTATGACATCATCTGTGGCCATATGTAAATTACACATTTCCCATTGAAAAGCATGGACTAAGTTACACTGTATCTGCTGTGACTGTAAATGCATCACTGGCCACAGCACCAGATCTCCTATTAGTCCTCTACATAGCTTGGGAGGACTGGGTGCTGAAACCCTCTTATTGAAATGGTAAGCCTTACCACTATCTGATTTCTACTAACTGAGATTGCTTATCTACTTAGGGAACCCCACTGATCTACTTAGGGAACCCCACTGATCTACTTAGGGAACCCCACTGATCTACTTAAGGAACCCCACTGGAAACCTTTAATCCCCCCAATAAAGGACACAACACCAGATTGGAGTTCGAAGGGCCACAGCATTTATTTTAACCATACTGTAACAATTTTAAACTTATAATAAAATATAAACAAATAATAACATATATGATAAACAATGATATAACATAAGGCTATATTACAAAATATTAGCCTCTCCCTTGGTGATATCCTGTGAGAATTGGCCCCCAAGCGCAATAGTAACTCTGTATTCCGGTATAGGAAAAACCACCAGCCGCCTCCTCCTAGCTGGTGGTATCATTCCCTGAAATAACTCCTCAGGAACCTGCCCTGAGGAGATTGTGCACTGCTTCCCATTGGACAGTGCACCAGGCGTAGCCCTCCCTGTGAGGGCCACCTCCTGCTCAGGAGCTAATTCTCTTAAAATCTGGGGAGGGAAATCTCTTTAGTTAAAATTGTTGTAATGAGAAATCTAACCCCCCCCCCCCCCCCCCACCAGCTTAATATACCACTTTTTGCCCCGCCCCTATAGGGGATCCTTTATGGATACCCAGCCTGTCACTCAAAGGAGGACCCATGGACTGGGTATTGATCAACCAACTATACATTGTAACTCTTAGGGTAAATCCCCTGATCTGGTCACAAGTCATATAGCCCTTCCTGTTAATGCTTAAATCCAGGGCTTTCTGTCCTGTATCTGTCCTGGTAATCCTGCTTTTACACAGGTGTTCCATTCAACATGGTCATAGTTGCTGACATCTGCAATGTCCAGGAATTTATATTAGTGCTACATGGTGCAAATTCCAGCAGTTTGTAGGCTGCATATATGTACAGAATCCAATTAATTAATCATGGATCCTATGAGATCTCTACCTTGATTAATCAATTGGATTCACTTAAAGGAAAATTTTATTTTCAAAACCTGTCCTATTTATTGGTGTTACTGGAACGCCCTTAGACAGCTGGCTGAAGAGCAGATAAAGTAACAGCTCTACATATATTTTCTGTGCCTAAGGAACCCAGAACTGCCGCTCAAGTATTTAAGGTGGATATCTTGAGAATAACAGGGGAGCCGAACAGGGGAGCCGATTCTTTAAGTCTGACATCTTAAAATAGACTTTATAATCCTTATTCAATTGAACTCAGCCTCTTTCCCCTCCTGCTGCATAAGGGTTAAATTAAGCTGAACCCATTAAGATATAAGAAGCAGCTATAATTGTTTTTCAGTAATCTTTCAATACCTACCATTGACTGCAATCCTAAAAAGAGCTATAGGGAGTAAACTAAGGACATTGAAAGAAGCACTCCAGTAGCTAGATCTGATTGTTTATATGGGAGATATTGGACTACCATTGGGAAGCGACCCGAGATTTAGAGGATGTAGTAGCTCTGCAGATAATCTCCGTGCTTAACGGATCCAGGTATGATACTTAATGGTTAAAAATCTTAGGATAAGCAGGAGAGTTGGGTTCTAAACTTCATATCCTAAAATATATCTTGTAATCCCTACTCAATTGAACACAGGCTCTACTCTCTATTGTCTATATAGAAGCTAAATAAAGTAGAAGCTTTGAAGGAAGCGGAGGTGGCTATAACAATTTGCAAATAACCTCCCTACTTCTCACAGGCTGTAATGCCAAGGGGCTTGTAATATTAAACATTAAACTCAAACACAAAGAAGATTGAGATCTAAGTCTATTTTGCGGAGAGAGATCAACGGGTTAATATGGCCTCAAAAAAGCAAGCCGAATCTCGGCAAAACGTGAAGAGAGATAAGAAGGTGGAGAATAAATCAGAAAAACGATTGTCCGGTTTCTTTTCCCCCCAATCAACAAGAGCTGACCCTAAGATGACCGGAGGGGAACAAAACTCCCCTAGTGATATAATGGAAAATGAACTTAACACTGAGAACCCGGCACAAGAACTTCAAATCCCTCAGCCTGTCTCCCCGGAATTTATAAAAAAATGTTTGGAAGATCAAGCCGAAATTATAAAAAAATAAATTCAAATCAACATGTTGGAAATAAAAAAGGAACTGAGCAACATGGGAGAAAAACTAAATAAGGTAGAATCTAAAATACTCAACATAGACTTACAACTTGCTACACAGAAAGAAAATACCAAAGAACTACAAGGAAAGGTGGAGAGCTTAACACTCAAAGTAGCGGATCAGGAGGACAGATCTAGAAGAAACAACACTAGAATACGGGGAATTCCTGAAAAAATATTGAACAAAGACCTGGAGAAATACATGGAAGGCTTATTTACACACATAGGATTGCCAAAGGACAGCTGTCCGAATCTACTGGAGAGATGCCATAGACTTCGGAAGCCAGAGAGTGTCCCAGATCACCTACCCAGAGACACGGTTGTATGCTTCCACTCTTTTAAAAGCAAACTACTAGTACTAGGACTTATTTCAGAAAACCCCCTTAAAGGCTCCTGCTACGAACAGATACAATTCTTTCCTGATCTCTCGGTACATACCAGAAGAGCTCGTGGAGCATTTGCACAACAGACATTGGTCCTCAGGACAAAAGGGATAAAGTATATGTGGGGCTTTCCAGTAAAGATTATTATATCATTTGAAGACAAACGAGAAGTATTCCATTCCCCCCAAAGATTAGCACAGTGGATACAGGAGAAAAACCTGAATTAGAGAGTTGGTTCTTCTCCCCCCCCTTTTTTTTCCCTTTTCTCCCCTCTCTATTTCTCTTTCCCCTGATTAATATTGTCTTAACATACTGTGAAGTGATTACACAAGTATTCTGCAATAATATAAGCACTATGGATTTATACTTCATACTTGACACAAATTGAAAGGATAACACAAGAATTGGTATTGTAAATATATATCTGATATAAGGACACTTCTTTTTTTTTTTTTCTCCCTTCTCCCCTTTCCTATGAAAGTGTGTTTTAATACACTGTGAGTACACGGGCACTTTGCACTATAAAATTATAATTCACACTTTCAAATATATGGAATTGAAGACCTATATAGGTACTGGTATTATAAATGTATTTCTGACATAAAGATATATACTGAGGGGACAGTGCAAGTACTTTGCATTGTATACTCGACACTTGGAAAGACTAGTAATGAAAGAATAACACAAGTATTTTGCACTATAAATATACACGTGATACTTTTAAACACATGAATTGATGGAAATAATAGCATTTTTTTTTTCCCCCCGAGGTAGAAGAGATCACATAAACACCCCATTAATGAGTACACATAATTGATATGGGTTATAATAGAGACTTTCTTTTTATTTTATTTTTATTCTTTTTTTTTTTTTTTTTTATTTATTTATTTATTTATTTTTTTTTCTTTCCCCTCCTCCTTCCTTTTCTCCTCTTTTTCTTTTCCTTCTTCATTTCTGCACTCGGAGGCAGAAAGATTCAGAGGCAAACATAGTCCATATTTATTATGGTCTTCATATATTGGCTCTATTTCCACTTTTTAGGTGGACAAGGCCAAGGGGGTGGGATATGGGATATCCCATACTGGGGCACTAGGGAGGGTGTATGGGATTCACTACGTTGGGGTTATTATGTCTTTGTATGTTTACGTTCATGGATGATACGACAGGGCGAAATAGAGGAATATTGGGATCCATATTGTTAACATAAAAATTTTTACAGTCAACGCAAGAGGCATAAATTCGCCCCAAAAAAGGCTGATGGTTTTGGATTTCCTTAGAAAAGAAAAGGTTCAGATAGCGGCAATTCAGGAAACACATTGGAAACAGGGAGATGATAAAAGAATGAAGTCTAGGGACTTCCCCGTAATTATTGCCGCTTCCTTACCAGATAAAAAAAAAAGAGGTGTGTCTTTCTTAATAGCTAAGGACCTAGATCTTGAAATAAGACATACTGAAATAGATTCACAGGGAAGATATATAATACTCATCTGCAGGATTGCAAATAAATTATATACCTTGGTCAATTTATACGCCCCTAACCAGTCTCCAGCTACGTAAATTAGAAAACTTCTAGACAAAGTAGAAAGGATAAAACAGGGAGCCCTGATTGTAATGGGGGACTTTAACTGTGTTATGGACACCCTAAAGGACCGTAGATCCACTGGGGGAGAAAGGAAGAATAAAAATCTTATAAATAATGCTAAAAGATTAAAAGATATGATTAAAACCTTCCCCCTACTGGATCTTTGGAGAGTTTTCCATCCAATAGAATTGGATTTTACTTGTTTTTCTAGGACATACCTAACTTATTCAAGAATTGATATGATAATGGGAGATAGAGGGATCACTCAGAATGTCAAGAGAATATCTATAAAAGACGTGAGCTGGTCCGATCACGAAGCAGTCTGGATGTACCTGAAGATAGACGACTCAAAAAAAAGAACTAATTGGAGGCTAAATAGCAAACTAATAGGCAACAAATTAAATATAGAGTTAATAAAGGAAGTAATGAAGAAATACTTTCAGGAAAATAAGACTAGCGATGTCAGCATTCCCATAATATGGTGCGCTTTTAAAGCAGTAGTTAGAGGACATCTCATCAAATTAGGAGCACAGGAAAAGAAAATTAACTCCCAGAATTTGGCCAAATCCTATGCTGCTTTAGATTCTCTTAAATCATTAAATAAAAACGCCCCCTCTCAACAACTGTCAGACAAGATTACCCTCATTGAACAGAAAATTAATGATCAATTATTGGAGAAAGTGAATATTACTTTAACAAGACTTAAATCTAATTGGTACTATAAAGATAATAGAGTGAATAAATCAATGTCGGCAAAACTTCAAAAACAAGAAGCTAAAAAACATATTATAAAAATAAAAACAGAAGAGGGGCTGGTTATGACACCATCTAAAATTGCTGAAGCCTTTAACAAATACTATCAGTTACTATATAAACTCCCTGATGAACCAAAAAAGGAAACGATCGAGAACTACCTTACACAATTAAATCTACCAAAAATTACCCCAAGACAATTAGCCACCCTTAACGAACCGGTTCAGGAGATGGAGGTAAAAAATTGTATTAACAAACTAAAATTAAATAAAACACCTGGACCGGACGGTTTTAATAATTTGTTTTATAAGGTGTTCTCGGAAGAAATAATTCATGATCTAACTTTGACTTTTAACTTTATAGCCAAGGGGGAAAATATCCCTGACGAAATGTTAAAGGCAAATATAATTACTATCTTGAAAGAGGGGAAGGATCCAGAACTAGTATCTAGCTACCGCCCCATTACACTGCTTAATACCGACATTAAATTATATGCGGCGGTAATAGCTGAGAGACTGGAAAAGATCATCCCCTCTATAGTCCATCCGGACCAGGTGGGGTTCGTAACAGGTAGGTCATCAGTGAACAACATTAGACGCCTGGTCGGAGTTCTGGACTTTGTGAGGAGAAAAGAGATCCCCCATCTGACCATGTCTCTTGATGCGGAAAAAGCATTTGACCGGGTCAGATGGGGGTTCCTAGAGGGGGCTTTGAGAGCCTTTGGCCTCTCGGGAGAAATAGTAGATGCAATAATGGCTCTGTATACCACGCCTTCTGCAAGGTTGGTGGGGAGTGGTTTCAGCTCTGAATGGTTCCGCCTTTATAATGGGACCAGACAGGGCTGTCCACTGTCCCCACTTCTTTATCTGATTACAGTAGAGCCCCTGGCAGAGGCAATAAGACAAAATACTAAAATAACCAGCATTGAAGTAGGAGGTCAATCATTAAAACTGAGCCTTTATGCCGATGATGTGATAATCACCATTAAAAATCCAGAAAACTCAGTGGACGAGCTGATGTTGGAGCTAGGAAGATACTCGGCTGTGTCCGGATATAAACTAAACACAGGTAAAACCGTAGTCCTGGCAAACTGTATCTTGCCGAGTCTGAAGACTAGGTTAGAGACAAAATATGGGTTCATTTGGACAGCAAAACATCTCTCGTACTTGGGCATAAAAATCTGTCCTGACCCATCACAAATAGTGGGGATTAACTTCCTTCCTCTACTGCGGGATACAACTAGGCAGTTGAGAGAATGGAGGCATTCCTACTTTTCGTGGTGGGGAAGAAGTAATATAATTAAGAATTACATTTTACCTAAGTGGTTGTATTTGTTTAGGCTAATCCCCCTGGAGATTCCAAGCAGTTGGCTGAGGATGATTCAGGCTTCTTTTCGGAACTTCATATGGCAGAGTAAGAGACCTAGACTGAGCCTGGACTGTCTGAAACTAAAGGTCTCTCAGGGAGGAATAGGCATGCCAGATATAAAGGAATACTACGAGGCCAGCATGTTGTCACATGTCTTATCCTCTCAGATTGAGTCATCTAACAAAGTCCCCTGGTATCTAATAGAGAGTGATCTAATAGGAGGAGACCTAATAGAATTCTTTTGGCCTACAGGCCGAGAACAAAAAAATTATATAAAAAATAACAGAGGAAACTCTGTGGTTATGAATAACATTCTGAATCCTTGGTCTAAATTTAAAAAAAATATGGAGCTGGGGAAGTATATTCTGCCAGATCTCCCGCTTCGTCTCCTGGAAAAAAATATAAATGATATCAGCCTTGGTAAATGGTATAGATGCGGCCTAAATAGGATCGACCAAATATGGCGAGACAAGAAAATTGTTCCATTCCAAGAGCTGTTAGACAGATACCCAGGGCTGAAAGGAGAAACCTTCAACTTCCTGAGAATAAAGGGATATTTGAATAAACATATATTTCCCTTTAAAACAGTGATAGTTGAAAGTTTCCAAAAAATTATAAGAGATAATACACAAAAGAACCTACTAAAAAAATCAAAGGAGTTTATAGCTAAGTGCTCCGGACATAATGAATTTAAAGCCTTTAAGAAATGGGAAGTGGAACTTGGAGTACCAACCCAAGGAAAAGAGCTGGTTGAGGCATTCCAGGAGACGTATAAATTGGTGAAATGTCTCACTCTGGTGGAAATGCACTTCAAAATTTTGAACAGAATGTACTTAGTACCCGCCAGATTAGCACAAATGTACCCAGATAGCCTGAATAAATGCTGGAGATGCGATAAACACAAGGGCGACTTTATCCACATTTGGTGGAGTTGCTCTAGTCTTAGAAAACTTTGGGAGGAAATGAGGACAAAGTGTCTTCAATTATCTAATATTGACATCCCAATGAATCCTGGGACTACACTACTCCATTTGAATTTACCTGGAACAAAAAAATGGGAAAGAGCTTTTGTCTTGCATTTTCTTGCGGCAATAAAAATCTCAGTCGCAAGGAGATGGAAGACAATACTGATCCCTAACTGGAAGGAAATTAAAACCCAATTGGAATACCAACTAAAAATGGAGAGAGGAATCTCCTATAGCCAAACTATAAAAACAACCAACAAAGAAATATGGAATAATTGTATTGAGGCCTTAACCCGAGATCACTAAGGACCAAATAATAGATGTGTTGACTGTAGATTACTGTAGATTACAATTCTAAACCGACATGAATAATATCTTAATTCTGGCAAATTCGTCCTGTTGTGTCCAAAATGAACGTATTTGTGTCTTGTGTTTTGTTTCGGGTTTGTTTTTATGTCCAAGCTCTGTTATGAATAAGGACCTTGGGAGGTGGGTTTTATATTCTTGGAGAGTAAAAGAAAATGTTGATGAAATAAAATATATTTAAAAAAAAAAAAATAATAACATATATGATAAACAATGATATAACATAAGGCTATATTACAAAATATTAGCCTCTCCCTTGGCGATATCCTGTGAGAATTGGCCCCCAAGCGCAATAGTAACTCTGTATTCCAGTGTAGGAAAAAACCCCAGCCGCCTCCTCCTAGCTGGTGGTATCATTCCCTGAAATAACTCCTCAGGAACCTGAGATTGTGCACTGCTGCCCATTGGACAGTGCACCAGGCGTAGCCCTCCCTGTGAGGGCCACCTTCTGCTCAGAAGCCAATTCTCTTAGGACCCCCGCCACAACACGGGAATCCGAAGATAAAATCTGGGGAGGGAAATCTCTTTAGTTAAAATTGTTGTAATGAGAAATCTAACCCCCCCCCCCCCCCCCCAGCTTAATATACCAATTTTTGCCCCACCCCTATAGGGGATCCTTAATGGATACCCAGCCTGTCACTCAAAGGAGGACCCATGAACTGGGTAATGATCAACCAACTATACATTGTAACTCTTAGGGTAAATCCCCTGATCTGGTCACAAGTCATATAGCCCTTCCTGTTAATGCTTAAATCCAGGGCTTTCTGTCCTGTATCTGTCCTGGTAATCCTGCTTTGACACAGGTGTTCCATTCAACATGGTCATAGTTGCTGACATCTGCAATGTCCAGGAATTTATATTAGTGCTACATGGTGAAAATTCCAGCAGTTTGTAGGCTGCATATATGTACAGAATCCAATTAATTAATCATGGATCCTATGAGATCTCTACCTTGATTAATCAATTGGATTCTCTCCATGTGTACATGCATCTCACATACTAACGGGTGCACTTTGCATGTTTTCTCTACAGCACATGTTCCTGGAAACATGGTTTATGTTGGTAACTATGCATGGGTAAAATCTCCTGTGTCTGATATATCGGCACTTGCTTTCCTATGGATTCAACTAATGTATTTAAAACATAAATGACGTTATCAAGCAACACTAACACTTTAGGATAATGACACACTATTGAGTCTATTCACTAGAATTAAACCTTTAAGGTTGACTTTTTGAGACAAATTCGACACCCTAGTTTGACTTTTTTTTTTTTTTAAACAGGTTTGAATCTTCCCCATTGAAAGTAATAGGAAGTGAAATGATCGAGGCTATTTTTGAGACTAAGTCAAACAAAAATAGCTTCAATCATTTTGCCTCCCATCAATAGCAATGGAGAAGATTTGAACCTCGGATTTCTAAGTCAAACTCAGGTGCCAAATTTGACTTAGTCTCAAAATGAAAGTCAACCTCAAAAGTCAAATTTTGGTGAATCGACTCATATATTTGCCTCTGCCTGATCGGGATCAATTTATTTTGTTGAGCTTGCTTTACTCAACTATAACTCATATGTAAAGGAGCACATTGCACTCATAGGGTGAGTGAGAAAGAGTAAGTGCAGATGCTCTACGAAAACACATCATCTCTTTTAAGGCAAAGGTTTAACAGTAGAGAGGATAATATGGCATACGTTCTCATCAGCTGTTTAATATGCTTTCAGAGAAACAGCTATAATAAACAGCGGGAATGTGGGATGCTACAGCACTTTGTAATTATTACCACTAATTAGGCAAATCAAAGAAGGATGCAGAACATATTAGTGGAAAATGCAAACAATACGTCTACCTGGATCACAGAGGTAGAAATATGTGTTTAAACATCTTATTAGTAAATAGACCTTTTTAGCCAGGTGGGTCACTTCCAGGAGAGGGGGATGGCTTCATTACAGCAACAACATCCTAATTAAAACATAAAGTCTGCTGATCACTGCCTAATTAAACAATGTTGGCACTTCAGTTACCCTTAGTAAAAAAATAAAAATAAACAGCGTTAATATCATTAACCCCATGAGTATACAAATGAAATCGCTAGTGCTGTGCAAAGCAGTTTGCAGTAGACCTATTGAGCATTTCAGGGATTAATGTTTCCATTGCCGTTGTAAAGGAATGTAAAAAACTGTAATATGTAATATGACAAGACACGACCCTGACTTAAATTATAGATGTTACAGAAATAATTTGTTCCAAAGGGAGTTGTTTAAAAAAAAAAAAAAAAGAAGTTACATTTTTAAGGATCTTTTCAATAAAGAAAGAACTATAAGGAATGGAAACAGGAATTTCAAGCTTTAGGCCAAAGTAGCTAAGTTGGGAGAATTCTCCCATTCAGCTGCATTGGAGAATGTTTCTAATTCACATACATTGCCCCTATGTTTGAAATACCGCTCTCAATTCTCTGCAATTTTCTCTTTATTGAATAGGCACTAAAATGTTTACTAGCATGTCAAACTTACGTCTCCGCGTTATACAGACCCAGACATCTTCACTAATTAGTTTGATAAAGTCCAAGATAATTAACACTCAGCTAGCCTTGTCCCAAAAAAAAGAATTGTAATAATATTTTGACTTTACTTCAACAAAAGAGATCATTGAATTTACTTGAATATTAGAAAGAAGGTACGATATTTTTGATCTATTTTGTGTTACTTGGTGGACATTTTGTGTTTAGACAATTATGGGTAATTTGTACATTTTTTTTTTTTAGACAAAAACTGCATGGCCAAACTATCAGTCACTGCCACAAAACAAGTAGGAATGTCTGATACATATTGGATACACACTATTTTTAACCTCTTGATGACACCGGTTATATATATATATATATATATATATATATATATATATATATACACACACCCTAGGTCTTCTTGCAGTTGGTGTATATATGTCCTGTGTTAAAATGAGTGGTGGAAGTGATCTACTCCAAGAGGGAAATCATTTCTACAAACTCACCTTTCCAAATTTTTGCAGACCCAGCGGGCAAGATCAACACCTATATGTGGCACCTCATGCCATGTGCGCAACTCTCACTGTGGGCTCTACCACTGTGGTGTAGTTGTGTCTGACAATACTACATCAGAAGATGAAACTGCCCACTGTGAAGACCAGAAACCTCCCCTATAGCTCACCCAGTAGCCCCTGAAACTCTGGTAGCACAAGGATTAGATAAATGCTGAAATTAATCTTCTTCCAGTTGATCTTGTTCCTGGTGGTATGCCCGGAAAGTGCATCCGGCTGGAAATCCTGAGAAGAGAAAGAAGGTGAGTGTACCCCACACATCCCCTGCCTAAGAGATGATGGCAATGACCCAGGCATAGGCAAAGGGGGAGTGGGGTGATTATTAGAGTTCACTGGCAGGTGAGTACAGAACATCAGCTCATGGAGCATACAAGTCTATCTACATCTCATGCCAGGGTTCTTCTCTGAACTCAGGCTTGCTGGAGGACGAAATTGTGTGTCAACTTGAGTGCTCTGTGGTGAACCAGGAGGCAATGCATATGGGACCTGCTGCACGGAAAATTGCACTTGCAGTGCAGCAGCAGCAGCAGCCCTAGGGGCATTCAACATGCCCTTCAAATGCATGCTCCAGGCCAAGATAAAGGGCACAAAAACAGGTAAGCCACCAGGCAAATGGGAGATGTTACTAGCCAGGATAATAAACTGTCAGTGAGGTGACCTACGGGTAACAGAAATGATGTAACTCTGTGACCATTCCGCACACTGCACCAATCAGACACATCCTTCCCAACCCACACTCACACAGAACCTTGTCTACTCAGCTCCTTACTCTAAAACACAGAATTACAATGCATAATTGGCACATTCTGTATTTATTTGTCTTCCCTTTGCTGTATTACATTTGAGCTCATGTACTCTCCTTTTCACTGTCTGCACCACCAAGCTCTCTAGACCTAAAGATTCTCTATTGCTAACTTACTTTGCATTTCAATCACCATTGATCAAATAGAATTCAAACGCAAACCTAAGGCAATGGTGCCACCTGTGGACCTCGGGAGCATGCGAGGTACTTACCTTTTGACTGCATTGTCGCCATCATCATACATGGAGATATGTGGCACACACGGGGGGGAAACTGAGATAGGGCAACTAAAGGAAAAGGAACGATGACAGAGAGAAGGGGATCCTAAAAGCAGAGACTGCAATGGACATGGGAGAAGGAAGCATCATCTCAGGGAAAATGGTACTTTGAGATCTTTAACTTTGGAATCCTGCACTACAATAGGCACTTGGGCTTACAAATGTTTGCCATAACTACATTAGACAGTACCCCAGTACCAGGGGGTGCTGGTGACTATTTTGTAAGTTATAATCACTGGTTTCTCGCATGGTGCAGCTATTATAAATACAGTGCCTTGCAAAAGTATTCATCCCCCTTGGCATTTTTCGAGTTTTGTTGCCTCACAACCTGTAATTAACATGGATTGTTTGAGGATTTGCATCATTTAATTCACAGAACATGCCCACAACTTTGAAGATGTTTTTTTTATTATTGTGAAGCAAGCAACAAACAGGACAAATAACAGAAAAAGTCAATGTGCATAACTATTCACCCCCCTAAAGTCAATACTTTGTAGAGCCACCTTTTGCGGCAATCACAGCTCCAAGTCGCTTTGGATAAGTCTCTATGAGCTTGCCACATCTTAACACTGGGATTTTTGCCTATTCCTCCTTGCAAAACTGCTCCAGCTCCTTCAAGTTGGATGGTTTGCGCTTGTGAACAGCTATCTTTAACTCTGACCACAGATTTTCTATTGGATTGAGGTCTGGGCTTTGACTAGGCCATTCCAACACATTTACATGTTTCCCCTTAAACCTCTCAAGTGTTGCTTTAGCAGTGTGTTTGGGGTCATTGTCCTGCTGGAAGGTGAACCTCCATCCTAGCCTCAAATCACGCACAGAGTGGTACAGGTTTTGCTCAAGAATATCCCTGTATTTAGCACCATCCATCTTTCCCTCAACTCTGACCAGTTTCCCAGTCCCAGCTGCTGAAAAACATGGTGTTCTTTGGGTGATGTGATGTGTTGGGTTTGCGCCAGACATAGCGTTTTCATTGATGGCCGAAAAGTTCAATTTTAGTCTCATCAGACCAGAGCACCTTCCTTCATACGTTTTGGGAGTCTCCCACATACCTTTTCACAAACTCAAAACGTGCCATTTTGTTTTTTGCTGAAAGCAATGGCTTTCTTCTGGCCACTCTGTCATAAAGCCCAACTCTATGGAGTGTATGGCTTATTGTCATCCTATGTACATATACTCCAGTCTCTGCTGTGGAACTCTGCAGCTCCTCCAGTGTTACCTTTGGTCTCTGTGCTGCCTCTCTGATTAATGCCCTCCTTGCCCGGTCCATGTGTTTTGGTGGGCGGCCGTCTCTTGGCAGGTTTGCTGTTGTGCCATGTTCTTTCCATTTGGTTATGATAGATTTGATGGTGCTCTTGGGGATCATCAAAATTTTTATATTTTTTTATAACCTAACCCTGACTTGTACTTCTCAACAACATTGTCCCTTACTTGTTTGGAGAGTTCCTTGGTCTTCATGGCAGTGTTTGGTTAGTGGTGCCTCTTGCTTAGGTGTTGCAGCCTCTGGGGCCTTTCAAAAAAGCTGTGTATATGTAATGACAGATCATGTGACACTTAGATTGCACACATGTGAACATCATTTCACTAATTATATGACTTCTGAAGGTAATTGGTTGCACCAGAGCTTTATATGGGCTTCATAACAAAGGGGGTGAATACATACGCACATGCCCATTTTCTGTTTTCTATTTCTAAAAAATAGTTTTATGTATATATTTTTCTCATTTCCCTTCACCAACTTAGACTATTGTGTTCTGATCCATCACATAAAATTCAGATTAATAAAACATTGAACTTAAGGCTGTAATGTAACAAAATAGGTAAAAAGTCAAGGGGGTGAATACTTTTGCAAGGCCCTGTACAATATAATAATAATCACAATTATTTCAATTTATTCAAGTTATGATATGTCTGACCTTTTACAATAAGCAAAGATAGTTATAGAGTAGACCCATACAAACAGTGTTAAAAAAAAAAAAAAAACTATATGTGAATGCAAGACAGACTTTTCCCATCAAAGAATATCAATGGAAAATAATACGTATTTAGTCAATCTACTAAATTGGTTATCTTTTTCTAAATGTATGATATTCAGTATATTAGACATATACTTCTCACGAAGAAGATCAATACAAGAAAACTTCCTTTCCTTTGCATACGTGTTCTTTGTTCTTGAAATTAGACAAAAACAACATCTTTGCAATATCCCAGACAATAATAACCAAGTCTTCCTTGACAGCCCCAGGATAAGGTATCGATGTCTGTCTGGAAAGATATGAAATTAAGTTTCTGCTATTTTTTTTTTTTTTTTTTTTTTTACCCTTCTTTCTTTTGCTAGTGGCATCTTAGAAAGTCATTATTGCAAATACAAAAATAATAAAAGTTATCTTTTTATTCTTTTTATTTCGTCCCCAAAAAAATCTCAATTTAATCTTTAGATTTATTTTTAACTCCGTCCAATCCATGAGAAGAGACAGACACGTATTCCAAGAGATGAAAGCTGTTACCTGTCCTCTTGGCACAAAGGGTGTTAATTCTCTCCTGTTATAAGTAGGTGACAAGTTATATTACATTAAGTTATCTTTATTCACTCGTATTAGGTCTAAAGAGTATTGGGACAAAAAAAGTGAAATATATTGGATATGCTTTGTGTAAGAAAAAGTAATTTTCTTGTAAAGAGAATGATATATTCATTAGTTAGAATGCAACATTGGCACCAGTTACAATATTTTTAGTGTGTGTAATGTATATATTATGGCACGGCCAGACTGGCCTACTGGCATACAGGGTTGATTCTTGCTGATTTCTCCACTTTAACCACTTTACAAAATAATTAGCTCTTTACGCATAACCTGATGTTCTTTCATTTGTCTCTTACGTATAAACAGTGGTATATCTTGGTTTTGTACTGCCCTAGGCAGACAAAAATCGGGCACCCCCCACCCACGTTGCACATCTACGACATGCCCCATCACATGCGTCATAATCCACATTGCATACACATTAAATGCCCAATCACCCCGTTACATGCCACCATAACCCTCATTACATACCCCCACCACATCCATTACATACCCCCACCACGTCCACTACATGCCCCCATCACCCTGATTAATTGGAAGGAGATAAAGCTTGCTGAACGGTGGGGGAGGGAGCGAAAAAGTTTGAAGCACCATAAGTGTGCTTTAACACCCTTTGGTAAAGTGCCGCCCTAGGCAAGTGCCTTGTTTGCCTTGTGAAAGACACACTACTGTCTATAAACAGTATTTTTTTTCCAAATGTGCTTTTTATTTTTAAGATACCTTAATTTTTTTTATTTTTTATTTTATCTTTATTATTTTAAACACTTTTTTTTCTAGACAGTGTACAAAAACGAATACATAAAATGTTCCATAAAACAGTACAAAAAGAAACAGTATTGTATGGTTTCTGTTATTCTGAACAATAAAATAATGGTACAATGCTATGTGGCTAGAATAAGCATACAATGTTACAGGGCTTGTATATAATTGCATCCGGGGCTGGTTTTTATACTCAGTCCGGCCCTGCATTATGAGGACACTGTTATCTGTATGTTGAGGTCATGCCCAGGTTAATACTTTTGGTACTACAGATTGAGTATCCCTTAGTCGAAGATACAAAATTTGAAATGACCCATGTAACGAGACGGAAAAGTAGCCAAATGTTCAAGTCACGTTTAGGGATACCAGTACCTCCTAAGCCCTAATATCCTTTAGTAGATTGTCAGCTCCCTCATCTACCCCCCGAACAATCAATCGAATCCTATAATCCAAAGAGTAGACACAGCTGCCAAGATTAATCCAACCAAGAACATTTATTGGACGAAAACACAACACATTTATACAGTACAGAAATCTTGATATGATAGATTAAACAATGGGCATAACAGGATTAACTTTAACATACAATGCCCCTAACATAATCGAATTTGGTGCCAAGGACCAGGGCACCAATCACATTCAAGGTGGTAGAGGAGCAACCAATCAGAATAGCGGGGTTGGGGATATGCCCTTTAAACCATTTAACTTTTAATGGGATATAACTTTGCGCCAGTCCTCGGGATGCCTACCTCCTTTCAACTGGACCTTTAAACTGTTAGCCAATGAGATGGTGACCACTACAGGAGTGAGTTGGAAACAGTAACCAATTCTGAGCATGCCAAAAGTTTAGTCCCACCCCCTTTTCAGCTAAGTCTCGCGTGGCTGTTTGCACGCTAACTCTGGCCAGCATTAAGACATGTCCCCCCCCCCCCTCCTTCTTCAACCGAATCACTCGATGTTCAGTTAGCTCGGCTCCCATCTGCCACTTTGCTGGGTGACCTGGACAGCCTTGCCCTGTTTGTTGGCTTGATTCCCTGCTGGTCGAGGTATCGGAGTGGGAAGCAACCAATCAGCAGGCAAGCGACAGAGTCCAATCCCTGCAGGAGCAATGTTGCTGATAGTGGCACAGTGTTTAAACCAGCCAATGGGAGGATGAGTGACCCGAGAGTTAGCCTCCAGCTTGTTAGAGGCAGCTAGCCAGAGTGTGTTGGAGATGATTGTCCATAGTCCCAGAGTCACAATGTTCCACGAAAACCCAAAATCCAGAAAAAAACATTTTGGATAAGGGTCAGTTTAGATTCAGTGTGAAAGTGTGATTTTCTTTCTTTTGCCAATGCAGCCAACTTTGGACTAGTGGGGTTTTATGGAGAGGTTACATGTGGTGCAGAAGGATTATGTGTTAGTAGCTAGTAACATGAATTTTACAATATAATTGTATTCAGGCAATGAGATCAGGATTAGGAAGGTGTAGAAAGGTTTGTAATGGAATGATAGTCATTATATAGATTGAGTATATACAATTTAGCAATAAATGTTATGTACAGCTATTACAAGGAACTATAACAGGATTTATTGTGAGGTTATTTAGAACAAGAAGACAGGTTGTAGGAAGGTCGAACTAGAAATATTTTTAGATGTAATAGGTGGTATGGGAAAACAGAAAGAATTAGTACAAGTTCATTGTTGTCATCTAGTCACAATGACAAATCTCACAAAACAACATAAATACAATTTCCTTTGTAGTATGGGTTTGTCATAATAAGTGACTGCACCTACATAAGTCAGTTTGTGATGCAGATTTTTTAAGTGTTCCATTTTTTTTTTTTTTACAAAATCTATGGAATCTTAGGGTTTGTACTGACTTCAAAAGAACTGGAATCAATTTCTCCCAGTAATGTTTCAGTATAACAATCCAAAGATTAAATCAAAGTACATTGTTTAAAATGGAAAAACAATAATTTAAAACAGGGAAAGCAACAAAGAAAGAAGAAGTTCATGGAATGTTATGGACTGTTATTGGTGGGAGGGAGGTACTTCATGGTACTATCTGATTGGTTCAAATTTTTATTTGTTGTTTGGTACGTTTAAATTGCTACTGAGGGGAATAAAGAGAGAGTTTAACCCCTTAGTGACATGACTTTTTTGGCTTGTCCGACGCTTGGTGACATGGGCTGTTTTAACATTTCTGAGGTGTTTGTGTTTTGCTGTAATTTATTTCTGTCTCATTTAGTGTACCCGCACAAACTATATATCGTTTTTATCGTTATAAGAAGGGCTTTCTTTTGATACCATTTTGATAATAGCATATAATTTGATGTAAAAAAATTTTTTTTTATGACTTTTATTTGAAAAATCGTATACTCATGTACAAGAGACAACAAAAAAACACTGCTAAAAAGTTTCTAATATATGTCCTGAGTTCAGAAATAGCCCATGTTTTTATGTTTTTGTGCTTTTTTATTCATGTTACAGGGCCAGAACTATAAGTGGTGCAAAGCTATTTTAAAATGGTTTCTTTCAAAATTAGCGATAGTGACATTGTAACACTGATTTCTGTACTAAATCCATGAATGACCCCCAACATGTACATATTTTTGAAAACTAGACCACTCAGGGCATTTAACTTGGGGTATTTTGACACATTTCATGTAGCCATTTTACCACCAATCTATGCCAAAGTTTGCAGCAAAAAATCTTTTTTTTAAATTTTTCACATATATTGCAATTTAGGTAAACATTACCTTAAAATGTGAAGGGGTATTTCCAAATAACACCTCAATATGTGTTCAGCAACATCTCCTGAGTACAGGGATACCACCCATGCATAGGTTTGTTGGTTTGTTTTGGGGCTAAAAGGCCACATTTAGGGGGTGCGCATTTTGGTTTTCCAACTTGGAATTCTGACATGCAGAAAACTTGTGCCCATGTCCCATTTGGGACATTTTTGAAGCCAGAAAGTGTATTCAACCCCACAAAACCATATATTTTTTTAAACTAGACACCCTAGGGTATTTCAAATGGTAGTATTTTAACACTTTCCATGCACTAATTATACTACCAGCCTATGTCAATGTTTTGGGTAGTAATTTTTTTTCACATACATTGTACTTTGGGCATGAATTCACAGATCCTGTTATATGTCAGTGCCTAACAACACCTTAATATGAACATCTCCTGAGTACAGGGATACCACCCATGTATAGGTTGGTTAGGTTATTTGGGGGTTAAAAGGCCACATTTGAGAGGTGCGCTTTTTGGTTTTCCAACTTGGAATTCTGACGTGCAGAAAACCTGAGCCCATGTCCCATTTGGGACATTTTTGAATCCAAAAAGTGTATTCTACCCCACAAAACCATATATTTTTGAAAACTAGACACCCTAGGGTATTTCAAATGGTAGTATTTTAACACTTTTCATGCACTAATTCTACCACCAGCCTATGTCAATGTTATGGATAGTAATTTGTTTTTCACATTCATTGTGCATCGGGCATGAATTCACAGATCCTATTATGTGTCAGTGCCAAACAACACCTTAATATGTGTTCAGCAACATCTCCTGAGTACAGGGATACCACCCATGTGTAGGTTAGTTAGATTATTTGGGGGCTAAAAGGCCACGTTTAGGGGGGGTGCATTTCCAACTTGGAATTTTGACACGTAGTCAGCCTGCGCCCATGTTCCATTTGGGACACTTTTGAAGCCTGTCAAAGTATTTTACCCCATAAAACCATATATTTTGGAAAACTAGACATCCTAGGGTATTTAAAATTGTGGTATTTTAACACTTTCCAAGTGCTAATTCTACCACCAACCTATGTCAAAGGGTTGGGATGTAATTTTTTCCCCACACACATTGTAGTTCAGGCAGGAATTTTCAGATTCTGGTATTTGCCACTGCCAACCAACACCTCAATATGTGTTCAGCAACATCTCCTGAGTACAGGGATACCCCCCATGCATAGGTTTGTTGGTTTGTATTGGGTCTAAAATTCCACATTTACGGGGTGCGCAATTCCAACCTGGAATTTTGACATGTAGTCAACCTGCGTCCATGTCCTTTATGGGATATATCTTTGAAGCCAGCCAATGTAATTTACCCCCACCAAACCATATATTTTTTTATCGGTAGACCCCCATCACTACTTGTGGCAAGGGCTCAGCAGCCACCGATACATCGCTAGATGATGTATCAGAAAGCTGAATAGGGTCAAAATCGAACCCTGAGTCCGCGGCCTCAGAATCAGTGCGTAAGCAGTGATCTCGAGCAAAGAAGGGGTTAATAAGAGCCTATCTAGTACTGTAATACATTACAGTACAAAGAAATTAATCCATAAAACAGTGCAGACAGCAAAACATACTGTTGCTGTGCAAGATTACTGCTTATACAGTGATGAATGGCAGGGAAGGGGTTAATACACAGTGAAAGACTTTCATAAAACCTGCCAATTTTATAAAATGTTATTTTATATCACTAATACTGATCTGTCTCTTTCCGTCACAAAAATGTAAGTGAGGAGAGGGAGGCAGATCAATATTTGTGAATATTGATCCGACCAATTTTGATCTGACCAGGGCGAATGGTGAGCTTAATTGAGAAATCACCAAACCGCCTTTGCCACTAATTCGCTGTTACTGATCGCTATGCGCTCAGGCAGCTTAAAAAAAAAATCTCAAATATTTTTACTTTACATGTAATCCCCTAGTGGGTATGTGTAAAAAATAAAAAAAAAATATGCAGACAGATAAAAATTGCTTTGGCGTCAATATCATTGCGTAAGCAGTGATCGATGGCAAAGAAGGGGTTAATAACTCTTAGAAGAGCCTTTTTAGTACTGTAATAAATGCGCTGATGTGCACGATCACTGCTTATGCAAGATCAGTGGCAGGGAAGGGGTTAAACGCAGGGAATTGCTTTAATACATTTTTTTTATTGTTTTATTATTTGTGTGTTGTGTATTTATTGTTTTTTTTTTAACTTTTACTTACTTTTAGAACTTTGATCTGTCTCTCTCCCTCACTAAAAAAAAATGTGAGGAGAGGGAGGTAGATCATAACTGGTCAGATCAATATAGGGTTAATATTGATTTGACCAGTCAGCAGAGCATCCCCACTGCTTGTCTGTGTGCCTGGGAGTCACTGATTGCCTCTGTGAGCCAGAGAGCACAGGAAGCAGGTACTCAGTGACCAAGATCGTGCATTTTTTTTTTGTGTTTCTGATTGCCTCGACTTGCGAGGCAATCAGAAACACTTTCTGAGCATAGGAAGCGAAAGATTCGCTTCCTATGCTCATTTTTGAAATGCCCGCGTTTTAAAGGCACTGTGCCTTTAAAACCGGCATTTCGATCGCTCTCCGGAGCGATCGAAATGCCGACGGGCATTTTTTTTAGCATTGTTACAATACGGAAGCATCGTTACAATGCGGCTTGAGCAGGGAAAGCGGAAAAACTCCGCTTTCAGTGCTCGTTTTGACACAGGACGGACTAGGTCCGTCCTGTGTCACTAACGCCTCGGCACACAGGACGGACCTAGTCCGTCCTGTGTCGCCAAGGGGTTAAGCATAATACTCGCCTCTGTTTCTTTATGAATCATGACTTTACGTCATCTCTTAGCAAAATCTATTAATTATGCTGCAATGATATTGTTGTTACAATATAAGTTACAAGTCTCTCACATAGACATAGTACTATAAGTACATTTCATCTCACCCTTTTAGCTATACATTGTGAAGGGAAAAACATGGGGAGCTCCCCCCGCTAAGCAAACTCACTAGGTTTGTCCCTGCACAATGTATAGGAACCGCAATTCACCTTTTAGTGAATAGCCCCATAAGTCTACCAGATCCTCCATAATCCATCTGCCATTCCTAGAAAGCCTCTGCAGCATTGGCTTTGCAACAGAACCAGTATTATTTTGTTTAACAGATAATTTACAAGTCTCAGACTTCAAAAAAATGCAATATCCTGTTACAATAAAGAAAACTATCTACAGATCAGACAACATCCGAACCTCCAAAAATGTAGAACGTGAAACAAATACAAAACAAGTATTCAACTGAACCGAGTCTGCCATTATAAAGATTTAAACCAAAAAGTTCTTGTTGTTTTCCATCTCCCTGCATAACCTCGGACTACCTCCTGAGTATCTCCGAAATGTCTCAAAGAACACTTAGCTGCACTTTGAAAAGAGCTGCCAAGCTAATCTTAATCTCACACACAATGGTAACATACTGAACACTAAACTTTCAGAAATCGACAACAATAAATGCCTCCATTATTGTTGACTCATACGCTCAGTCATGAGTATTTTCTGAATATGCTTGCGGGTTGATATGTCAGAGGTTCTCCACACAGACTCGGTGCACTCATTAAGCCAAAGCAAGCATGCATTCAGCTACCTAGACCAATAAAGCTTCTTTTCAAAATGGAAGCACTTAACCGTCAGAGATTTAAAAGCTTTGAACACAGTTGAATACAGTTTTAAATGTGAGTGTTTAAAAAAAAAAAAAAATGTAAAAGTATATCATTTTAAAAGGGACACAGAAACCTCAAAAATTAAAAGGACTCAATGTTGGCCAATACGTGCCGAATATTGTCATATGTGTTCTTTATCGGCATATATTTACACAAGTGGGTGAGTACACTTTGTTTGTGTGAATTAAGATTTAGAATTTTGTGTATCCTTTATAGTAATAAATAATCTAACAATGCTTCTACTGTGTTTGAAGCATGCCAATATATCCCATAGGGCTGTGCAATGGTGACATTATAACGTTATGTTTTATAATCTGCAATTACAGTCTGTTAGTTATATATTGGTTCATCAGGGGCTCCAGAACCATGGAAGGCTGCCAAGAGGGCCTGGCGGGCCATTGCCCTCTGGGCTATTCTCTAATCAGACTCAATGGGAGGATGCTACATCCACCTTTTACCCTTCTAATTGTCATCTTTTTCAGATAAGGGTCTGGTTGAGACCAATATGATAAGATTGAAGGCATCCAGGTCTATTATGCTTCATATTTTGGTGTTCTACAGCCACCTGATAGGCATGCGCATGTATGCCTATGAGGTGGCTGTATGCCTTGCTGTATCTACCTTCACAGTATTTCTCTCCCCTCTGCATTTCTGGATCTGAGGTAGCGAAGGGACAATAAAAGGCCAGTGGTGACTGGGTAAAAATGCATTCGGCTCCAACCGCTGTTCTATCTGTCTGTTTCTGTTTATTGTCTGTTTATCAATCTCTGTACCTAAGCTGTCAGTGTATTGCTCTTGCCTGTCTAGTACCGAGCATAACGGGTGGGTGTTGAACTTGAACTTTGGGCCAATAAATTGTTTTGCATTCCAAGCCAATGGTTGCCAGCCCTTAGCTCTGGTGTGGGGCCTAGCCTAAGTGCCTCAATGATGTCAGATGTCAGCCCTCTGTAAACCACAGACCTATTAGGCCAGAGCCACGTGACAAACCACTATTAGTGAGAAAAGTTTTTTTTTTAAGTTAAATTAACATTGTTTATATAATGATTTTAGATTAAATAGAACTGTCAGTGGTGTGCCAGTTCCAGCTAGATTCGAGATGCAGGGGCAGGAGCAGGTATCATAACCTGAGCAGGGTGACCATTCTCCCCCAAGGGTGGAGCCCCAAGCTTTGAGTGGCCACAAACCAGGGGTATTAGTCTTCCTTTTGGTCATATTAGATATAAAGGACCCGAAGGGAAAAAGCAAGAAATGTAGTCGGGATCACTAGCCAATGGGTCAGAGAATCGGAGAGCAATGCAGACAGAAAAACCAATACCAATAAGTCAAGAGGGCTTAAAGGTAGGTAGGCAGTGCAAAAGAGCAGCAGGAAATGCTAGCAGAATGCTTGGTTGCATAGGGAGAGGTATTAGCAGTAGAAAGAGGGAAGTGCTCATGCCATTATGCAGAGCACTGGTGAGACCTCACTTGGAGTATTGTACGCAGTACTGGAGACCGTATCTCCAGAAGGATATTGATACTTTGGAGGGAGTTCAGAGAAGGGCTACTAAACTGGTTCATGGGTTGAAGGATAAAACTTACCAGGAAAGGTTAAAGCATCTTAACATGTATAGCTTGGAGGAAAGACGTAACAGGGGGGATATGATAGAAACATTTAAATACATAAAGGGAATCAACACAGTAAAGGAAGAGAGTATATTTAAAAGAAGAAAAACGACCACAACTAGAGGACATAGTCTTAAATTAGAGGGGCAACGATTTAAAAGTAATATCAGGAAGTATTACTTTACTGAGAGGGTAGTGGATGTATGGAATAGCCTTCCAGCAGAAGTGGTAGAGGTAAACACAGTCAAGGATTTTAAGCATGCGTGGGATAGACACAAGGCTATCCTAGCAATAAGACCGGGAACGGGGGACTAATAAAAAGTATTCAAAAAAATTGGGCAGACTAGATGGACCGAATGGTTCATATCTGCCGACACATTCTATGTTTCTATGTTTCTAAGAAATCACAGAAGTCAGAGCAACACAAACAAATAGGTAGGCCGGCAAATGGTTCCAGAAAAGTGTGCTTCGAGGAGGGGGGCTTAAAAACCAAGGGAGTAATGAGAGCAAGGAACACCTGAGCAGATGTCTAGTTATTGGCAGTAGTTTGATTGCAACAGAGCAAGCCTGAAAAGTAGAAACATAGAATGTGTCGGCAGATAAGAACCATTCGGTCCATCTAGTCTGCCCAAAATCAAAAGTAGGTTCTCTGGTGGAGAGCAGACTAGGTACCAGATTCTACTGCAGTTACCCTTCAAACAATTCAATACAGTGGAGTAAAAGTCTCACTGCTGCAAAATAAGTTTAAAACCTAACATTTATTGAATATATTTAAAAATGGGTAATAAAAATATTGAAAATATGAATTCACACCAGGCGTTGTGTGAAATGTGAATTAACTCACGATCACTTAGATCAAACTCATGAGTTTCATAACATTCCATACAGAACACTTTTGATTTTTTTCACCCCACATAGAGGATTGCATCTTTTAATTGGCACTGATAACATGGCTCTTTAAATCTATATTCATATATATATGTATGTTTTAAATAATAAAATATATGTATTTTACTTTAATCCACTGACTCCAAATTCTGCAATGCATCCACAAAAATCAAATAAGATTAGTATTCAACGCTGCGGAAGTAAAGTTTATTTGAATAGTATATCTCCAATGAATTCTCACTTCTCATTCATTGAGCTCAGTCAGAGAACCACTGGAGCTTGTCTTATTTACATCTTGCCAGGAACGGGATTTGATTTACCTCTTTTTCAGCATTATTAGTGTAATTGTGAAATGCAGTAGGTCAAAGACAAAGTCTTCACTAGACATAAGTTATCTTCAGTCTGTCTCGCTACAAGTATAGTTTCATGGTTGGTTTTATTTAGATTCTCGAAATCAAAATAGGAGTGTAACAGAAGGGACTGATATATCCAGGAGCACAACTAACGTATTTGGCACCCAGTGTGGATCCTATCTTTGTCAAGCCCCTACACCCATCTATACCATCTTCTTTATGTCTGTCTCTACCCCCGCTCCATGTTCCCCAGTGTCTGTCTCTGGGGATGGGACGGTGCATGGCAGCAGCGTCATATCTGCCGCTTCACCGTGACCACTCACGTGATGGACAGTTAATCGTGGGACCGGTCATCACGGTATCGCATAGAAGGTTAGTATTGGGGTTAGTATTAGAGGGTTAGTATTAGGGCAAGCCCCCCCCCCCCCCCCCCCTGTGGATGCCCATGGGCGGTGGATGTTTGCACTATATGCGCAGACATCCTCCGATGCTGCCTTACACTTCTTTGACAGAACATTGAGTGGTCACGTCCAGTAGATTTTAGTCAACTGAATTAGTCGACTAACACTCCAGCAATGAGGGAGGGAACGGGTCTGAGAAGGCTGTTACACAGTATTAAGTTACCTTGCTAGGGAGATGGGAAGAGAAACACTCATGTGAAAGTACCAGGTGATTCAGATGGAGGAGTATCTGCAGTTTGCAGGGTGTTGTTCCAGGGGGCAGACATACACAGGGAGCCTGTGTCTCAGCCAATCCAGTTGCTGATAGAGTCAGGGGACTGGGTTTTAGCAGAGATCTATGGGAACTAGAACCATTCATCCAAATAGGTAAATGTAATAGTCTCTCCCTAATGTTTTAGTCACATTTCAGTCAGTCAACAAAAATTGCAATGGATTTTAGTGAAAGTTTTAGTCCTATTAACTTTTTACTTAGTTATTATTTAGCTTTAGTCACTGAAAACATGCAGTTGACTAAAACTACAACCAAATGGACCCCATTAACTAAACAGAAAAATAAGACTTTTCCCAGTTAACTGAATTTCTCTAAATAAAACATACATTTTCTTCCCTCTGTACCATAAACTTTAACACCATACTCAATGACCAACCAGACTTGTGTTTAAACACTTCCCAGGACTGTAACTCATCCCACTGACATGACATCTTTTAAGTCTAGATCACTTTACCCCATACTTGCTTCTTCATTCTACCGTATCTATATAACTTTGTCTCTCTCGATTTCTGTCTTGCCTTTTTTTCACTCCCTCTCATTACTCATGTATCTCCCCTGCATCCTTCACTTTTCTAAACACCCCCACCACCTCTCTTCCTCTCTTATTCTGCTCAGTTTAAATTCTCTTCTCTTTTTTTTAATTGAAACAAAGTGTTCACGAGCACAATGACACCAGAGTATACAAACCTGACCATGGAACTCTCTTGAGAATGGTCAGGAACAGTAGCCTCACAGCGGCACAGCTATTCTGTGGCTCAAAAGAGAAAACAACTGAAGCAGAAAAGCTAAAACCGCAGTTGAGATCCTGCAGTTCTTTACATTTCTTGGCGTGCAACTTCTTAAGGAATATTAACTAAGAGGTAAATAAGCCAATAAACATTGTAGTATATGTGATAATACTGGATTGTGTTTTCTAACATAAACCAAAGTTATTTAATTGCTTATAAAGTTATTTATGTTTGTGTTTTTGTTGGGTTTTTTTTCTTTATACTTTATTTTCAATTTATATATATATGAAACATATAACAAAATGCAATCTATTCCCATAGATGCCACACAGACAATTATATACATACTTAATTCCCTAATATCATCTTTCCTTCCAAATCATCTTCTTGAGTGAAGTCAAACAGACAGCAATAAATAAATAAATATAATACACATCGACATTTTTGTGTGGGTGAGACCATCGAGGGGGGGTGCAACTTTTTAAAGAATATTAACTCAAGAGGTAAATAAGCAAATAAACATTGTAATATATGTAATAATACAGGTTTGTGTTTTCTAACTACCAAAGTTCTTTAGTTGTTTATAAAGTTATCCATTTAGTTTTTTGGAGTTTTGTTTCTGTAACCATGCACTCTTGTGCAAGCTCATCCAGGCTGTATCCAGGCATTTCTGTATCCTTCTTGCTTTTTCAAAAGAGCGACCTCTGAACAAGACCAACAGATATCTTCTCAGAGTGACTTCTTCAAGAAGCAATGGACCACGCCAATGATGTCCTCTTGACTTCCTCAGGAAGCAACAATCCATGAGATGAATGAGTCATCTCTTTCAGACACTCAGGACAGGATGGGGATCTACAGGAGTGCTTCAAACATGGAACTCTGATTGCTTCTTGAAGAAGTCACTCTGAGAAGATATCTGTTGGTCTTGTCCGGAGGTCGCTCTTTTGAAAAAGCAAGAAGGATACAGAAATGCCTGGATACAGCCTGGATGAGCCTACACAAGGATGCATGGTTACAGTACCCCCACTAGGAATTCAATAAACAAGCCAGCAGACAAAGTGTACCAGCTCTGATTGCTGGGACAATGGGGTTTATATAGCCCCAGGGCTCATTACTGCAACAACCTACACCTGGGCAGTAGGTAAATGAGAGAGAGGATAAATGCATAGAGAAACACTACTGCTACATGAGATAACAAAACCAGCAAGTGGTGCCCGAACAGGAGCCTGCAGCAGTAAATACAGAAGTCAGGATTCAAATCCAGGTAGATTGTTACAGTTTCTTTTTTTTTAATGACTATTATGAGATAGGTATATTGAAACCAGTCTACTAATGAAATGGCTACCTGGTCATACAAAATTCTACAAGTTCGGAGTAGAGACCTTTGGCAATGGGTTGTTGTCTGAAGCGGCAAAAATACTATGGGGTATATCCTTTTAAACAGTGAACTGTCACGATCTGACAACTGAAAATCTAGACCAAATTTGCGAAGAAAAATCACAGACTTGCTTAGTGAAAGTCCATGATCCAAGCGAGTTAAAGCATATAATAAAGCATAAGGATCTTTTTGGGCTATTGCTGCTTTTCAGTTGGACCTCTGCTTTAATCTATGTGTATTCAAAAAGAAGTCTATTCAATAAAGTGAACTGAAGGAAAAAGACACTTACAGCTGAGTTGGACCGATGGAAAAGTTGAAGAATTTTTCCAGGACATCTACTAATGCCCGGATTTTGGTATTCACATGTTAGTTCATTGTTTATGGATATGAAATGGCCCGATCAGGAACTGGATAAACTCAACAGTTATCTACATGTCGACTAAGTGAGACATGAAGTGAAAAAAACTACTCTTTGCTAAACACACCCAACTTGGTCAGCTCGATTTCTCTATGCAGAGTTTTGTGCCTTCAGTGTCATAATCCACCTAACTTGATGGTGTTGAAATTGGAATGAGATGTGTTGAAATTTCTAAAAATGCAGAAATAATGATCAGGTCCATTACAATAATGTAACACAAGGTGAACCTATCTTGCTTTACGAATAGGTTGTGTGAAATAATATCCCTGTAGCGTGTGTTAGAGATTGTACGGAATGAATTATTAAGGGCTTCCTTGATCATAGAACTGTTAATTAATGGAAATAATGTTGTGAGTCACAGGTATGCATAGTGATATATTAGTCAACATTTAAATGTGGGGTATAGCACCTAGCAGTATTAACCGGCATAATAGCTGTGATTCTATTCAAACTTCTTGCATTGACAAACTATCTTGTTGGCTGTTAGTTCTGAAAGGAATTTTATATTTAAACACATTTTTGAATTGTATGTACATTTAATATGCATAGCCTTTTATTACAACTTTACTGAATTTTATAAAGACAATTCAAGTGGCTTGCCTTTGATTCTCACACTTATTAATTTTCAGCATGTCCTACAAACGTTCAATGAAAAGTGCTATATATAATGGGCTTATTATCATAATAGATCATTAACAGACAAGGAGCACTGTTTAAGCTATTCATATACTGCGTTTATAAACAATACTGCTTACTATGGTGGAGATAATAGCAATAGAGACTTGCTTCCCCATAGGGTAATGGATCCCTATTGGTTTTTCACATTAACAATACAATGTACTATTAGGGGTGCCACTCCACTGACCCCACTCACGAGCACAGGCATAAGGAAGTAAGTTGCCCACTGCTTTCTTTCTTAATTTTTAAATGCTTTGATGAAAGAGTACAAATAAAATACCTTATTAAGCTCTCTTTGCTCTGAATAGCTATCTCAGGGTTTGCTCCGAATTGTAGGTTCTAGAAACATAGAAACATAGAATGTGTCGGCAGATAAGAACCATTCGGTCCATCTTGTCTGCCCAATTTTTTATGAGTACTTTTATTAGTCCCCCGTTCCCGGCCTTATAGCTAGGATAGCCTTGTGTCTATCCCATGCATGCTTAAAATCCTTGACTGTTTTTACCTCTACCACTTCTGCTGGCAGGCTATTCCATACATCCACTACCCTCTCAGTAAAGTAATGCTTCCTGTTTTCCTTTATCATGGGTGAGATGAAGAAAGATCCAACCCAAAGTTTCCAATTAAGTGTAGAGAAAAAAATTAAGTCTTATTCCATTGAACTAAATGAATTGTACATGTTTTCATGGAAATAAAGTACTTTGTTGAGCCCGCTTTGCTCTGCGTATCTCTGTGAGGGGGCTGACATGTTGTTTAGAATCTTTGGCCAAATGAAGTAAGATCTGATCCAGTGGACCAAAGATTCTGAACAACATGTCAGCCCCCTGGTAGAGCTATTTGGATCCTCAAAGGCTCAATAAGACCATTCTTTCATCAAAGCATTTCTATTTAAAATGTCTATTCTTCATGGAGTTGTTTTGTTGCTTACAAATTCCTTTTAAGTAATGTATCTATTTAAGACACATATTTTTTTCAGTCTAAAACATGTGATGGAAAATCTCTCCCAAAATATTGTATTCTGAAATGAACCAAGCACTGTACTAAGAAACGTGTATGTGTTTCGAGACTGTTTGCTAGAAATCTAGAGCACTATTGGGGGTAAAGAAATATACTCACATTTCCACTTTTGCTTCCTTGAAGTCCCACGGAGTAAGAAACATTTCCGAATTACTGGTAACACCATGAAATAGAATTGCCTGATTCCGAAAACATTTTCTTGTAGTGTTATCATTAAATGTCAAAATTGGGATTTTTCTTCCACACAGCTGTTTGAAACCATACAGACATTGCATGCGATTACAAGTTGAAGTCATCTGGACTTCAGTTCCCTTTCGGAGTCAAAAGGTTGGGAGTATAGTGGGACCAATGAAAAAAAAAAAAAGTTATGTGTAATTGAAAGTTTAGGCATTTTAAATAGAAATGATTTAATGAAAGAATACAAATAAAGAAACGTACTGGTTATATTTGTTTGTATAGCTGTGTTAGGGGGCAGGCATGTTTAGAATCTTGAGTCAGATAGGTCAATGGCACGAAGCTCTGATCCAAAATGTCTGCCCCCCTGATAGAGCTATGCAGAACAAGAAAGGTTCAAAGAAGTTATTATATTCTTTTGTTAAAGCATTTCTATTTAAAATTCCTATTCTTGGTTTAATCTTTCAATAAAACATAACTTTTTTTTTTTTTGCCGACAGTTGTCCTTTAAGTAGAATGATGTTTATTCACTAAATAGTTAACTATGGCAATTGAACAAGGGAATAGCCAAATCAAGTCATTAATAGCTGACTTGGAATAATTCTTCATCTTTCCAGTTCAGCTATTAGTGTCTGATTGTTGCTATTTCCTTGTCAGTTAAAACACAATGCTTATTGACTGTTCGTTGACCCCAAGACATTCTTCTCAAGTCCAGAGTTAGGATCCATCATTGCACATGGTTTACATGTATTGGACCTTATAATTGATAATTCAGTGATGTTTGCTAGTATGGACTCTATGCCTATCCCATCTTATGTCTATATAGGTGTTGGTTCTTGGATGGTATCCTCTCACCGTGCGTATAACTGTTCCTTTTCACCTGTATTTAAATCTCAGTTTACTCTTTGCTATAAAATTTCATTTAAACTGTATTACTTAAATACTCTCCAATAATAATAGCGTAATAAGATTATATGATCAATACAATGCCAGGTGGAATTTAATAATTAAAATACTTTGAGAAATGTTCCAATAAAGTATCTTAAAAGCACAATACATATATATATTTTCGTTTTTATTGAGGTATCTGAATAAACCTTCTTTAAAACTAAAATGAGCTGCTATCCGGTTATTATTTATTTATTATTAGTAGTATTATTTTTGCTTTGTCTTTTATGTTTTTTTCAATGCCATTATAACAATCCACAGCATAAATCTGTCATCGTTTTGCTACATTGTTACTTTTCCCATTGTTTTCCTACTTTATCTTCTATAAATATAGTTTATATGTAATCATTTTATACACAAATTAGAAACTGTTGTTAACTCTCCAAAACGGGCATTTGCACGTTAATATTTTCATTGTCATTGTAGTAAATGTCCCCATTAGTACTAGCTATATATGATATTCGCAACAATCCATAACTGCCCATTCTTTACATGGCCGACAGGATATAAATAAATATGAGGTCCACCTACAGAAAAATATAAAAGCATGTTTATTTTAACGTTGTAATTTTGCTTGTATTATATGCAGTATGATGTTATTGAAAGACAAACCATCCCTTTGTTGTCCTTTGTCTTTGATACTGCTGATATCATCTTGACAACAAGAACTGTTTTTAATGCTCCAGTCAGGTGTTTTTCGGAGCTAAATCCCCATCCCGACGTCTCACTCACAGAGATCAAGGAAGCAATTATCTCCTAGAAACTAGAGGGGCCTACGAAAAGATGCGGACAGTGACACCCTCTGGTCATTGCTACCCTTTGCAGGGATCCTTTAGAACACTCTAGGCTATTTTCTCCAAACCTCTGTACAGTCAGTCAAGCAGTAAATAGAATTAAATTGTGTTTTCTCATGTTAAAAAAAAAAAAAAAATCTTAGATGTTTAAAGCAACATTCTGTATGTTATATTTACACACAGAAAGCAGCGACACCTCTCAACTCTTTTCACAATTCCTAAATGATGCTTTTTATGTGACACCTTCTGCCAATTTAAGAGACATAGAAGTCAGACAGAAAGCTCAGTTATACTGACACCAGTCAGTTGCATGTTACTTTCAGCTATTTCCCACGGGGAAGTACAGATTTATATATATATATATATATATATATATATATATATACACGTATATTTCCTATGAGATATTTAATCATCTAATCAAGCCTAAGTTGCACTAATTGAAATTGAGAAAATGATATATAACCCAAACTAAGTGCGACCACAAAAATATGTAATAAAACTATTTAAATTAACATAATTAAAATGGACTATATGCATGAAGAGCAGTTCTGGGTCAGTGTTCTAAAATGCATAGCATTGAATATTGTACCTAGATCACCCACTTAGTAACCTCTGTGTGACTCTCTCAGCTCTCATAATTTCCCAATATTTTCCACTGTCACAATCTACTTTTTTTTTTTTCCTTCGCCACCTTTTCACCCCATTCCCCATGAATAGTGATTCTCCATTCCCTTTAGAATAGTGGCTCTCAACCTGTTTAACCTCAGGACCAGAGCCGATCCTGGGCGGGTGCATGGGGTGCACCATGCCCAGGCGCTAGGGATCAGAGGCACTGTTTGAGGGAGCTCTTTCCCCAACAGCACCTCGAGGTGCGGGCCGTAGGTCAACGCCTGCAGTAACCGCACCGAGGGGTGAGCACAGCCCGACGGGGGGTGCATGCTATACCCGATCCTGCTGTGAGACTTTCAGAAAGTATGAGAGCCAGATTTAAGCTCTACAAAGACAGGAGGCAGACACTGTCTGAACAGTCCTCCTCCCTGCAAATAAAGGTAAATAATCAGGGAGGGGGACAAACATTTTAATTATTTTTATTTTATTGGTTAAAAGAAAAATAAATATGTGTAAGGGTGTCTACGTGTGTGTGTAAGGATTTATGTGTGTATGTATGTGTGTGTGTGTGTGTGTGTGTGTGTGTGTGTGTGTGTGTGTGTGTGTGTGCAAAGGTGTACGGGCAGAGAGTGACAGATATGAGGGTTTGGGGAGAGAGACAAACATGGGTGTATGGGAAAAGAGACACGTGAGTGACTGGCATAGGGGAACTTTGTATATTGCTCCTTGTGTACTTCTTTTCCAGTAATGCTCAGCCAGTCTAATGGGAGACTTTGACTGGATGGGCATCATGGGGACGTGAGTTAAAACTCACTATGCTAGCCAGCCAAAAGCCTCCCATGTTGCTGGCTGAGCATTATAGAATTAGTAGTATACTGCAGAAATAAATAAAACCTCTACACAGTATTTTGGTCAAATATATATCTTTATTTAAAATAAACGTTTGTCTCCTTTACATCAAATTAAAGTCTTTTTTTTGCCTACCCGCCTCTAAAAATGAAATGGGCATGTCTGGAAAAAACATTTGTACAGGGGTGGAGTTAGTGATTTAGCCACGCCCACCTACGGCGGCAAAAAAAAACCTGCACCCAGGCGTCCGTGAAACTAGGATCGGCCCTGCTAAGGACCCACATTTGCCCATGGTCATGAAGTCACGACCCAAAAATAATTTTGTTTCCGAAAGAGCACTATATTTAAAATTCCACAATTTGTACAGTATTTCACAATGTGTCTATGCACTGCTCGAAACATGAAATAAACAGAAAACAGGGCTTCTTCTCAAAATGAATAGTGTAGTAATCACAGTGCAAGTGGAAAATGAAAGTGCTATTGAGATTAAAAAAAGAAAAAAAACAATAAAATAAAATAAAAAGCAATTGAAACATATGATACTAATTAGAGCTATTGGGAAAGCTGGGAGGCTTTTTGCTTCCAATAAGTGTCTGAAAGTCTGGGGTGATGGTAGACAAAGCAACTCTAAGGATGTGTTCAATGTCCATTCTATTTATATATTTTGTCTTCTGCTGGACCACAGATGAGAAGCCACTCTTACAAAGATAGATACATTAAACACTCACTGCCATGTGCATGCCGCATCGAGCCCAAACTTCACAAGGCTCAATCTCAGGTGAATTTTTTTAAATCATATTCGCAATTTAAATGGTAATTTCTCAGTTGTTTCCTAATCTTAGAGGGGTTCTTGGAAGACAGATCAACAGCACCATTGAAACAACACCACCTGTTCCTTGGTGTGGCAGTGTGCGTCACTACATCATGGTTACTCCCCCAATCAAAAGAATGATGTGATGGAGCCCCTGGTACCCCAACTTTGTACCTCCATCAGAACTCTGCTTCCTTGTATCAACCACCCAAATCACCAGGCAGAACCAGTGTTGTAGATGGAGCTTCCAAATCACGCGGCAGAACCAGTGTTGTAGATGGAGCTTCCAAATCACCAGGCAGAACCAGTGTTGTAGATGGAGCTTCCAAATCACCAGGCAGAACCAGTGTTGTAGATGGAGCTTCCAAATCACCAGGCAGAACCAGTGTGGTAGATGGAGCTTCCAAATCACCAGGCAGGACCTGTTCCTTTGAAACAGGAATCACATTTTTTGAACAGTAACTGAGTCTATATTCAGACATAATTCAGTTAACATAAAACTCAACCCACATATTAACATATAATCCAACAGGAACTAAACAGCAATGAACCAGACATGACACAAATAAACAAGAACACATCACAATTAGTTTTAACAGTAAATATAATTAACACAGAACAATGGCTGAGTACATAGTAGAAGTGTGCATATAATCATCAGCTTAAGATGGGAAATTACACCTAAGCAGCAGTCAGGCTGTCTGCACTACAGGGGGTAAACTATCAACCATTCTCCTTTATTCCCCAGTGACATATTGGGATCAGAGTGCTCTCCTCACATAATTATGCACTGGACACAAAACCAACATAAAAAACAAGCTGAATTAAATAACCATAATAAACATAGCACATAAGCCAGGGCCCATAATCTATAGGGAGGAGCAAAGCCATTAGTTCTTTCCAAGAACCCCAGTGATGGAGGGTTCTATCACAAATGACTTTTTGATGAAGAACATGTCTTCGACCCAATTGACCCCATCTCGCGACCCACTTTTTTGTCAGGAACCAATTGAGAAACGGTGCTCTAGCCTGTAAACAGGGCCCAGTACCTCATGTATTGAATATCTTGTTTGTAACTCCCTTTGTATGCTCTATATATGGGCTGCGTAAATTGTTGGCGCTATATAAATAAATGGTCATGTAATGTAATGTGTTTTCGCTCCACCTTTAGAACTTTCGCACAGATTTATACTCATGGCCCATTGTCACTATGTTATTAATTTACATTTTGTATTTCTTGAAATTGTCTATTTCCACTTGCAGTGAAGGGCCATGTGTTTGTTTGCCGCTTGATTATCTCTACGTGAGATATGCTATGAAGAATGCAGAATATTTTAAACACGAACAAATGGACATTGTAACACTGTGCACCACTATTATGTGACACTTCAGCATAACTAACTCTGTTTTCACCACCTTGTTATTTACACTTGACATTTACTTTGATGATTTATTTTCTGTGTTCTGACCCTGCTATTTTGATTTATGATTTTTCTTTGGGATCTCTTGATTGACCTGTGTCGTCTGCCTCACATTGTCCACGCGGGTTTCTGTCTGGTGTCAGTGCATCATTTTGTAATTACAGGTTGAGCATCCCGTGTCCGAAGAGCCAATAACCGAAAATGACCCAAAATACAATTTTTTTTTTTTTGCACATCTGGGTCAGTTTGGATAAAGGATACTTACCTTCCTGGCACCCCGGTGGTGAAGCTCCTTTGTTTCACCCTCCCGGGCGACATTAAATTTAGAGCCATAGTTCATGGGCAATGTAGTTCCCAGAGCGCTGCGATGGGTGAGACTAAAGTGAGATGACAGATCCTCTCGGCAGTACTGTGGAGCAGGTAAGTTCACCACAAGTAAGTTCAGATAAGTAAGTTCAGACACACACAGGGGACGGAGGGGGACACACGGGAGCCTAAGGTGCCGATCACAACTCCCATCAAGAAGAGCCAGGCCGTCCCCCGTGTGTGTCTTCCACTTACTAGCGTAGCATGTAACTGATATAAGTTTTACCAATTGCTTGCTACGCTAGTAAATGACAATAATCAGTAATACACTTATACTTACCTGTCACCGCAGTTGATCCGGAGGGGGCGTGAGGTGGTGTGTGTCCCTCTCGCAGGCGCTCTTCTGCAAAAGTTACGGCTGATTGACAGCCGTAACTGTGTGCGCATGCGCTGTGGTGCGCAATGAGCAAATTCTACTGCGCCTGTGCAGTAGAATTTGCTTGAGGAATTTGATAGAACACCGGTCCCATGCATTTCGGATAAGGGATACTCAACCTGTAATATCTAATGTCAATTTATCAGTGATAGTATACTGGGAGCTCAACCCGTTAGTGTAAATAATATTGGGTAGCTTTGACCCTGCTTCCTTCCTTTTCAAAATGAAACAGATCATCAAAGGACGAGCTTTGGTATTGTAAGGAGAGAATCAAATCCAAAAACATATTGGGTCAGATGGAACATACTGGATCAGGTGGCTCAGATCTTCCTTCATCTGACTCAAAAGTCTAAAAAAAATAATAAAAAAAAAACATGTCTGCCCCCTGATGTAGCTATATGTAGCAGAGCAGGCACAATTAGGTGCTTCATTTATATTCTTTCGTTAAAGCATTTTTATTTAAAATGTCTACATTTGATGCAATCTTTCAACTAAACCGAACTTATCAGTTGTCCTTTAAGATGTGTACGCATGAATCTGCAAGATATATTTATTCTTACTTACCTAGTTTCCAGTCAGTGTAGAGCATGACGTCAGCAAAGTTCGAGAGAGAGAGCTAAGAACACGTCAGAGATTAAATGAAGATTGTCAGAAATTTGGCCTTTTATTCAAGTCTCATAAAATGTCTTTATATTAATGTTCCTTTATTAGCTACAATCTCACTGAGAACAAAATTCGAGGAAAAATGTACCTCCTACAAAATATAAATAATGTAAGTCTGCCATCTAGTGGTCTTTGTTGATACTGTCGTTAAAAAATTAGCACTTTGTTTTCAAGAGGTTTAAATATCATAGAAAATATGATAAATCACAAATGCTTCTAGATTTTTTAAATTGTCTGGCCCATTTTCATTCGCATCTCTTGTAGCACTATAGTGAAATACAATGTTAAATCATGTGCACAATTCACACACAGAGGACAACTGTCAATATGTTGATGTACGTTCATTCCTTTATTTCCTTGTCCATAATTACTATGTTAGCTTGAATTTCAGCTGACCCTAATTATTAAGTGACTCCCCCAAACATTGGATTTTAATAATGGGGAAAAAAAGCCAGATTACATAACTCTATAGGAAAAAAGTTTTGCAGATATTGCTTCACATGTAACTCTGCCTTCTTTCAAGATTACATTGACATCGGTTTCCACAGCTCACAACTACACCAGATACTTACTACTACACCAAATATTTACTACTACACCAGATATTTACTACTACACCAGATACTTACTACTATACCAGATATTTACTACTACACCAGATACGTACTGCTGCACCAGATACTTACTAATATACAAGATACTTACTACTATACCAGATACTTCTTACTACTACACCAGATACTTCCCACTACATCACATACTTACTACCACACCAGATATTTACTATTTCCCCAGATACTTATTACTACACCAGATATTTACTACTATCCCAGATATTTACTATTTCACCAGATACTTACTACTACACCAGATATTTACCACTACACCAGATACTTACTACTATACCAGATATTTACTACTACACCAGATATTTACTGCTGCACCTTCCCACTACACCACATACTTACTACCACACCAGTTTTTGACTATTTCCCCAGATACTTGTTACTACACCAGATATTTACTACTACCCCATATATTTACTATTTCACCAGATATTTACTACTACACCAGATATTTACTACTACACCAGATACTTACTACTATACCAGATCATTACTACTATACCAGATATTTACTACTTCACCAGATCATTACTACTATACCAGATACTTACTACTACTACACCAGAAATGTACTACTACACCAGATACTTACTACTACACCATATACTTACTACTATACCAGATATTCACTACTACAACAGATACTTACTACTATACCAGTTATTTACTTCTGCACCAGATACTTTAAGTAGTTTAGCTTTTGTCTACTACACAAGATAGTTATTGCTGCACCAGATATTTACTGCTATACCAGATAGTTACTACTACACCAGATACTTACTACTACACCCCCTATTTACTAAACCAGATACTTACTGTTATACCAGATATTTACTTCTACACCAGATGCTTACTACTATACCAGATACTTACTGCTACACCATATACTTACTACTATACCAGATATTTACTACTACCCCAGATACTTACTACTATACCAGATATTTACTACTACACCAGATCCTTACTACTATACCAGATATTTACTACTACACCAGATATTTACTGCTGCACCAGATACTTCCCACTACACCACATCCTTACTACCACACCAGATATTAACTATTTCACCAAATACTTGTTACTACACCAGATATTTACTACTACCCCAAATATTTACTATTTCACCAGATACTTACTACTACACCAGATCATTACTAATATACCAGATATTTACTACTACCCCAGATACTTACTACTATACCAGATAATTACTACTACACTTATCCTTACTACTATACCAGATATTTACTACTACACCAGATATTTACTGCTGCACCAGATACTTCCCACTACACCACATACTTACTACCACACCAGATATTAACTATTTCACCAGATACTTGTTACTACACCAGCTATTTACTTCTATACCAGATACTTACTACTATACCAGATACTTACTGCTACACCATATACTTACTACTATACCAGATATTTACTACTACACCAGATACTTACTACTATACCAGATATTTACTACTACACCAGATCCTTACTACTATACCAGATATTTACTACTACACAAGATATTTACTGCTGCACCAGATACTTCCCACTACACCACATACTTACTACCACACCAGATATTAACTATTTCACCAGATACTTGTTACTACACCAGATATTTACTACTACCCCAAATATTTACTATTTCACCAGATACTTACTACTACACCAGATCATTACTAATATACCAGATATTTACTACTACTACACCAGATATTTACTACTACTACACTAGATACTTACTACTACACCATATACTTACTACTATACCAGATATTCACTACTACAACAGATACTTAATACTATACCAGTTATTTACTTCTGCACCAGATATTTTAAGTAGTTTAGCTTTTTGTTACACACCAAGCGTGGCACTCCTTATCATGGGCGTCTACAGGATTTTTTCCAAGGTGGAGGGGCAAAATATCATCCCCACCTTTTCCCTCTCCCTCTACAAAATATCCTTACCTATGCCCTATTGCCTACCTGTTGGTTCAGAAAAGGGGTTTCCTGGTGGGAGGCAAATGTTATTTACCCATTAATAACAAATATATATGACTATGGTAGTACCGTATTTGCTCAAATATAAGACAAGGTTTTTTTCACAGCAAATGCTCTGAAAAAGACCCCTCGTCTTATATTCAAGGTTGTTTTTATAATCTTACCTCAAATCGAGGTCAGACTATAAAACAGGGTTCCAGGTCCCCTGCAGAGCTGCAGGGGACCTGGATCCCCCTCGCTAACAGCCGGTGGATGTCTGCACGATGAGAAACAAGGGGGAGAGAGAGACAAGGGGAGGGAGTCGATAGAGAGACAAGGGGAGGGGGGGGGGAGAAGGAGACAAGGGGGAGGGTGGAGAGAGAGATGAGGGTGGGAGACAACGTGGGAGGGGGAGAGAGATAACACTGGGTAGGAGAGAGAGACAAAGCTGGGGGAGGGGGAGAGAGAGGCAGCATTGGCACATAAAAGGAAATAAAAACAAGAAATGCATTTTTTTTATATCATCATTTTTTTTATTAAATATTAAAAAGCAATTTACATGTGAATTATAATCAGGGTCGTCTTATATTCGAGCAAATACGGTAATAGCTAACAGACCAGCAGTTTACAATGGACATCCATTATCCAAAATGATCCATTATCCAAACATTTTTTTGGATTTTGCCACAAGTTGCGAATTCCACACACACCTGTCAGAAGGCAAGCACTCAAACTTTGTATCCAGGGTTCAGCCCCCTTAAGCTGTGATATAGCCTTTCCATGCATACTCAGATTCCCCTACGCCCACAAAGGGTAAAACAATGGCACATGTGCAGGCCTGACACACTGACAGCAGGTTCCCAACAATGCCTCACATCACAGCTACATCACAGTAAAAGTTATTTATTTGCTCTCTACAGAATTAGCATTGATATTACTGTATTTAATGAGGGATGCAAGGCTTTTATATATTTTATTGGTGAAAACGATCAGTTATCTAAAATACTTCCGGTACACAGCATTTTGGATAAGGGATGCTCAGTTAGTAGTTAAAAATGCCACCCTTTAAAAAAATAAAAGCTTGTCATGGTCTGTAATGTGGGAGATGGGGCACGGTCTAGGTGTGCAGTGTGGGTGAAGGGGTCAGGGTGCTTAAATTTAAGCCTAGGGCAGCACCAAATACACCACTGTCCACGTCTGCAGTTCCTTTACTTTTCAGCCAGTAATGGTTGAAGGTATATCATGGGAGCTGCAGTTAAAATCAACAAAGTTAGTGTGTAGTGTAGGCCACCATAACCCCAGTCAATAACTACATTATTGTAGATTCAGTCAACAAAACCTAGGGCTTTAGTCATGACAGGGCCGCTTTAAGATCCTAGTGGGCCCTGGGCAAAGTCTTTAGCAATGGGCCCCCTCAATTTTTCTAAAGTCACAATGTAAAAAACTGTATGTAAATGTAAACTTTTTAATATTATGTGCAACTATTTTCATATCACATTCAACTATTTGTATATGTAATAAAATGTTATTGAAAAATTTAATTTCTTGTTTTAATTCCCCTTTTCTGCACTGATTTGGCACCCAAAGGAGTGCCATGCACTTATATTGCACCCACAGCACTTGACTTGCGCTCATAATGCACCCACATGATTTGGCATGTGTCAATTTGCCCAAAAGAAAATACCACAGTGTCAATTTGTCTCACAAAACTATCCCTGCAGAACATGCCACGGTGTAACTTTGTCCCATAGTACATGTTATTTTGCCCCACAGAATATGCCACAGAATAACTTTGCTGATTAAAATGAGCCGCAGTCATGTACCAATTAACATATGCAACAGCCAGTTTGGCCATTAAAATATGCCACAGTTTGTCCATTAACATGCCACTGTTCATTTGCCAATTAATATGCCACTGTTTAACTGCCAATTAATATGCCACTATTAGTTTGCCCATTAATATGCCACAGCCAATTTGCCCATTAATATGCTACAGTTAATGTGATCATTAATATGCCACAACCAGTATGCCAATTAATATGCCATAGCCAGTATGCCCATAAATATGCTACTGTTCATTTGCCCATTTAAAGGCCATAGCCAATTTGCCCATTAATATGTATGTCAATTTGCCCATTAAGATGCTACAGCCAATATATCCATTAAAATGCTACTGCTAATTTGCCCATTAATATGCACAATCAATTTGCCCATTATATGCCATCCCAAGTGTGCCTATTAATCTGCCACTATTCATTTGCCCATTAATATGCCATAGTCAATTTGCCCATTAATATGCCACAGCCAAAATGTCCATTAATATGCCACAGCCAAAATGCCCATTAATATTCCATAGCAAGTATGCCCATTAATATGCCACTATTTCTTTGCCCATTATTATGCCACAGCCAATTGTCCATTAATATGCTACTGTTAGTTTGCTCATTAATATGCCACAATCAATTTTCCCATTAATATTCCACAGCCAGTATGCCCATTAATATGCCACTGTTCATTTGCCCATTAATATGCCACAGTAAATTTTCCCATTAATATGCCACAGCCAGTATGCCCATTAATATGTCCCTGTCAATTTGCCCATTAATATGTCACTGACAATTTGCCCATTAATATGCCACAGCAATGTGCCCATTAATATGCCACAGTCAATTTTCTCATTAATATGCCACAGCCAGTATGCCCATTAATATTCCATTGTTAATTTGCCCATTAATATGCCACAGTCAATTTTCCCATTAAGATGCCATAGCCAATATGTCCGTTAAAATGCCACTGCTAATTTGCCCATTAATATTTACAATCAAATTGCCCATTATTATAAGCCATAGCAAGTATGCCTATTAATCTGCCACTATTAATTTGCCCATTAATATGCCATAGTCAATTTGCCCATTAATAGGCCACAGCCAAAATGCCCATTGATGTTCCATAGCAAGTATGCCCATTAATATGCCACTATTCATTTGCCCATTAATATGCCACTGCCAATTTGTCCATTAATATGCTATTGTTAGTTTGCCCATTAATATGCCACAGTCAATTTTCCCATTAATATTCCACAGCCAGTATGCCCATTAATATTCCATAGACAATTTGCCCATTAATATGCCACTGTCAATTTGCCCATTAATATGCCACAGCCAATTTGCCCATTAATATGCCATAGTCAATTTCCTCATTAATATGCCACAGCCAGTAAGCCCATTAATATGCCATAGCCAGTACGCCCATTAATATGCAAATGTTAATTTGCCCATTAATATGCCACAGCAATTTGCCCATTAATATGCCAAAGTCAACTTGTCCATTCATATGTCACTGTTCATTTGCCCATTAATATGCCACAGTCAGTATGCCCGTTAATATGCCATAACCAGTATACCCATTAATATTCCAAAGTCAGTGTGCCCATTAATATGCCTAGCCAAGCTGCAAATTAATATGCCACTATTCATTTGCCCATTAATATGCCACAGCCAGTGTGCCTAATTATACCACAGACAGTTTTCCCAATAAAATAATCTCCCCCTACCCCCTTTCCCAGTACTTACCTGGGGGCTGGTCTCTCAGCCGTCTCCTCCACAGTCTTCTCTCCACATGAGGAGGGACATACAGCTACCGGATAAGACTTGCTAACATATCAGGCAGCACTAACAGCTGGATGCGGACTGCCGGCTGCTGCCCGTGTGACTGTTTCCGTGTGAGACAGTCACGAGGGCATCAGGGGGCATTTTGGACCAGAGGGCCCTAGGAAAGTGCCCACTTTGCCCATTAGTTAAAGCATCCCAAGCTCATGAAAGAGAGAATGGCAGGGAATTGAGATGGGATCATAAAACTTAAGTAGTCTAATTCTTCCATTCAGCCCTTAGTGTTTGTACTGTAGCGCCCTTCTCTTTCCCCCAACAACAGTTAGTACTGTTCTCATAACAATTAACTAACAATGTTGTATGCTCAACATCATGGGAGTTGCAGTCAACAAAAATAAATACTGTGTAGTTAGCAGTGGTGGCAAACCTTTGGCACTGCAGGTGATGTTATAAAATCTCTCATGATGTTCAGCCAACAAAACGGATGTCTGACAATCAGGAGATGTGCATTCTACACAGCTGCAGTACCAGTCCATAATGATATAAAAGCTACACTTTTGTACAAGATGGCCGCATGAATACCACGTTCCGTGTTCTCCATCACTAAGCTGACAGCTGAGCCTTTTATATACGGGATTCAATGTCGACACTTGCAGGGGAAACTGCTGGGAGGAGAAAGAAGGACAGAAAAGCCCAAAAGAACCATCCATAGAGACCTGAAGGCCTAATTTACAGCAGACCGCCGACCAATCCTCCACCTGACAAGGTCATAGACTACGACTCACCTGACATGTCGGGTCCTAAAGTTGAACTTGAAGACCACCAGCACCAACGCTGATATCAATAAGCTGACCAAAATGCTGGGCCAATGGATTAAAGAACAGGATGATTGTAAAAACAGTTTGCCCCCAATGGCGCAGAGGACTTGTTTTATAAATATTAAAATGCAGATGTTCTTGTTCCACATACCTACCAAAATTAAATATGGACGCTCCTACTCGTAAATATTCATACAACATTTAATTAGCCAGATATTGGCTTAAACCAATAATCCCTGAACAGAGAGAATGTATTACTCATATAGACTATCAGTATGGAAAAACAGTTCTATCTGATAAATTTGTTGGTGCCTAAATACGATATGATCTGGTATTTGGGGAAGAACTGTAAATAAGAACCATTTGGAAACCCTAGGTAATATTTCACAAGGCTCTGTATTAACCGAATAATAAAACTCCCTTGGTAGTTAAGCTATTCTAGATTATCCTCCGGATAGCTATGTTTATTTTCCTTTTCCTGGGACCTAATACATGACCAGATGGAATGAGTGTTCGTACCAATGTCTGATCCAACCACTTAATACAAATACAATATTAGACAATCTAAACAAGACCCATTACGACCTATAGGAAAACGTAATAAATATAGATCAGAGATATATAAGATAAGAGAACATTCTCACTTTAACCTACCCAGGACCGAAATTAATTTTATCGGTCCACTATCCTATGTTCTTTTTTTTTTTGGTGCTTTTTTCTCCTTGTCTAGAATTGTACCCCCTTTTAAATTATTAATGTGTATTGTATTTTTGTATGACATGCTTTTGTATTATATGAAAATGATAAAAATATTTTGTAATATAAAAGAAACAAGATGATAACCAGGCGGCCATGTCGGTGTTAGAGGAAGAGGTAGCACATCTCAGAGAAGAACTATACGCCATGCAATGTGCCCAGTAGATGCCACCTGAAAAACTAACAATGGACCAAGTCCACAGAGCACCAGGTTAAGGGCCAAGAGATATTATTCTGCGGATGCACCATTACACGACCAAATCGATCCTCAAGGCCTCCAAGGAGGGTATCCTGGAAGTTAACAGTATCAAACTACATATATTCGCAGATCTAGCCCCACTTTGCAGAGAGCGATGAAACCAGTGGTGGAGGTCCTGATCGCTAACCAGATTCAATATAGGCGGAGCTTCCCCTTCAAATACAGAAATGGCATAATTCACTGAATCTTAGACCCAGAGGAGGCCCAGACCTACTTACAAAAAATTTGGCATTGCTGGCTCTCAAGGGGAGCTATAGGGAGAAGTAGACCAAGGAATAAGCCTCTACAGCAACAAGAAGACCAGAATGGGTAGCACTACCACCAGGGGTGTTGCTAGGTCTTCAGATGATCTGGGGCTAGAGCCCAGATGAGCTCAGTCACACACACGCCATCTCTCTCTTTCTTACACACACACCATCTCTCTCTGTCTCTCAACCACTGTCTCTCTCACACATATCACCTCTCTTTCTCACACTGTCTGTCAGGAACTGACCATGCCTGGACTTGAACTCTGACTTCCAAGTTCCTAGTTCTCTTCTTTACCAGTTCGCCAGCCTGTCCTTGACCACTGACCTTGTCTTGCCTGACTACGCTTATACTCTTTGTTCCAGCCTCACAGCTCTGCTAAAAGACCAGATTGTTACTCAAAGCTCAGGGGCTCAACCACCTGGGTAACGAGTGGCTACTTCTGGCAGAAGACCTTGCTGATCTGGCTGCTGGACTCCAAACCTGCTAACATCAGTATCATTACACCGTCTCTCTCTTTCTCACACACACCATCTCTCTCTCTTTCTCACACACACCATCTCTCTCACACACAACGAACGTCTCTCTCTTTCTCACACAGACACCCTGAGACACACTCACACACATACACTTAAGCAAACACCCTTACACACACATATACACTTAAGCAAACACCCTTACACACACACACACACACACTTAAGCAAACACCCTTACACACACACACACACTTAAGCAAACACCCTTACACACACACACACTTACGCAAACACCCAGACACACATAGTGAGACACCCAGACTCACATAGTGAGACACCCAGACACACATAGTGAGACGCCCAGACACACACAGTGAGACACCCAGATACACACAGTGAGACACCCAGATACACACAGTGAGACACCCAGACACACACAGTGAGACACCCAGACACACACAGTGAGACACCCAGACACACACAGTGAGACACTTACTTACCTTACAGTTGGTCCATCATCCAGGATCTTCTGCTGGATGTCACCTGACATCCGGTGAGCAGCTCTAACAGCTCTCACAGCGCGACGGGGGCGGAGCTTGCACCCGTCACGCTGTGCTCGGTATGGCCAGGAGGTCACTGCAGGCCCCTCAAGGAGGAGAGGCTAGGGAGAGAGCTCCATATTGTCAGAGGTATTGAAAAGTAATCTCGAGACTGGTATATATGAATAAAGCAGAAGCAAAGTATAACAAGATGGATGCCAGCAGCCTCCATTTTGTGACAGTTTTGGGATATCCTTCTCTGTGTTAAAATCTTATTCTGTGTCCCTGAGGATAAAAGGAAAGTCTTCCACATTCCTAACTCTGTTATCTGTAACCAAATATTTTACTGATAAGTTCATAGTATCACTGGAACAGATAAGGGGGCCATTGTTGTGCAAGGTTTATTACATCTCATTGTACTGATGCAGACACAGCTGTGTACATACTAGAGGAGAAGGGGGGCTTCTCTGCAACTTGCTAGCCCACCCAAACTGGCAGAAACTGACAGACACACTGAGATTATTGGGATTTTTGATTTCATTAGAATCTAATAAGGGTTATTATAAATAGACCTAGTTGATTCAAAATCACCCAATAAAATATATACTTATATCACACCTTCACTAATTAAAATGTAAAGTATTATTAATCCTACATACTAATTAGAATATTGTTTTTATTGTTTTATTAGGGTGGTATATATTTTATTATACATTTTTTTTTTTTTTTTTTATCTTTAAATTTTTATTACAAATATATCAAAATACAGTTTTAAATTCATATAAATACATATGTCAAAATCATTAATCAAAAAAGAAAAAATCATACATTAATCAAGCATTATGGTCTTTGGATATTTGCACTTGTTTCATTATCTGCTTCTATCTCTCTATTTATACATAGCCTTTACACGTTTAACATACATAGAAAATAAAAAAAAAAGAGCAGAATATGTACACAATATGGGGTCGTCCCATAATAAAGATCACTAGATATAAACAATGGGACTTCACCTCTCCCCCATCTCGCCTCCTCTCCCCCTAGTAAATCCTCCCCCCCCCCCCCCCCCACCGTAGGAGGGAGAGAGAGAAGAGAAGGGGGTATAGGAAAGGGAAGGAGAAGGGAGGAAAAGGGAGGTAGTATGAGAACAGGGAAGAGGACTCAGGTGTCTCGGAGTCCACCAAGCTGTGTACAAATCTGGTCGGAATCCAACAGCTTCATTCAACCATTTTAATCATTCAGACATCATTCATACTGGTGTCTATCTTCATACGGTCTCAAGTCATGTCATTACACTATTTCATCTAGTATTGGGGGGGGGGGGGGGGGAGCCCGGGGCGGAGCAAGAATATGTTGTTTTAATTTACAATTTCAGTGTGTTAAGCAGGTTATAAGGTTGGCAACTGTCTCGACCGCCAGTAATCATAGCGTGGATGACCCATCACTACTCACGGGGATAACATCGCTCTCAATAGTAAAAGCTAAAGCGGGCTCTAGCCAGTTTGACCAAATCCGTTTATATTTCTCCAAATCTGCTGGTTTATTATTCCGATAGAAACTTTTTTCCGCTTTAGCCTGGAAATCAATCTGGTTTTTAATTTCTGGCCATGGAGGAGTAGTTGTCTTCCTCCAGTGTCTTGCAATACATAGTTTACATGCCATTAGTATGTTAACACATAGAGCTTTCCGGTATATATCGGTAGTTGGAATTTCCAGATGAAATAGGAACGTATATGCAGTAAGTTTCTCTAGTCTACCATAAAGGTCTTTATAGATATTTTCTAGCCTCCTCTTAAGGGGGGTAAGCTCCTCACATTCCCACCATATGTGGCGCTGCGATCCCGGCTTTTTACCACACCTCCAGCATAGATCGCTGGTTTGTGTGGCATATTTAGCCAGGCGAAAGGGCACTAGATACCACCTATGTGAGAGTTTATAGTATTGTTCATGGATGTTAATACAATGGACTGACTTTCTCATATCTTGCCAAGCTTTCAGCCAGTCATGGAGTGGAAACACTTTCCCCAGATCTGCCTCCCACTGAGCGAGGGCCGGGGGCTTATCGATCGTCACCCCCCTATCGAGAAACCCCCGGCATTTCGCAGTGAGGTTTTGGTTACCTGCCAACGTGAGGAATCTGTCCCAATCGGTCGTATCCAATGGCCGATTTTTGATTAAGAATGATCTAACTTGGGTGTACGTATAGCTCTCTGTAGGAGGAAGATTAAAGTTCTTATGGAGTGTTTCAAAAGAGATTATACTCTCATTATCATATAGATCTCCCAGAGTAGTAATCCCTGCATCCCTCCATTTGAATAGTGTTATATTTGGGATACATAGTTGAATAGTCTGGAGCGGTGCAGATTTAGAAAGCGCATCTTGAACCTTCAGTGTCTTTTTTATTTTATAAAATGAGGCCATAATATCATTAATATTTTTGGGGGTAGATGTTAGGTTTTTGTAGAATCTACTTGGCAGCCATATGAATGATGACATATCTAGGTTATTACATAGAGCTCCTTCCAGTGTCAACCAACCCGCTCCAGAGTAGTATGTGTTCCACGCAAGTACATGGGACATTTGTGAAGCTGCATATAATTTTCGCAGGTCCGGGTACCCCAAGCCATGGGACTGAAGATTGCGTTTCAGAATTTGGCTTGGGAGTCGCGGTTTCTTGTTAGCCCAAACGAACCTCGAAAATAGTATTTCAAAGTCCCTCAGAGTACTTCTAGGCAGTTCATATGGAATAGTCCTAAATAAGTATATCAATTTAGGTAGGATGTAGGCCTTAAGAGTATTAATACGCCCCATCCAGGAGGTCTCTAACTTTGACCATTTAGTGGTAAGTTTGTCAAGATTTATATACAGGGCATCGAAATTTAGAGAAACAATTTTCTCAAGCCGGGAAGGGATCTTAATACCTAGGTAGTCGATAGAGTCTCCAAGTCTTTGTTTACTTAAGTAATTCCCTATCATCTGTTGTTTTAATGGCGGTAAATAGAAAGCCATAATTTGGGTCTTTGTCAGATTAATAGTATAGTTAGAATATCTGCCATATTCGTACAGGGCCTCCAGGAGAGCGGGTACCGAAAGATGGGGTTGTGATAAAGTGAGAAGGACATCGTCCGCATAGAGAGTTATGAGATGTTTTTCTTTGCCAATCATTATGCCCTTTATTGAGTGTGAGTTTCTGAGATACTGAGCCAAAGGTTCGATTGTGAGTGTATAGAGAAGCGGGGCTAATGGGCAGCCTTGTCTGGTTCCATTTCGGATGTAAAAAAAATCCGAAGCCAGGAAAGGACCCGTTATTCTAGCCTGTGGATTCCTGTACAAGGCCATTGTAAAGTCGTAGAACAAACAGCTAATGCCAAACACCCTCAGGGTCTCCGACAGGAATCCCCAGTCCACTCTGTCAAAAGCCTTCTCTGCATCGAGAGCGACTATGACAGAGGGTAGCTTCCTATGGTGGATGTTATTTATTATGCCGAAGACCCTGCGGGTGTTTTCAGAGCCCTGTCTCCCCGGCATAAAGCCGGCTTGATCGGGGTTAATCAAGTCATGGATAACTCCCCGAAGTCTTACAGCAAGAATCTTGGAATATATTTTAATATCAAGATTAATAAGCGATATCGGTCTATAATTATTCACAACCTCGGGGTCCCTCCCTGGCTTCGGAATGGGTGTTATGGCTGCGGTCATCATTTCTGCCGGGAAACCAGAGCCATCAACAATTGTATTGAACATTCTGACCAGTAGTGGTGCTATCGTAGAGTTGAGAGTCTGGTAATATAATGTAGAAAAGCCATCCGGGCCAGGAGCTTTTCCCTTTTTCAGTTCTTTAATCGTATTGGTTACTTCTATAAGGGAAATTGGGTTTTTAATAGAATTCAATTTTTCTCTGGGGAGCCTAGGTAATTCTAGAGATTCCAAAAAGTTAGTCTGGGTCTGGGTTGGCAAGCCTGAATTTGGGAGATTATATAAGGTTTCGTAATAAGATTTAAATGCTGCAGCTATCCTAGTTGGTGCAATACAGGTCTCCCCATCCCATATTATCTTTTTTATTCTTGAATGTTGATTTTGGGCTTTCAACTTCTTGGTTAGATCTCTCCCTGTTCTGTTGTTACTATAGTACCAGTTGCATCTTAGGCGTTGCAATGCTGTCTCTGCACGTTTTCTAAGCTCATTCCTAATCCTCTCTTGAATATCGTATATCTCTTTCCCTTTTACTGCAGTAGGGTCAGATTTATTATTATTTTCTAATATTGCTAGCATAGCGTATAGTTCGGCCAAATCTTTCCCCTTTTGTTTATTTTTCCATGTATCGTTCTTTATTAGATAGCCTCTCATTACACATTTCATCGTACACCAGAGATTTTGTTCTGATGTCTCCCCTGTGTCGTTATATTCAAGAAAGGATTTGGCTTGTTCTATCAACTCGGTTCTATCTTTTTGCGAGCTTAGTAGTTGCTCATTTAGTCTCCAATTGGTACGGGACCTGTATAATGGATTATCTTTAATTACTACTAGCACCGGAGCATGATCAGACCAAGAGATGGTTCCAATAGATGAGTTTAAGCAGTTACCGAGTGTGGGGCCTTTAGTCAACAGATAGTCTATCCTGGTATAGGAAGAGTGGGGTGATGAAAAAAAAGTATAGTCCCGCTCTCCTGTGTGTTGGGCCCTCCAGATGTCATATAAGTTGTTCTGAAATAACCAGGAAGAGAATGCTTTCGCCCTTGTCCTCATACGGGACTCATCTTTACATAATTTTTTTGATTTCCTATCTAGTTCAAAATCAGCTATGGAATTCAGGTCTCCACCCATAACAAAAAAGCCCCTAGAAATCTTTTCGGCTCTCTCTAATACAGCTTTCATGAATCTTAATGAACCGTCTGATGGAGCGTATAGATCAACCAACGTATAAAGTACGTCGTTGATCTTACATATCAATATCAGTCTACGTGCTTCGCTATCGGTCTCATGGTATATATGTTCAAATTTAAGTCTGGACGAGATAAAAATCGCTACCCCTCTCTTCTTCTTCGTCTCCATAGAGGAGGAATATACATGGGGGTATTTAGTATACCTCCATAGTTTTCCTTGGTCCTTTGTTCAATGAGTCTCCTGCACGAAGGCTATATCTACGTTATCTCTAGTCAAGGAGTCATATAGAAAAGCTCTCTTCTGAGGGGAGTTTAGTACTCGTGAGTTGATGGTCATTATTTTAATGGACATCGAGGGGCTGGTGAGATCTGAGCCAACCATCTGCCTCCCAGCTAATCGTCCGCCCCAGGTACACCCCCACTAGTCCTTGCAGGACCCCATTAAGAACACCTACACTCATACAAGTACCCATACACACAGTCATACCAAACATATTCACATTTGATAGAGAAATCCTCTCCATCAAACGTATGTCAAAAGCCCCCTACAACCACCAGGGAGCGAGGGGGGGTGTAGTATATTATCCCATGAAGAAGGTCTCAACTCAATCAGAGAAGTAATTAGGGTCATGATACAAAGTATAGAGTCCAAATAAACAGGCAAACAGTGAGGGGCAGGGAAAGAAAGACAAAAAAAAACCAAACAAAAAAAAAACGTAATTAAAAAGTGGAGTCGACATTTTTCTGTGCCAAAATAGTGCATTATTATTCCAGTGTTCACAGAATTTTGTGACCAGCGTCTACAGTATCACAATATTTCAGCATCAAAGAGAGGCACAAAAAAAAAAAAAAAAAAATTGAAGTTTTGCAATCAAAATGTACCTTGTCATTTAAACATGCAAGAACTGCAAAAGAGCAATGTAGAACAATACTCTTGATTTGTGGCAGAATAGATAGATAAAAGTTTATAATCAAGATCTACGTAATCATGCTATTTCAATGTTAAAAAACAGTAAAGGGATAAAGCAGGACATTACTCTTAGTTTATGGCACCATGCGAGAAAAAAAAAAAAAAAAATAAATAAAAAAGGAGAAAGAAAAAAAAAAAAAAAAAGAAATAGTTAAGGTTTGTAGTCACCATTTTCCTTTCTCTTTCTCTTCCCTCTCTCCCTCTGGCGCCAAAACAGTGCAGTGTTAGTCCAATACTCACAAGATTTAGCGATCAGCGTCTACATTATCATATTACTTCAGTATCGAAAAACAGCAAGGTAATGAAACAATACATTACTCTTAGTTTGTGACAAAGTAAGTAGTTAACATTTTGTAATCATAATCTAAGTTATCATGGTATTTCAGCATCCAGAAATGATCAAGATTTATAATCAACATTTTTCTGTGCCAGAACAAAAAAATATATAGTCAATATTTTGTAATCGTCATCTACATTATCACAGTATTCAGGTGTCAGAGAGCTATGAAAGAATAATGCGTCACACTACTCTTGGTTTGTGACAAAATAGATAGTTAAGAATTTGTAGATCTACGACATCATCCACTTTCGGTGTCAAAGAGGAGTAAAGGAGTAAAGTAGAGCGTTACCCTTAATTTGTGACTTTATCTGTGCCAAAACAGTGTGACCAGAACAAAAATATATAGTCAATATTTTGTAATCGACATCTACATTATCGCAGTATCCAAGTGTCAGAGAGCTATGAAAGAATAATGCGTCACACTACTCTTGGTTTGTGACGAAATAGATAGTTAAGAATTTGTAGATCTACGACATCATCCACTTTCGGTGTCAAAAAACAGTAAAGGAGTAAAGTAGGGCATTACCCTTAATTTGTGACTCTATCTATGTGGGAAAAGAGAAGGAGAAAAAAAAAAAGAAAAGCATTTGCATCGAGTTATTTCTATGTCGAGGCAGTGTGGTGTTATCCCAATATGCATTTTACCAAAACACAAATAGGTAGTTAAAGTATTAGAAACAGCATCTGCGTTATCGCAACATATTTCAGTGTCAAAAAACAGTGAAAAAATAGAGCAAAACATTATTCTTAATTTGTGGCACTATCTATGTGGAGAAAGAGGAAAAAAAAAAACCGGTGTGATGTTATCCCATTATACATCTTACCAAAACAGAAATAAATAGTTAAAATATTGGAAAAAGCTTTACGTTATCATCATATTTCGGTGTCAAAGGACAGTGAGAGAATAGGGTAAAACATTACTCTTAATTTATGATACTATGTATGTGGGAGAGAAAAAAAAATAAAAAAATTAAAAAAGGAAAAAAAAATCTATTTGCATCCAGTTATTTCTGTGTCAAAACAGTGTGATGTTGTCCCGATATACATCTTACCAAAACAAAAAAAATAAGTAATTAGAGTATTAGAAACAGCATCTACGTTATCATAATATTTCGGTGTCAAAGAACAGAATAGGGCAGAAAATTACTCTTAATTTGTGACACTATCTATGTGAGAAAAAAAAAATAAAAAAAAAAAAGAAGAAATCTATTTGCATCCAGTTATTTCTATGTCAAAGCAGTGTGGTGTTATCCCGATATACATCTTACCTAAACAAAATAAGTAATTAGAGTATAAGAAGCAGCATCTACGTTATCATAATATTTCGGTGTCGAAGAACAATGAAGGAATAGGACAGAAAATTACTCTTAATTTGTGACACTATCTATGTGTGGAAAAAAAAAAAAACACTCAAAGATTTCTCGTCCCCCCTAAGTTACACAGTTAGCACCTCATTGCCATTTAGGAATAGATCATGATTTTAGTAGACCCCAGAGTACGATTTTGTCTTTTGCCTGTTGTGCGTCGTTGCAAACATAGATTTTATCCTTGAAATTTATCCGCAGTTTAGTGGGGAAGCCCCAGGAGTATAGGACTTTATGTTCTCGCAGACAGGTAGTAACTTCAGTAAACTTCTTCCTGGAAAACCTTGTAGCCCATGAAAGGTCTGCATAGATGGAGAGTTTAGAGAATTTTATAACTTTCGAAGGGTTCTTCCTATATTCGCGTACCAGTTCATCCTTGGTCTTGCAACTGTTAAAGCGTACGATAACGTCTCTAGGGGCTGTATCCTGAAACCCATTAGATGGTTTTGGGAGACGGTGAGCTCTCTCAATAGTATTGGGGTTCACGAATTTGATGTCAATGTAAGAGGATAATAGCTCGACCAGGTACATTTCAAGATCGACTATTTCCTCTGGAATGCCTCTAATTTTGAGGTTAGAGCGTCTAGAACGGTCTTCAAGGTCCGCAAGTTTTAGGTCCAGTTTATTAATAGCTATACTGGCTTCTTCATTCTGGACTTGCAAGTCTTGGATTTTCTGGTGCATCGTGTTAATTTGGTTAGATTGGTCTTTAATTGCGTTTTTTATTTGAATAAATTCTTCCTTGTTTTCGGTTGTCATTTTTTCAAGGTCTGTTTTAATCTTCATATAAAAGGTATCAAGGGCAGAAATTAAATCTGATTGTGATATATAATCAGTTGGGTCCTGTGGAGTGTGGTCCATTACTCCCTCTAAGAGACTTTTATCTGGTATTGCGGATATATTCAGTTGACTCTTAGGAGAGTAATAGGCATCAATAGGTTGAGGTCTATTAGCCTTGGTTGGGTTTCTCTGTTTATCAGGTTTTTCATGCTTGTCGGCCTTGGGAGGCATATTGTAGACTTAAGTAGTTATCCCAAACAAGCTCAAGCAGGAGGTCTGGATTTCCAGCCGGGTATCTTGCCCGCTATTCTATAGGGAGTTAAGGCTCTATTCGGGGTTAATGATTTCTGCAGAGTTTTCCTTCTTTCTCCTTTTTCCCCTTTCCCTCCTCCTTTTGAAGAAACCCCCGGGTAATCCTCAGGCAGGATTTTGTTAGTAACTAAGTTCCTTATATTTTATGTAGAAGAGAAACTTTTAGGTTGAGAGATTTAGTATATACCTCAGTACAGCAATTTAATGTTTTGGATTTGTTGCTTACTAGGTATTTTATACTTATCTCATGGTTTAGTCCAGCTCCCGTATATACAAAGAAAAAAGTCGCTTACCCGTTTGCAGACTTCGTTAGTTTCAGGTTTCAGGCTTCAAAGCGATGGGGAAGTTTATATTTATCTGCCCTTGACCACGTGTGGCTCGCACGGTTCAGCCATTTTCCTTTTTCCCCCCCTTTTCTCTTCTAAAGTTCACTCACTGACCGGTTTGTTGGGTAGCAGGGTAAAACTTTGTCTTTCCTTTTCCTCCCACCGTGTTTGGACGCAAAAGTGTCAGCCTGAAGAACCAGCACCTCAGAGTCGCTGCAAGGCGTCTGCGACGCGATCAGCAACGCTCAGTTCAGGAGTCCTCTTCATCGGAGCACCACACCCCCCTCACGCAACGTGCAAGCGTGCTACGTCATCCGGAAGTCCTATTATTATACATTTTTTAATGTGCAATGATAAGAATAAGAATATGATACATATTTACTCTAATTTCAAATTGTATTAACACTTTTAGACATTTAAACATATATTGTCTTATATTATACTCACAATCCAGGTGCAGCTATAAACCATGACATCATCTCATTTAAATTAAATACACCCATCCATTCAATTGGCTAGAAGTTACAGAAACAGGGTGTGAATCTGAGATAAGGTTTGGTTGATAAGTGGATACAGGGGGTGTAGAGAAAAGACCGGAGATACCTGAGAGAACTGGGGGGACTGATTGTGGGAGATGGGAATGTTTTAGAAAAGGGCTGAGTCTCTCTCCTTCTGGAGAGGACTCAGGAATATGAGGCTTTTAATAGCACATGATCATTATAACTATAGAAATCTCCATACCCATAGTATTGAGCTAAGTCCCAGGAGTAACTCCCATCTCTCAATTCTTCAATGGAAGGAGTCTCAACTGCAAACCAACCTCTGCCGGTAATGTATAAATGTGGTAATTTGTTTCTAGCATAATCTCAATTTTTATGGATGTCATTAGCATATATATTTGGGTAAATTTAACTTAAATCCCACAATTTCTGGGATCTATATGTTTTAGCCTGGTGTTTATCTGTCATCCTTTCTGCAGAAGGAAGCCAGAGGAATATCATAGAGATATTACAAAGAACCATAAATTCTTATAGTCTAGCTAATTACCCAAATATGTAATATCTAATCTCCAGAGATTATCTAATATTCTCATTCTTAAAGTCTGAGCTAGAATACATACATTATCATTTACCGAGCAGATTAAGAAATAGCCACCTTGAGTAGTGATTGATTTAGTAATATTACCTTACCTAAGCAGAGTATATGTTGGTAATTTGTAGGTAATTATGGTGTACTATCATTAACCATTTTAAATACTAATCATTAACATTGTAAGTTGTATCTGAATAAAATGCATGGCCATCTTACGGTCAGAAACGTACTGCATAGTAAATTCTACTACATGCATGTTGATATTGGTACAGAGCTGCATAATTAATGTTTTGTCCTATTTACTTATGTTATAAATCATACATGTGAATTATGATTAACATCTATTGATATTGTATTTTGTTGTTATGCTATTTTGCTTACCATTTGATCTTTATTCTATATATAATAAATTCATTATTATTTTATTAATAATTGTTGCATTGTATTTACTTTTGTAAAAAAGTCATCCAAACTCTCACATACATAACGAATTCTTGATATGGGTATTTTTAGTCGGACCCATATATATGAATCATCAATTTTCATATGTTTTATGATTCATAATTAATAACTCATATTCATATTTTTATGGTTATTAATAATCCGACAATATAGCAGCCTCTCCTCCAGATCGGCCATCACCCCCACGTGAGGTTAATCCTCCGATTCTGGGACCATGTCCCAGATGGAGGAAAGCTCACTGGGGGAATTTAAAAAAAAAAATCCCCATTATAGCCCCAAATGGAGTCTCAGGGCTAAAGAATATTTTAGCCCCAGAGTCACCATTTGGGGCTATGAAGGGGGGACTCGGGGCTATAGCCCCAGTAGCCCACCCCTAGCGACGTCTCTGGCTACCACCTAGATCCCCTACTGATCAGGAAGCCCATAACGCTGCATGAGCCCAACTGCTGAACTCATTTCTATGTGCCAGTTCTGCTTATAGCTAGCTTCTTTACCTGCTGGGTTCTGAATATACTTTGTTTATGAAATTAACCCCACCAATATGGTCTCCAGTTACTTGGTTTTCAGGATGGTCAACCTGAGCAACACTTCTATCGAACTGATATGGGAACACCCAGAGGCGTCACTAGGGTTGGTGTCAGCTGTTGTGGTAACTCATGGTGTTACCCCCCTGGATCTCCTCCTGTATCAGATCATACAGAATTCTTAGTAATATTTCGGTACTAATGTTATTTGTAAATCATAATTCCCGTTGATCACTGAATGTAATGGCAATAATGGGGGCGATTCAGTACTTTCCTGATCTCCTTCTCGTTCACCTGTACCTTGGGTTTGCGTCAGTCAATGATAAAACCTAGGAATTCCATGCGTTGAGACGGAATCGGTAAAGATTTGTCCCGATTGATTAGAAACCCTAGCTTCTGGAGAAGGGAGAGACATCAATGAAGATGAAGTCGGAGTTTATCCGCATTCTGGGACAGGCTCACCAGATTGTCCAAGTAGATGCCCTTGTGCCTTCCCCATCTCTTGGGCCAATTAATATAACTCGGGTCCCAAAACCCGAGTTTAGTCTAATGATGGCTAACTGTTGGAATTACAAATAGCAAGTTGGATTACTCCAATAGTGAAGTTTTTCACCTTGTGTGTAAATCATTTTTTTTTTTTCATACTTGTTTATTTAACTCACCTTTTGACAATTTTGTTGTCCGCTCCAGCCGTTCTGACCTCTAGTGGGTGTTACCCCTAAATGTATTAGTTTAACAAAATTCATCAGTTTTAACAAAGAAGTAGCTATCATTGGGGACCCTTCAGACATTGCAACAAGCCAGATGTACTGAAGTCGAGAGAAATAATTAAGCTAAAGAATTAATTTCATTTTTTTCAAGGATAATATAGACAAATTGCCTTATCCCTTATACACATGGCGGTTATATTTAGCACACTGTTTAAAAAAAAAAAAAAAATTTTAAACATACACCTAATTTAGTAATATGGCAATTCATTTTTTGGAGTTTTGAGCCAATGTTTTATTTTAATTTCCCAATCTTGCCTGAACATAATTAGAATGTTTTCTTCCTCGTACAACTGGAAGTATCATATGGAGCCAGCTCATGACTTGAGCTTCAAAAAATCATTTACAAACACTGATGCTTATTTAGAATGGGGGAACCAGGCAGCTTTCTCAATTATGGATTCTGGCACCATAGCTTCGTATGATATATGTGTAAGGTCTGCATCTGCTTTCAAGACATTTTCAATGTGTTTGCTGTAGTTTCTTAATTAGGTCCCCAGCACGGCAGGTGTACTGGCAAACTCGACTTCCAAAGCTGGGATCCATTCCAGAGAGGAGGATTTCAGCTTTTTTTCATTTTACTGCAAATATTTAGCAAAGTGATTAGAAGTTATTTTTAAAAGAATATGATTTTGGCTCAGCCTGAATTACATCGTAATAAAGTAGATTATTATGAGGGAGAAAATCATTCCCTTTGTCACTCAATTGTCTTTTGTGTGTAAACCCTTTTTCTTGGAGAAATTATATGTGTTTGTATTTGATTGTTGAGAACACGTTTTCTTGTTCCTTTTAAATGTGTGATTACATTTTCTCTACTGCCCACAATGCATTGCAACAAACAGCATTATCATGTGGTTGTAACGAACATTGACACTTTTCAGTTTATATAGTCCTGTTTTAATCCAAAATACATTTTTAGAAAACAAGGGCAAAATATACAATATTATACATAACTAATAACGTTATGGAAGTTTTGCATAAAAAAAAAAAAGGAGCACACAGAAACATTACATAATTCTGGCGCTATCCAGTGTGTGCCTAAGTATTTGAAGACTCGCGACTAATGTCTGGAGTCCGCACCGCCTCTGCCAGTCCCGTACTTCTGAGATGCTCCAGCACTCGGTGTGCCATTTGGCAGAGGCTCTTTGCCCCCACACTATAAAGCATTGGGGAGCATAAAAAAGGAACAATCAGTGTTATACACAGTGGTGTATCTTGATTTTGTGCTGCCCTAGGCAGACAAAATCCGGGCACTCCCCTACCCAAGCTGCACACCCACGTTACACACCTAAGACATGCCCCATCATTCAGACTCACATCAAGCTCACACTCCCATCACACTCAGTCACACACTCCTACTCCCATCACGCACACTCCGACTCCCATCACACTCAGTCACACACACTCTGACTCCCATCACACACACTCTGACTCCCATCACACTCAGTCTCACACAGTCTCCCATCACACACACTGTCTCCCATCACACACACTCTGACTCCCATCACACTCAGTCACACACAGTCTCCCATCACACACACTCTGACTCCCATCACACTCAGTCACACACAGTCTCCCATCACACACTCTGAATTTGCCGCCATAGGCATCCGCCTAGGATGCCTTGCGGTAAATACAGCACTGGTTATACATAACAAACGCCGATTGCGCCTTTTTTTCCTTTTCTTTCATTTCCCGGCACTTTACAGGGTGGGACATTTCATCCATATCCCCCTGTGTATTTGTGAAGAAGATTAATATTAATATTTTATAAAATGTATCGTTCCACGTAGCATGACTCGATGCTACATCATGAGAAGGGAAGCAAAAGAAACAAATCTAGCATTTTATTTAGTTTCCTAATGTTCCCTGTGCCATTAAAAAAAATGGTTATATAATGTTCCTGAGGTTTATACCGGTCACCCAATGTTCTCCTCTATCTGTGACATCACAGGAGACCTTCTATAACAACTGCCACTATGCATGTGCACGTGAAATAGCAAAGCTCCATATAGAATTAAGGTGACCACTGACCACGTTTATTTCTGCTATTCACGGACACAGTATGGAGGCATATATATATTAGACATGTGCATTAGTTTTCAGACGAATGCATTTTCGTCCGAAAATAGCATTTTCGTGCATTCGTCCGAAAAACGAATAACGAAAATGCTAAACTAACAAAAGACGAATGAACGAATGGTTAATAAACGAAAATCATTCGTCCATTCGTGCTTTTTTAAGAAGAATTTCTTATGAATGGGGCTCTCGTTCGGTTTATAGAAAGCCAATAGTATTACACATATTCTATAAGCCGAAAGTCTATAAACCGAAGAACGTTCGGTTTATAGACTTTCGGTTTATAGAATAAATGTAATTCTATGTATTCTATAAGCCGAAAGTCTATAAACCGAAGGTCGTTCGGTTTATAGACTTTCGGCTTATAGTAACATAGTAACATAGTAACATTGTAACATAGTAATTTAGGTTGAAAAAAGACACAAGTCCATCAAGTTCAACCCTTCTACCTATCATTACAGCTTTTGATCCAATACATAGAATACATAGAATTACATGTATTCTATAAACCGAAAGTCTATAAACCGAACGACCTTCGGTTTATAGACTTTCGGCTTATAGAATACGTGTAATACTATTGGCTTCTATAAACCGAACGAGAGCCTTATGAATGGGGCTCTCGTTCGGTTTATAGAAAGGCAATAGTATTACACGTATTCTATAAGCTGAAAGTCTATAAACCGAAGGTCGTTCTGTTTATAGACTTTTGGCTTATGGAATACATGTAATCAATCCTATTGCTATTCTATAAACCGAACGTTCGGTTTATAGACTTTTACCTTATGGAATGCATGTAATAGTACTATTGGCTTTCTATTAACAGAAACAGAGTCCTCATTCATAAATTTTTATGAATGGAGACTCTGTTTCTGTTTATAGAAAGCCAATAGTACTATTACATGCATTTTAAATGACGAAAGTCTATAAACTGAACGTTCGGTTTATAGACTTTCGGTTTATGGAATACTATTAGGTCAATTGATTCGTACAAACGAATGTAACGAAACGAAAATAATGAACGAATTTCGTCAGAAACGAATGTAGTAATGAACGAAATTAGTTTTAGACAAAATAAATATCATTTTCGTCCGAATGAACGAAAACTAACCGAAAATTTTTGTTTTGCACATGTCTAATATATATAGATACAGTGGATGTAAAAAGTCTACACACCCCTGTTAAAATGTCAGGTTTCTGTGCTGTAAAAAAATGAGACAAAGATAAATCATTTCAGAACTTTTTCCACCTTTAATGTGACCTATAAACTGTACAACTCAATTGAAAAACAAACTGAAATCTTTTAGATAGAGGGAAGAAAAAATTCAAAAATAAAATAATGTGGTTGCATAAGTGTGCACACCCTCTTATAACTGGGAATGTAGCTGTGTTCAGAATTAAGCAATCACATTCCAAATCATGTTAAATAGGAGTCAGCATACACCTGCCATCATTTAAAGTGCCTCTGATTAACCCCAAATAAAGTTCAGCTGCTCTAGTTGGTCTTTCCTGAAATTTTCTTAGTCGCATCCCAAGCAAAAGCCATGGTCCACAGAGAGCTTCCAAAGCATCAGAGGGATCTCATTGTTAAAAGGTATCAGTCAGGAGAAGGGTACAAAAGAATTTCCAAGGCATTATATATACCATGGAACACAGTGAAGTCATCATCAAGTGGAGAAAATATGGCACAACAGTGACATTACCAAGAACTGGAGCTCCCTCCAAAATTGATGAAAAGACGAGAAGAAAACTGGTCTGGGAGGCTACCAAGAGGCCTACAGCAACATTAAAGGAGCTGCAGGAATATCTTGCAAGTACTGGCTGTGTGGTACATGTGACAATCTCCCGTATTCTTCATATGTCTGGGCTATGGGGTAGAGTGGCAAGACGAAAGCCTTTTCTTACGAAGAAAAAAATCCAAGCCAGGCTACATTTTGCAAAAACACATCTGAAGTCTCCCCAAAAGCATGTGGGAAAAGGTGTTATGGTCTGAGGAAACCAAGACTTTTTGGCCATAATTCCAAAAGATATGTTTGGCGCAAAAACAACACTGCACATCACTAAAAAAGAACACCATAGCCACAGTGAAGCATGGTGTAGGCAGCATCATGCTTTGGGGCTGTTTTTCTTCAGTTGGAACTGGGGCCTTAGTTAAGATAGAGGGAATTATGAACAGTTCCAAATACCAGTCAATATAGGCACAAAACCTTCAGGCTTCTGCTAGAAAGCTGAACATGAAGAGGAACTTCATCTTTCAGTATGACAAGGACCCAAAGCATACATCCAAATCAACAAAGGAATGGCTTCACCAGAAGAAGATTAAAGTTTTGGAATGGCCCAGCCAGAGTCCAGACCTGAATCCGATTGAAAATCTGTGGGGTGATCTGAAGAGGGCTGTGCACAGGAGATGCCCTCGCAATCTGACAGATTTGGAGTGTTTTTGCAAAGAAGAGTGGGCAAATCTTGCCAAGTCAAAATGTGCCATGCTGATAGACTCATACCCAAAAAGACTGAGTGCTGTAATAAAATCAAAAGGTGCTTCAACAAAGTATTAGTTTAAGGGTGTGCACACTTATGCAACCACATTATTTTATTTTTATATTTTTTCTTCCCTCTATCTAAAAGATTTCAGTTTGTCTTTCAATTGAGTTGTCCAGTTTATAGGTCACATTTTTTTACAGCACAGAAACCTGACATTTTAACAGGGGTGTGTAGACTTTCTATATCCACTGTATGTATATTTATATATATTCCAATACACACTGATTCACATATACATAACATACATTTTATTTTATATAAATTATCAGGAAGCCTTGGGAACCATAACGATTTCAGATTTAATACTATATTTATATTATAATATACATACAGTTATTACCAGGCATGAGCAGTATCACAGAATCAACCCCTCTATTACCAGATGTGACCAGCTTCAGAGAATTAACCACTCTATTACTGGACATGAGCAGTTTCAGAGAATGATCTCCTTTATTACTGGACATGAGCAGTTTCAGAGAATGAACTCCTCTATTACCAGGCATGAGCAGTTTCAGAGAATGAGCTCCTCTATTACCAGACATGAGCAGTTTCAGAGAATGAACTCCTCTATTACCGGACATGAGCAGTTTCAGAGAATGAGCTCCTCTATTACCAGGCATGAGCAGTTTCAGAGAATGAGCTCCTCTATTACCAGACATGAGCAGTTTCAGAGAATGAACTCCTCTATTACCGGACATGAGCAGTTTCAGAGAATGAGCTCCTCTATTACCAGACATGAGCAGTTTCAGAGAATGAACTCCTCTATTACCAGACATGAGTAGTTTCAGAGAATTAACCCCTCTAGTACCATTCATTACACCCACAGTCACATATACACACAGTCATACACAGCCAATCTGGAACATGTGCTTACCCTTTATACAGTGCTTTCGCTATGATGGCAAATGAGATCTATGTAATCAGCCTCAAATCATATAAGTAATTATTTACACATGCATTGCAATCAAGGTATCAATAAGCTATTATATTTATATTATTTATAATACATTTCAATTAAACTTAACTTCCTGTTTTGCTGCCTGTTATCCTTTAACTGCACAATAAAAATGCAAATACACATAGATTTAACATAACAAGCAGTCACCTATGTTGACCCAGAAACATGTATGTAAAGAAACATGCACTTTATTAATTTACTAAATGGTACATAGTGATGAAAAATCCTCCAGCTTAGCTATATTTCTATTCGCTATTCTTGTCTAAATTTGACAACTCAACTCAGGATACAAAATGAAGATGCGTGTTCTTTGTTTAACACCATTGCTACAGAACATAACACATAGTGGTGTGCTTTCGGTTTTTTGTTCCAGTACATGGATTTTTTTTTTAAAGGAAACAAATACATTGACATTTCTCTAATTTTCAAGAATGCCCTGTGTGCATTGCATTGACATTTTACCCAGACACTTATATACAATAACTATTTACAAAGCAAATTACAACGTAAAAGACAAACAGGTGTTTTGAGAAATCGTTAGCAGGTGGAGGATTTGTGAAACTAAAGGTAATAAGTCAGTGGCATTCTAAAAAGAAACAAAAAAGTGATTATATCCCTATTTGTTGTCTGCGATTGCAAGCAATATTATGGAGGAATCTTATCGTGTGTAACAAATATGTAACATAAGATTCAGATATGTCATACAGAAAATGAATGTTCATCTCACCTCAGTTCACCTCATCTCACCTCAACTTGTCTCTTAGTAAATAGACCCCATAAATTACATGATATCTCTTCATTTGAAATCTGAAACATTTCTGGACATGGTGCCAACCAAATTTCTAGCAAATGCATAGGATATTTTTATGAAAGCTTTTTTTTTATGTGAGTTTTATCTCTTTGTGTGCAGCAGAGAGATGCAAATCACTTTGATGCCAAAGATGGCCGCTGGAACAAGTGTCCACTCATCTAACAGCAGAGAGACAAAAAGGAAAACTTCTACGACCTTTTGAAAAGGTACCATTTAAAACATAATCCTTTAATCCGTTCAGGTTAAAAAGCAGCACATCGTAACAAAACTGGGTACATCAAAAATACAAAAATACTCGCTTCAAGGTGATCTAACCTTTGATCAGCTATACTGTCTTTCTCGTAGAAGTTTGGGTCACTCTGTGTATCCACTCATCTACCCGCTCCCAAAGCTTGACATTGCCATGCCACAATGCTTACCTTGCCACCAGCGCAGTAGCCATTGTGGAATGCCTGTGACTGTGGGAGGATCCTGGGGCGTTTTCTCCGGTAACCATCTTTGGATGGATTTATTGGGTGGAATGTCGCTTTAATGTTTTCAAATATATAGACTATAGGGCCTTATCTAGAAGGCATTGCAGGGGCTTGACAAAGGACCTTCTAACCTCAGGCCAAAGTAGCCGAGTTGGATAAATCCTACAATTCCATTGAATCTGAGAATGTTTCCAACTTGCCTACTTTGGCCTGAAGTTTGAAATTCCCTTGTCAAGGCCTTGCAATTCCCTTATTCGTGAATCAAGCCCTAAGTGTTTATATACCGTCCTTGTCATCCACATGTTTTGCGGTCAATAGGTTGACTTTATAGGTCCAACATTATTATGAATATTTTGTATAACAATTTTGACTTTTCCTCTATTTCTTTAGCCCCATATTTTACATATATATTTAGGAAAATGGCTCAGTTTCTCATCCTAAGCGTTGAAGGGATCTCAACTGGATTTCACTGTAATATACAAAATGCGTACATGGAACTCAAAAGAAGAGAAAACAAAATATTATACTTCCGGGTTGATAAATAGCTCCTGATATACGTAAAATGATATGAAGATTATGTGACTTTTTTCACTCATTTGGGAAATGTGCTATTAAAGTATTGTTACAATACATTTAACTCCAACTAGAGCTCTTGGATGCTTTACTAAAGAAACTCTGTTAACCTAATCCCTGCTTACACAGTGAATGTAGAGAATAAAAAACAATGAACAATGATCTGTGGATTGTATTAGCAAAATTGCATTCAAATGCATAAAATAAGATTAAAAAAAATATGATTTAAATGTGTCTGTGTGGTTTACTGCTTATGACACCACCTTGTGGCTTGGAATGCAAATTACACTTTTCCCATTTAAAATTATTTAAATCATTTAAAGTTAATTTGCATATCAAGCCACAGGTGATGTCATAAGCAGTAGACAACACACAGACACATTTAGAATATGTTTTCTCATGTTTTATGGATTTGGTTGCAATTCTACTAACACAATATATAGAAATATTTTTTCATTCTCTACATTCACAGTATAACCAATGTTTAGACTGACAGAGTCACTTTAATTCTGATTATTATTATCCACTGAGTATGGACAGCTGTGGTGATTACCTTTAGCTGCACTAGTGATTTTTGCAGTACTTTACAAAGTGGCACACTGGCACTGAAAGCTGGCCTAGTTTACAGTCCATTTGAATGCATTTATATTTGCAAATTATTGCTACACATCAAGTGGCATCAAAATTAGTCCAGACTGAGAAATTCATTTTTATTTGCTTTTCTTCTTTCCATGATAGGAATTCGCAAAGGTGAGAATTTCAGTATTTTATCATTTATAATACAATGAAAATCGGCTGCACTATGATTATGACATTTCTTTTTTTTTTTAAATATTCAAAATCTGCATTGAAGCCTCTATTTTTCTGTGAGGCCAGCACTGTCCATCTGTCTTTTTCTGGATGGCCCAGTGCTAGGTGGGTACTCACAATAAATAAATCAGAACTGAAGAGGAAAGTAACGGTAGCAATCCGGATGGAGAAAATACACAAAATAGAACACAGAAAAGGCTGCAAAAAAGGTTTATTACCAATAAAAAAGCAGCCATATGCCAGTCAGTGATTCCCTAACCCAGTGTATCCAACGCCTACGCATTTCGCACCAAAACTTGGCGCTTTGTCAAGGCTTTACTCACAATAAAAACTAAATTAGAGAGGTGGGCTGCTGAGACTGGATGAGTGTGTGAGCAAATACTCCTTCACTCTTAACTCTTTAGGGGCTATGCATTAAAATGTGAGTTGCAGGTGAGATAAATATTTAATCTTAACAATGTTATCATGGTGAGTTTCCCCAGCTAAGCAAACTCACCAGGTTTGTCCCTGCCCAGTGTATACTAAACTGGTGAGATGAAATGTTCAACTCACCTTGACTCATCTTTTAGTGAACAGCTGCCTCTGAGGAACCACGATTTAAAAGTAATATCAGGAAGTATTACTTTACTGAGAGGGTAGTGGATGTATGGAATAGCCTTCCAGCGGAAGTGGTAGAGGTAAACACAGTCAAGGATTTTAAGCATGCGTGGGATAGGCACAAGTCTATCCTAGCTATAAGACCGGGAACGGGGGACTAATAAAAATATTTAGAAAATTGGGCAGACTAGATGGACCAAATGGTTCTTATCTGCCGACACATTCTATGTTTCTATGTATGTTTCTAGGTAACAGTCATATCTATACATTCAAAACAAACATTCAGCAAAGCTCATATATACTAATCGGGTTATTTCTTACAATCTCATTCCACTTGTATATTTATTAAGTTGCATGAAAGCCAATAGATTACTCAACATGATCAGAAATGAATTGGTTGATGCTCTATGACTAGAAAAATGGATTTTAACCATATTTTGAGCCCAAAATGAAGAAACTTAGAATTTAGAAGAAATACACTCACAGACACACACACACACTCTGCTGGGCACGCTCTTCCAGTCGCGGTGCCCTGGGGAGCAGAGAATTTCATGATGCGTCATTGCAAAACCTTTGATCACTGCCTATGCAAGTTTAAAACGCATCCGATCACATTCGCCGTGATTGTATGCGCGGGGGGAGGGGCGGGTTGTTGCCGAATGCACTCTCGGAGGCTGCTTCGGATCTTGATGGGCATAGGTCTGTTTTCAACCTTACTATGTTTCAATGTTATATGATAGATCATACTAAGAGAGGTTTGTATATATTTCTGAAATGTAGTCACTAATAACAGTCCCTGGAGGTATAAAGATCAGCATTTAGCAATCTATTGTTGTGTATTACGGGGCATAGATTTGCAGCTCTAGCAATAATGGGCATCTGACGAAATTGTTTTTTTTTTTTGGGGGGGGGGGCATAATTTTACTGTCATCCTGTGCTTCCTTTTGACAGTGTCATGAAATGGAGGGGCTTGATCAGCGCAGGCACGCAAGGGATTGATAAACCTGATTTAATTTGCTTCCCAGTGTTTTCTGCATTTAATGCTCCCACACAAGCTCTTTTTGCGTTGGCAGGCTGGATTCACTCTTAACTCATTGGTTCTACTCAATAAAGAGAGTTTTAAACTCTAGGCCAAAGTAGTCGAGCTGGAAAAATTCTCCCATTCAGCTGCATTGGAGAATATTTCCAACTCGGCTAATTTGGCCTAGAGTTTGACATTCCCATTTCAATTCCCTGCAATTTCCTCTCTTTATCGAGTAACCCTTTTAATAAGTGCAAATGGAAATCTAGGATACACTCAGCCAGTTAGCACAAGCCAGAAAACAAATACGCACAAATCTTGTTATCCATCTATTTTAACCATCAGATTTAAAGCACAATCATATACTACTGAGCTGAATCCCCACCAGACATCACAGCGTTCGAACATCACTGCCCAGGCCCGCCATTAGGGGGTGACGGGCGATACTGCGGTCCCGGCACGGCGGGCCCAGGTCACGCCAGAAAAAAAATAATCCCCAGGCCGCGGGTGTAAGGGAAGAGTTGTGCGCTCCCCTTCAGCCGCGTGGCTTCAATAACGTTTTATTTATTTTTTTCTTAATGCGACCGTAGTTTCCCTCCTCCCTGCACGGAGGAGGGAAACTACGGTCGCAGAGCTTCAAAAAAAAAAAAAAATACCGGCCATGCACCTGACTCCATAGACTTAACATTGGGGTCAAGCCAATTTTTTACCAGCCTGCCTGTAAAATACCGGCCAGGTGGCAACCCTACTTCCCCAAGAGCCCTGGCTTCCAGTATCCCAGCCCAGTGAAGTAATGTTTGCCCTCAGATCTGTAGGACCCCACACAATAGGATCGTTAGACCCCAAAAGTCTCATGCACAATTTACTACAAAATTTCCTGATTTCAACAAACCATCTAGCTCTTCACCCCTCATTTTTTACACCCAACTGTCACTTACAGTGTAACCGAAAAATATGTTTTATCTAAAAATCTGGTATTTAGAACCCATCAGCAGATGTTTGGTTTTTGGTAAAACATAGAGTTAATTTGCCACCTTATCTGAGTTGTTAGGTGTTGATCCTTTAAATATCAGAAGTAAGGGAAGCTTTAAAAGTGCAAGCAGTATAGTGGGGTATACGTTGCTTGATCCGCGACTTGTAAGTATATATGATCACATTGACTTTTATCAATATTTCTACATTAGCATAAGTCACTGCAGTGGAATTTGTTACCTTTTTAAACCAAACTGAAAAAAAAAAAAGCAAATTAGTGAAAACAGTTCAAATAAATGTATGCATATACTGTATAGTAAGAGGCAGTAAACGACTCCCTATTTGATTACCAGTAACAAAGGACCGTCTTTTTTAAAGTAGGAAGTGTCTACCCTGAGCGGGTCATCGTTCCGCCCAGCCTCACCCATCCATTAGGAGATGCTTTTGGTATGAAATAGAACAACCGGCTGATCAACCAACCAACATCGCCCCCCTCTTCCTCCCCCATCATTAATCCAGCCGACCAATATTCATAAATTCAATTTGAAAACGGACGGAATTCTTTCCCTTTTATTGGTTTCTATGTTATTAAATGAGGCTGTTTGCCACTAATACACTTCTTCTCCTAAACCGCCGCTCCGAGCTGTTATTCAAATCAAATAACATGCCCCTTTAACTGATGCCGGGGACCAATAACTGCCACTCTGTGATACATTTCCTCGCCGCTGTCACAAATATTAAAGTCGGCAATAATGCTGCTAATGTGTCATAACTAAGTTGATTTCTAAATAACTCCGATCCGTCATCTTATAGAGAGGAGGGAAAAATGCAGGTTTATCGCCTAGAGCAATTGTGTTAACTCAGCTCTACATTATTATCGTCGCGCGACTGTGTGAGCTAGAAACGCATGATATTGTCTGGCGGGATTGAAACCTTAAAGAAGACTTCATATCTAAGAATGTGTTTAGTGTTATTAATTATTGTCTGTAGCAGTAATATAGTTAAGCTAATAGTGTATCCATCATTCCTACCAAGAGAGAAGCATTCCATTTTTTAGTTTTGTATTTTGGTGTGTAGTCAGATCCATTTGTTTTCCTTCTTAGATTATTTCTTGCGTTTATATGTTCGGCCCTTTGACATTTATGTATTGTAATTTTTAAAGCGACGCTGTAGAAGGCAAAGATGTGCAGATTATGACAATGTTAAAATTGGGAGAGGAATTGCTCTCAAACATTGTTCTATGAAGTCCTACTGTCATGTAACAAACAGTGCAACAGAATAAAAAAAATAATAGAAACATAGAATGTGTCACCGGCAGATGAGAACCATGCGGTCCATCTAGTCTGCCCAATTTTCTAAATACTTTCATTAGTCCCCAGTTCCCTATCTTATATCTAGGCTTATATCTAGCCTTGTGCCTATCTCACACATGCTTAAACTCCTTCACTGTGTTTACTGCTACCACTTCCGCTGGAAGGCAGTTCCATACATCCACTACCCTCTCAGTAAAGTAATACTGAAAAAAATTGAATTAACCAAACTGTTCTACTAACAAGAACATTTTAGTTCAGCTATAATACACATAACGTATTATGTCTAATGCATAGACACAGTATATAGGACTGAAGATTACCAGTTTACTTTAGACTACAGTATTTTCAGTTGCATTCTGACTGCCAATCAGCTAAGCGAAAGAATTGCTGTCTCTTTAAGTGACTAGGAAGCACTATTCTTTTAGGGGGTGGACAAAATAACAGAAATACCAAAATGACAAAAACCCATTACCTAGAAGTAATTAAATGACAATCAGAGATACTGTAAGAGGTCTGGCATACTGCTATAAGGCAACTAACAAAGTGTTAAAGAGGCCAAATAATCCATTACTGATACCAAGTTGCAGGTGCATTTGTCACAAAAAAAAAAACCAAATTTTTAATGAGTGAAAGGAAAGTCTAAATATCATATTTAGCATCAGCAAAATTGACAAACAGTAGACTCAAGCTGAAGCTTACCAGGAGGGATAAACAGACTGGATAGTTGCTAAATGTTCAAAAATGAACTTAGAATTGATCTAGCACCTCTATGATCCAATCTCCAAAAAATTGCATTGTCAGCTGAACACAACAGCATTGTATGGCATATCTGCTACAAGAAAACTGCTTGTATCCATAACCGGTGAACAAAGATGAATAAGTTAGTCTAAATGATGTCCGAACCTGGACCCTTGATCAGTAGCAATAAGTAATATGAGCTTTTCCCTATTGGCTACCTACAAATGGACCTACATTTGGGAAAAAGCTGACGCATACCTTCAACTTATAATATCTGCTGCCAAATGTTACAAATTGTGGATGATCCATACTGGTATGGGCAGCCACTGTTATATGAGGGTTCATGGGAGGCACTGTTTGATGATTGCGCTCTTTCGTCATATACCAGTCAAGGAAGGTGATGCCTATTTTTTATCTAAACATAATGAAACCTTTACAGCAAGTTCTAGATCATATACCGTTAGGAAGATTTGTCCACATACTTTGCATCTGGAAAAAGAAACAAGTCTACTCTCTACAAATGATCCATTTTATATACTGGGGCAGTTAATAGGAACTGGCCTAGGGTGACCACATAATGAAACGTTAGTCATACTGTAAACAGAGCTGTACAAGGTACATGGTTTCCCATATGCAGGCAAAATGTGTACTTGAATTAAGCAGTGATGTCATCACTCTACGGATCACATGCCCAGGGTACTTTGTTGTTTTTGAAGAAGGACATTCAACTTGACACCAGTATGTAGATCAGGGATAGGCAAAGTGTCCGTCGATGGACACTGGTGTCCTAGACAGGGTATGTGAAGATAACATCATTCAATAACATCATTCAATTGTCAGTCACAAAGTTCAGTAAATTTCCACCATGAACAGTGCTGGTGCTTACCCCCAGTGTAAATGGATAGTTGCCAACAACTCCGGATCACTAATGTTTTTTTGGGGCTATGTCCTGTGAAATTTGGATCTGTCCCGAAATGTATCCGGCCTATGTGCAATGCTTAGAACTGTGCACAGGCAGCATTGTGTTCAAACTGTGTATGCGTAGCTGACATGCCCAGTCAAAACAAGGAGAACAGACCTCCATACACTCAATATCTGTATCGAGGAGGCTAGATCATTTGTGACATCACTAAGCGTCATGTGACTTCGCCCTCTTTCAGTCCCAAGAGCCTGCCAACAGAAGTTGGCAAGTATATCACTCCAGCAATCACAGGGCTTGTCCACCTGTCACCAATCCCTCCGTGGAGTAAATACGAGCCCCAGTACTTCACTTGGTGCCAAAATCATTGAGCATAATTTAATAGAGCAGGGGTTAAGTACGCCCCTTAATGCCGGGGATCATATTTACTCCACAATGCTCGTATCTTTGTAATTTTAATGTAAACGTCGTTCTTCTGTTAGGTTTGGATACTCTTTTTTTGGGATAATTGAGATTATTGTCGATGGGTCGGAGCATTTACACACATTATGGAGTGTGTGTGTGTGTATATATATATATATATATATTGCTTGTGTGTTTGTTGTTTGGTGCACATTGACAAAGGGATTGTTTACCCCAAAATGTTTGTATGTTTGTGCTCCTGCTCTGTACCAGTAATGAATTCTGGGCCAGTGATTGGCACTTATTTTTCTCTCTGTGAAATGGACCATTAATTTCTTCTGATATTGCAGTGAATCTGAAAATAAGATGGATAAAATGCACTAGTAAATAATCTTTAGCCTGGCCTGGGACACACATCCAGGGGATGGGACGCTTCTTCGCGGCTGATTCAACACGACAGCTCGCGTGATGGCCAGTTCATTGCGCGAGAGGCCATAGCAAAGAATTCATTGTAGGATCGCGTACAATGTGAGTATTATTAGTTTTAGGACTTAGTGTTAGTTTTCGTGCTTAGTGTTATTATTAGGGATTAAGGGTTAGTGTTAGTATTAGGACTTAGGGGTTAGTTTTAGGGGGTTAGTGTTAGTATTAGGGGTATGTGTTAGCATTAGAGGTATTAGTATTAGGGTTCGGGGAGGGGTAACTTTTAGGGGGGTTTAATTTATTAGGGGGGGTTACTCTGAATGTAAGCGCTGACAGTTCAGCACTTACATTGCTGCGGTGCATTTCATCGCTGAACTGTAAGAATTAAATGACCGCGCTGAACTGTCATAGACCCCCCCCCCCCCCCCTACAAACCATTATTTTAAATTAGAGGTCCACTTGTCCTTTCCAGTAACCAGTTCATGACAAGTGAATTACTGGACTGAGGGTTAATCCTCCTTGTCAAGCCTGCTAAGATTTATCCTGTCATTGCTTAATTCTGTATTAATTCGAAATCTATTTATTTAAAGTGAACTCCAGATTCAGAAAGACACTGTGTTAAATAGACTATTGCATGCTGTCCATGCTTTTCGTGCACACAGACAGCAGGGGGCAGCTGGAGTCCATGTTCTGCAAAGTCATCTACAGTAGCACAGACTAGAACATGTTCGCTATCCAGCATGAACTGTGCTCAAACACACAATATACAATATACAATATAATGATAGCCTAATGTGGCTATTTCCCTTTTTGTTTGTATTTTAACCATGTTTCTCATTGATTAATTATCAGTGTACCTATCCATTGCTTGCAGAATTGCATGTATTAAGAAAAAAATGTACATGTGGCGCCTTCTGTTATAGAAATACACAATGTGTTGGCAGGTAACCATTCGGCCCATCTTGTCTGTCGAGGTTATGACTAATTTAATTTTTTATTGGTTCTCGGCCTTTTCTTATATCTAGGATAGCCTTATGCATTTCCCACACATGCTTAAACTCCTTCCTTGTATTCACCTATACTGCTTCAGCTGGAAGGCTATCCCATGCATCCACTACCCTCTTAAAACACATATTCTTTCAATCAATGTAATTTTCTATGCAATTGTGCTAAAACAATGTATATATAATTCTTGATATTTTTTTATTCTTTACATTCACAGTATAAACAATATTTTTGAGTCCCTTTAACATAGAAGAACACTAGCAAATTGAGACCCCTGTAGGTAAACAGGATATTTTATTATGATTTAGACCAGGGGTAGGCCATGGTCCACGGTAGACATTTACTGGACAATTCAGTGATGTTCTTTGTACAGAAATTTGGCCTATCCGTTAATTATGATGAAAGCACCAATTCTTGAGATTATCACTTACAGGATGCGAAACGCGTCAAGCTTATCTTTGATTGGATTATACCTTTTCCCACTTGCTGCTGTGTATCGTTTCACTTTATTGAATTTTTCATATTAAATAGTTCTTGCCACTGAATTTCCTGGTGAGTGCTGTTTTCTGCAAACCCCCTTTGTCTGTATTGTCTACTGGTGCTAGGCCACACACCTGCAGAGGCACCGGAGACTGATTGGGGAACTAACTTCACATGATATCCATACACCAGTGAGCCCGGACCTCTTTTCTGTTTGGTTGCAATTTAATAACCCTGAAAACTTAGCAATGCAACTTTGCAGCTGAATTGGGGCAATTTAACAAATGTCACTCATTTCTACGGAGCTTTTTGTTCGTTAAATGTAGAGCCACCAGACTAAGTTATGTTATTATGTTACGACAAACAGACATTTTAAAATGTGAGTTACATTACATCTAATTAAAGATACAAGAAAATTGTTCCAAAACCTTTCCAGAAATTATAAGACACTTACAATTAATCATAGCGTTGTTCAAGGATTTAATGTCCATCTAATCAACGGGTTGCCTTGTCTGCATGGCTTCTTTTTTAGTTCTTGGATCACCTCTACAAAGAAACCAATGAAACATCTACTTTTACTAATCTCTGTGAGATTTTGTATAAATGCTGATTCCACCCTCTTTCCAGTTGGCAGGATTCTTTCAGTAACTATTTCACCTACAGGGAAAAATGAATACAAGTTGAGTATCCCTTATCCGAAGATCCAAAAACTGAAATGACCCAAAATCCGGATGTGGGTCAATACGGATAAGGAATCCTGTCTGGCGGTGAAGCTCCTTTGCTTCACCCTCCCAGGGGCCATAAATGAGAAGCCAGTGCTCATGGGAAATGTAGTTCCCAGAGCGCTGTGATGGGAGGGAGGGACTACATGCAACGGACAGATCATCTCGGCAGCTCCACTGCTGGACTATATTACCTAAATTCAATGTGAGCAAGTGGATGTGAGCAAGTTGCTCACATTGAATTAAGGTTATGTAGATCATTTTTCAGGCTGGTGCTGCCAAAATCATCCATCATCCGTAAGTATCCGTTATCCGAAATGCTGCCGGAGCATTTTGGATAAGGGATACTCAACCCGTAATAGCATAAGTTTTTATATATTTATATATATATCACTTTCCTCCCAAGGACATGCTGTTGCAGGGGAGGGCCGGCATCATTTGTCTTGGGGGACAAAACCAATTTGGTGGCCTATGGTGCAATTTCATCAGCTCACTCGTTATCTTCAGAGATAGACACAGATAGACAGATTTGTTGACAGATAAAGTATAGGGATTGATAAAGATAAGATAAGTGCAGTAAAAGATAGAAATTGATAGGCTCCGGAGCATTTAGTGAAAACTGGTCCAGCCCCGGGCCCATTTTGGCATGTTAGAAGGCAGCTTGGGAGGCCAATTGCTAGGGGGTAAGCCAGTCCACCCCCATAGCTCTTGGAATAAACCAAATCGGAAGCTTAATCAGAGAAGTAATATGGTGGAGGTGACTAAGACAACAGCCCTGAGGCAAATGAGTGGGTGCTGCAATGATGGCTACATAACAAGTCTACAAGTCATTTCCCATCCTGCCCTGCTTTCGAGTGCATGGAGGACTAAACGGCATAGAGCATGGAATATGAAGTTATGTAGCCGCACCACAGCCAAGCATTTGGCTTCTTGGGACTATACAGACCGAAGCTTGTCTCTGCTAAGAAGAGGCAAAGACCTACAGCTTACAGAGCATCATTAGGGAAGATCCCACAGTGACAGATAGGTAGGAAATGTTTCTCCCAACCAGCTTAATTGCCAAAGAAAGGGTGTAGCTGATTTAATTTTTACTGTGAAACTATAACTCAAAGTAGGGTACAACTTTCTACTCTTTCTATAGACGCAGAAAGAGCTAGCTACGGCTCTGAGCTTAATATTAGATAAACCCGAGAGGCTTGAGATACACAAAATCGAGATTGGGATGCGATTCACAAGATAATGCTATTCTTCTCCTTTAAAGCCATCGACGGAAGCACTGTGCTATATCAGTAACTCCGTAATAATGCATAGAATTACAGTGGTTTAACCTATATTATAGAAACTATTGCTTTACTTAGAGGAGGCATTGTATAGCCTTCCAGAAGAAGTGGTTGAGGTTAATGCAGTGAAGAAGTTGAGGCATGCATAGAATAAAAGTATGGAACAAAAATGCGCCCAAGAACCAAATAAGGTAAGGGAATTTTTTTTACAGCAGGTAGCAATATAGATAAACTAGATAAGCAGAATGGTTCTTACCTCCCAATACATTCTACGTTTTCTATGAACATAATTAACAGGCAATTGCAGGCAAATTACTAATGGTTAATTGAAAGAGTACATTAAACTTAGATGTATTCAATAGATATGCTTTACTGAAAGAAGATCAACAAAGATTCTTATTGAGCCCTTTTTCCTCTTTATAGCTCTATCAGGGGGCTGACATGTTGTCCAGAATCTTCCTCCGACCAAATATGAAGATTCTTTTTCATTTCCAATGCACAACAAAGGCTGTATTCACACAAAAAAAAAGGTCTGTTGCAGGTGGGTAGAGAAAAATATTTAATCTTATTGACTCAACTATGCATTGTGCAGAGCATCTCTTGCTAGAAGAGCTCAGGTGGCCATAGATAATGCATTATTAAATCTTCATGGACTAAGCAGGGCCACTCTGACGAAAATGTAGTGAGAAACGTCCATTGGGTGTTTTGGTTGTCCTCCACCTCGTCTACGCTGTCTTTTGCCATTTGGAGCCCTGCTTCAGTTCCCAGCCTGCTCAATAGAATCATTCTAGATTCAAAGCGACAAAGACACCACTCCATCATTTAGAACATAGACCATGGCTTCTCCATACGTTAGAACATAGAATGTGGCTACTCCATAATTTAGAAAATAGAATATGGCTACTCCATAATTTAGAACATAGAATATGTCTACTCCATAATTTAGAACATAGAATATGGCTACTCCATCATTTAGAACATAGAATATGGCTACTCCATCATGTTGAAAATGGCTGATTTTAAATAAGCAGTGTGTTTTGCCATGATGTGTTTACAAATCATTACCTGTTAATCCTGTTTACACTGAAAATCATTGATCAGTGAGGTGCTAAGTCAGTAATAAACAATAGTTGTTTTTTATTTCTCTTATTACAAAGGATAAAATAGCAACAGAAATGCTTTAAAACTAGGCTGATCTGATCATACCTTATCCTTTGGTGTCTATGTGTGCAGAAGAACATTTTTTGTTTTTCCAATATATAGTATAGGGATCCCATTTCAATTCTAATATCTCTCTGCCAGAAGAAATACCTTTCGTATTAAAGGTTCTTTTTCAGTATAAAGGAAGAGAGTATATTTAAAAGAAGAAAAACTACCACAACTAGAGGACATAGTCTTAAATTAGAGGGGCAACGATTTAAAAGTAATATCAGGAAGTATTACTTTACTGAGAGGGTAGTGGATGTATGGAATAGCCTGCCAGCAGAAGGGGTAGAGGTAAACACAGTCAAGGATTTTAAGCATGCGTGGGATAGACACAAGGCTATCCTAGCTATAAGACCGGGAACGGGGGACTAATAAAAGTACTCCCAAAAAAAAAAAATTTGGGCAGACTAGATGGATCGAATGGTTCTTATCTGCCGACACATTCTATGTTTCTATATACCATATCTGGTGTATTTGTATTCCTGATATCAGTTGAAAATTCTATTCCGGGCCTACTTTACAAAAGGTATTATTTTCGTTTAGTATTGACTATGCAAAATTGGATACAACCAAAAAAACACGACTGAAGCCTATGTAAATGCACTGCATTCTCTGCAGTTTGCTATGTCTGAAATTCATATGTTGAGTTCATCCTTAAAGTGTCACCACTGAACTGTAATGAATTGTCTTATAATCTTTTCCATCTTCGTGCCATTAGTCGGCTTTGGATGTTCTAAAAACATGAGCAAAGAACTCATTTTCCACTGCTTAAGTTGTACAATGAGGCAAGCTATTAATTCTCTAAATGAAATGGTTTGTGACCACTCGAGCAGAGATTTAATATATCATGGCAAATTAGGTTGATTTTAATAAATTACTTATTTCTGTGAATATTTTACATATGCTTATGAGTGTATGCAAACTGCTTGCGAGCATCAAATCCAGCTTTGAAGAGGGGATTATAAAAAAAAAAAAAAAAAAAAAATAACAAGACTGAAAATTGTTGTCATGTATAAATAATGTGCTTTGTTATTATGTAAATGTATTTTGGGGTAATGGGTTGAATTGCCGTAGATCTGTTTATTTAACATGTATTAAAATGGGATTTGTGACCTGGACGTTTTATACTGTATCAAAGATTAGAGATTTGCACATGCAGAAAAGATGTAACTTTAAATTACATTAAAGCAATATTGTAAAAATTATTTGAAGGGCAAAAGGTGCAAGTGAACAATTTGAGAAGATAGGTGTTATGGGTGGCGTGCAAATAATCCTGGAGCTCACCAACACAGCTTTAACATAAAATTTACCATATACAAAGATACATAATGAGTTTAAAATACAAAACGTATCTATATTTGGATTTATAGAGGTAATAAACCGAATTTGTTTTCACTTTTAATGAGGCAGAACCACTTCTGCGCACTCTCAAACACTATGGCCCTTCCAGCTCGTCAGGCATCGCTCCGAGGCAGCCAATCACTGGGGAGATGATCATGTTCTCACCTGCTGGAGGCGTGCTTGGCATCACAGATGGCATACACCAATCAGAGCTGCCGTAAAGGCCTCATTTAGATACATTTTTAACCTGACAGAAGTTGTCTTCTGTCTGATTTAGGACAGCATATTGGCATTGTGAACACACACAGTGAATACTTTATACTGCTTAATGAATAAGGATATCAGATACAAGATCTGAAGCCATATTGCCTTCAGAAGGGTTTCTTCTTCATCTGGATTTGGAATGTATTAAAATGAGGTCTGTAGCTAAATAATGTGCATTAAAGACCATTTATTTTTCTTACTGGATAAAGGATAGCCGTCAACATAAAATTTACATAAAGCAAACTTGTATTTTTTAAATAAAGTTTGGTATTTTTTCTTCTTAATATTTAAATAGAAAGGTTATACCTCCCACCCAGATGTGCTATCCTTACGGGAAGGATGGAGCCATTTCACTCAACTCATAGGTTGGTTTAGGTCCAAATAGAGAGAGAAAGACAGCTTGCCTGTCCCTATCTGTATACCATCAGTGCAGGGATTCCCACTTTGGCTTAAGGGAGATCAACAGCTGAAACTTGACAGGACCACGTGTCACAAGGGAGGATGGATACAAAGGAAGTTACACACAAAAAGTGGCTGAAGGTCTAAACAAAGATCCAGATGTGTGAAAATATATGTCTAGCTTTCTGATTAAGAAGAATTCTTTAGGTTCAATGGATACAAAATGATGGATAATAATAGGCATTTCAACTTGGTCAAGGAAAATTGTGTGATTGGTTACTAAAACAAAATGTTAGTTTTGAGGAAAAGGAGATAATTCAGAAGAAGCCTTTTAGAATATCTAGAAGACGTCTAATCTAACATTATTGAATGAAGAGCATCAGCACCCTCCACTGTCACCGCCATCTTGCCGATTATTGCGCCACCAGACTGTGTGTCATAAACTGGGAGAGAAGGAGGAAAAGAAGATGAATGGTAAGAACATTGACATGTAAAATAGTATGTTATAACATCTAGCACACAAGCACAAAAAGAAAAAAAATGTACTGGAGAAATCACATAATAAACACATACGACTAAGCATTATAGAGTAAAGTAGCATGGACAACTGAAGTGGGAAATATGATACAATGTGTAATGATATGCCAGACCTCTAGCCTTCATTAGTGCAATCTATGTGCATATTTATCATCCCAAAGTGTCCAGTTGTTATTCCTCAACACATGAGGACCACAGTAACATAATTAGGTGTGCGCACCTCGCAAATCCTAATCGTGGTTATTATACACTCCAGCTGAAAAGGAAGTCTAACTCCACCGTGTCAGCTAATGGAGAAAATAGAGCTTTCATAACAAAAAGCAGGAAAGCTAGCCAATTACATTTGAATAAGTGTTTAATGTATCCAAATTGGGGCTATATTTTTTAATACAATGACTCAGAACAGGTAAGGCCAGCTATCAAGCGGGGTTCGGGATCCACAAACTAACAACGCAATGTGAGTTCTAAAATCTTGCGATACTTTGTGAGATCCAGAGCTCCAAAAGCTCCGTAAGTTCTAAGTGGAGCGTGCTAGAGCAGGTTTTTATTTCTATGTTGTATTAGTTAATAGTACTGTTACTCTAGAGTGATACATTAATAAATATGATTTGTAAAACTTACTCTCAATGCTTCTGTTGATAATATTGTTTTTGGTCTGTAAGATTTCTGTCAGTCCGATGTTAGCAAAGCCGATGTCTTCACATTCCTGGTCTTGCTCGTCCTCAGGGGGGTCGCTGACTACAGTAAACTTTACACTGTTAGGGAAAGCACAGCAAGAAAAGGTACACTCCTCATTCAATTCTCAAATATTGTTGTACGGTTGTGTGCAACAAAGAGGCGAACATAGCGGTGTAAAAAAAACATAATAATAGTAAAAAAAAAAAAATATTGGCATGTGATGCAGCTTCAAGTGGATTCACTGTGTCAAAAGCTAAAAAATCTATCCTGCTGGTCTGGAGTAAACTCGACGTGTATATTAATACATACACTCTGGTTTACTCTCTGCTGTGAGACAGCAGTTCTCTAGGCTGGTGCACACTGACACAGACAGCAAATCAAAGCAGGGGCTCGCCCCAGACGTCTGATCGGGGTATGCAGAGTGCAGAGAGAGACCCTTGTTTTTGCATGGGATTAGCAGAGGGGACCTAGCGTTAACCTCTTAGTGACAAGACCTTTTGAGCTGGTCTCTCCCTTGGTGACGAGGGCTATTTTGGCATTTCTGGGGTGTTTGTATTTAGCTGTAATGTGCTTCTTTCTCACATTCTGTACCCACATAAATTATATGTTGTTTTTATCGTCATAAGAAGGTCTTTCATTAGATACCATTATGTTCATCATATCTTATCTTATACTACAAAATAAAATCATAAAATATGATGAAACCCTCCCTCCCACTTTTTCTAACTTTGACCTAAAACATAATTTACACATACAATCATTAAAAAAGACCCCGTCTAAATAGTTTCTAAAATTTTTCCCATGTTCAGAAATATGCTTGCTTCCATGTCTTTCTGCTGTTTTTTGTGATGCCCTTTCAATCCCAACCAGAACCCTAAATTTAACCCTACATTTAACCCCAACTCTAACCCTTAATATATTCTAATTTTAATTTAATTGTAACCCTATCCCTTGTGCTAACCCTAATTTAATAGTAACCCCAACAACTATTCTAACCCTAACCCTAGATTTTAGCTAATTAAGTATTTTGTATGAATTTTTATTTCACTTCCGACGCTCTACCCACAAAAGGACAGCAGCCATATTGGAACATGCTGCTCACCAATATAGCGCCCACGATCGCTCCGTGGGTATCCCCGATTGAAAATTCAGTGCTGCCTAATGCCTCGAGGCAGTAGAGCAGCACCGTCAGAGCAGTTCCCATGCAAAAACAAGGGTCTCTATCTGCACTAGCAGGGAGAGCCAGTCACCAACCGATGGAAGCATGGCAGCTGCCAGTCAGAGAATAAACTGACATATACTATCAAAAGTACACGCCAGTTTATCCTGACACTAGAAGCAGAAGTGAAAGATAAAGTTTAGTGTCCCTTTAAATACTTTACAAACTGTTTGGATCTCAATATTCAGTGGTAGACATTGTGGACAAACTGTTAACCCATTAAAGATGCATCAGCAGAACCCTTTGGAAACCCATTACCCCCTCCAAATATTTTTGGAAATATTCTTTCTTTTTTTTTACTTTGACAAAATGATTAATAGGGAATCTGTCCCACAAACCCTTGTATGACCTGACTTTGGATCCCAACTAACCACAGTAAAATGCTATTTCCGCTATAAAATGTGGAAAACACACACCCTTGGTAGCTTATGAAATTTAAGAAGGGCTTTTAAGACTGAAAAAGATGTATGTGTTTTTTAAGCTGTATTTCAACATCCAGCCACTGTTGCCAAGTTTTATTCTTCCTTCAAAATGCTTAATTGCAGAGCACTGCACAAGATGCTTTGAATTTGTGGCTTGTGCAGGAATCAAACTCCATTTTGTGCATTTTGATGTTTCTTGGCACCAGAGACCCAGCAACGATCTGCTTGTAAAGATAGTTGGTTTAAGGTTCTCGACAAACCTTGGTAAGATATATTAAAATTGGGTTATGGTTGTGCATAAGTAAAATCCAAACAATCCCTTTTCTGGAAACGAATTTAATTAATGTCACATTTCAATAAACATATTTGTAGTAAATTCAACCTTTCTTATGGAAACGGCAAAGATTTTCTGCTCAGTTTATTTTTAGCATAAGATAGGCGCTTAGTAGAACATAGTGGTGGTTATGTATAAAACTAGCATATGCGACAATAGCTCTATTTAATGGCACATTCACCTTATACACCAATGTATAATGCTAGCCATTAACAAAAGATGGGATTGATTGGTCCAATGACAAATAAGCATGCAGACATACAACCCCCTCAGAGTTATGGGAATTGATAAATAAAAAAAAAAAGGGGCGATTGTTTTCAAAAATTAGTCTTCAGCAACTGACACTTTTTTTAATCAATTCTCAAAAGGGATGGCTGCTTTGGGTACCAGTGACATAGCAATGGAAACATTATATACTTGGGGTGGTAGGGGGACGTTCTATGCTTTCTGCCATGTGTTTGAAGACTAACAGCGCAGCTCATCCTCGTTCCGGCAGGCTAAATGTGATCGCCACATTTACATAGACACCCAGGGTCCCTGATTGGCCTCCACTTCTGTGTGCCTACAATCTTATCAGGTCGAGAAAAGCAACTTGGGACCTTTAAGGTTTCAAGGACTTCTTCAGTCAAAAAATCAATATGCATGTGCTTAGCATGTCATCATGCATAGACATGACATTACCATCACAATTACCAGGCATGCAGAGTACTGAGAATACAAATTCTGACCTAATTAGGTAGTGGTGGAGCTTTCTAATTTTTGCCCCTCTAGTATGTATATTATTTATTTATTATTTATACATGACCAATACAAAGGTCTCTCCGATGTCCTGTACAAGAGTTCATCTTCTTCTACTTCAAGAAAGAAGCTTTCATCTACAGCAAAGGAAGGGATTCATTATGGCATGGAGAATATGGGTATTAAATCCACTGCCAAGAGAGGTGGTGTTCTCAAATACAATAGATGCCTTTAACCCCTTATGGCTATTTTAAAATTTCTGCGGTGTTTGTGATTAGCTGTAATTTTACTCTCTCTCATTTAACATACCCACAAATATTACACACAGTTTTTATCACCATTAAAATGACCTTCTTAACATATTATTATTATTTCATTATATGATATAATTTACTATGAAAAATATGATGAAAAAATTAAAAATAAAAAAACCACTTTTTCTAACTTTGACCTAAAAAAATCTTTTATACAATTACAAATTGTAAAAAAGACCCTGTCTATATAGTTTCTCATATTTCTCCTGAATTTTGAAATATGCATGTTTACACAATTTTTAATTTGTTTTTCAAGTTATAGGGCAATAACCAGTAGTAGTAGTGTTTTTTGTTTCCTAACTATTTTCTCCTCCTTTCGAACCCAGCCCTAAATCTACCCCTAACCCTAAATCAAACCGTAATTCTATATCTAGAGTTAGTAGTTTTCCTTTTTTTCCCTTCAATATAATGTTGCTAACTACCTCTAGGGACAGCAAAGCAACAGAGCGACAAAAGTGATTTCTGAATTCTCTCGTCGCTCTTGCCAGATACGAGTAAGTGCCATGTTGGAGGAGCATGCTCCTTTCTAACATGGTGCCTGCAATCACCTGGGGGGTCATTGAGTCATTATAACTACACTATCAAAGCATCGTTAATCGCTGCCTATGTGGGATTTACCACATGACGTGCCAAACACGTCAATTGTCACATAGTTGTGCCTGGTATGTCATCTGGTGGGAAGGGGTTAAAAAGAGTCTGGATATTTACTTGGAGAAACATATCTTATAGGGTTATAAATGATAAAATCACCATTAATAGTTAGCGCATTTTGATTCGAGGAGCTTGTAATGGTTTGTAATCAAGAAGGATTTTTCCCCCATATGAGGCAACATTTGAAATCACTTAAAGGGACGCTAAACTTTTTTTCAGATCCGAGAGTAGACCAGGCTTACTCTGTAAAGGTGACACTAATTTTTTTAACCCTTGCTTCTAAGGAAGAAAGGGTTAACAGTACAAGCAACGTTGAGGCTAAATCATTATATATTTAAATAGAGCCTCTATTTTCCATAGGGGGAGTTACAGACGAACAGAAACATATTTATGTATATCTATATATTAACTGGTATTAACTTATTTTATAATTCTCTTTATAGGGTTACACTATGCATTCATTATTGTCTGGTCATAATGAGTGTGGGAACTTTATCTTGATCTTCTTCACTGATTAAAGGAGCACAACAGATTTATGGGAATATTCTTGAAAAGGGATATCAATGCTATTAAATACTTGCAATTGTTTAGCTCATAAACAAGTTAATAGTATCTAGAGTTACCTTGCAGTGCTAGGATTTGGGTTATCCAGGGCAGATTTTATGAAATCTCTCCTTGATTGGTTACTTTCTTTATCCACATGAATCACTGATGAGACAAAATAAATGATTACACTTCAACTAAAAACTGAAAATGATCCAGGGTATAATACATCCAGATTGTCTGTTAATAAGGAACTGAACAATAAACATTGCATTTGTCATTGTTGAAAAGGTACAGTTTAATGGTTTAATAATAATACTATTTTTTTTACATAGTATTCTAAAATGCTTCAATGGTTTCATGTAAATAAGCATTTTACAATGCGCTAATAAAGTCGAATATATGTCTGGTCCCCCATTTACTGAGGTAGCCACCATAACTCTAGGAGAAATGCAGGTCCACCTGATTTAGACAATGGTTTTGGAGATGACTATTTCATGGCTTATCTTGATACTTCACCTCTTCTTGTTTATTAATGATGGATGGTGGGATTGGAGAAGTTTCTTGAGAGACTGAAGAATCCAGGGTATTTATGGATTTATGTGGGTACCATGGTTAGATAAATCGTTAATTAAGATTTTCACAGAGATAAAAGTTTTGGAAGGCTGCTGAGAGTATTCTAGGTTATGTGTGATGTAAAATACATGTGAAATGACCATTGTGTCCAGCCCGATTACCCCTATTTATAGGTACTACCTCCATCAGACGTGGAAGTTAAACTACATGTGACTTTACTACAATAATGCTCCCAGTATCAAATGGTCAGCTAATCTTGGAGAATACTAACTTGAATAAAAGCAACAAAGTAATTCTCAGTGATAGACATTTGCCTTTGAATAACTGAAAGAAAGCATAGGAACAATATATAAGTGGATAGGTGCAGTGGGCAGTTTACTTTTAGTTTAATTTGTATAATTTATGTTGGAATAAATTATACAATGTTAATACTAATTGCCAGGGAGGGCTAGCAACGTTGGGTCCAGGGGAGGGGCAAAAAGAATATAGTGGCCCATGGTGGAACTTTATAAGCCAACCACTATCATCAGAAATAGACACAAATAGACAGGCCAGATGTTGACTGATAAGGTACAGAGATTGATAGACAGGTAAGAAAATTGGAATGAAAGGGCATTTTAAAGCAAAAGATGGTGCGGCCCCGGCCCATTGATGTAAGAGATAAGCCACCCTTGCCAGTCCACCCCTGTTAATTGCCCCTTCATGTAATACCATTGCTGTAGTTATAGTAGATTTTCTTCCCATTGACAGGTTTCTGGAGCGACACTGGTGTCTCCACTGTTGGAAGGTTACAGAATCTATATTCTACAAACAATCGTTGGATTGTGTCATTCTTAACAACATCAGTCTCCACATCCAGGTTCAAAGAAATAATCTCAATGCGGATTTTTTCGGTGGGCTAGGGGGAAATAAAAACAAATACATAGGTTTTAAACAAGATGTGTTTTTTAGGCGCTATTTAGAATTTATTCTTTTACAATTAACATATGAAACACTGCTACAAGCTGGTGGTCTTCATTTAACCCCTTCGTGACCAGACTGTTTTGGAACTGTTGTACCCTTCGTGACTATGGCTTTCTTTAGATACCATTATATTTTTATCATCTCATTTATACAGTATTTGATCGAATAGAAGACAAACCTTATAACAAGATGCCCTCCCCCCCCCCCCCCCCCCCCCAATGTAGGATATTCAATAAGGAAAAAAAAAATAAAAAGCATGAATGTAAGACTACCCTATAGGAAAAAAGTTTTACTTGTAAATATTACTTCACATGTAAACTGTTTTTAATTTAATAAAAATTATTAACATGTGAACATGTCATTCTTTTCTGACTTGGATCTTAAAAACAAATTCACAAATTTGACAAGAATTTTCCCAATTTGCTGTTATTTAATATACTACTTTGTATTTGTACTCATTCTTAATAAAAACAAAATTGTGTGCGTTACAAAGTGTCTGACATGGCAATACCAAATGATTTATTAAAAGAATATCTAATTTCAGTGTTTATGATTTTATAGGGTTTATTGTTCTGAAACATGAATTTCATCAACAATCCTAATTAGTTCTGACCATTTAAGCACATGCCATGATTGTAACAAGCAAATGAATCAATTAAAATGACGAAGAGTTTGTTTTCTACAGATGGCGTAACCCGAATAAAGATCTGTTTTCAAGCATCGAATTATTTAAATACAAGAGGCTGTGAAAAGACCGCTTTTGTTCTAGAAGCAACTGTTTCACGGCTTGTGCCATGTTAGATCAGCCACACATTTCAGAAACCGACCGTTGAAAACAAACTTCCGTGCTCGGAAACCAAACTTGTTTGTGGAAAAATAAAATCCCAGATGTGCTCTCCAAGTCTTCAACTGGGACAACAGAAATGGGCTTTAAGAATATCTGTTGAAAAATGTATTTATAAAATTGGCTAAGAGTGAATACCCACCTAAAAACGGCAATTTTCACAGCTGTCAAACCAACTGAATATTTGATGTGTGCAGGTTTCTCCTCTCCTATAAAAGAGATGTTTCCTTTCATCTTGTACCCTAACATGCATTACAGAAACCCCCCCCCCCCAAATCTGAATATTTCAATAAGGCTCTTTCATTATTCACTAGGTTCATGGAAATTTTACTAGGGCAACTAGATTTCTCTGTCGTTATGCATACAGGTACACGTCTACAGCAACCAATATTACCGCGATTTGCATAGTTTGATGAAATATTTAAAAGGTTTTCTTTTTTTTTATTATTTTATTACTCTAAAACCTAATAAATCAAATGACTGCCAAATGCCATTAAGGTGACACTCTGACTGCAATGTGCTTTTCATATTCAAATTTGAAAGAGGGCCGATGAAAGCGTGTGTGAGTTTTCAGTAATAGCCGCCTGCAGCTTGTGTTCACAAGTATAAAAATAAAAAATGAATGCACATTAGTTGGCTTGATAAACGTTATTATTTTAATCCTCCATGAGTCAGGACATTCTCCACTGTATAATTTCATCAGCAAAGTTTTTTTTTTCCTCTTAAGACCAGATATTAGTCTTTCCCAATAACATAGAAAATGATGTTCTGCATTGAAGACACATTATATAAACTACTTCAAAATATACTGTTCCTTTAAAGGAAAATCTGTCGCATGATCACTGTTTATCCCGTAAATTTAGGGAATAAAACCTGATCAAAAATGATCTATATATTGCGTTAGTATAATCTCAAGCAAGTGCATAAATAAAATGTCTGCTTATGACATCATCTGTAAGCTTGATATGCAAACAAACTACTTTTCAAAGTAAATGTGTAATTTCATATTTTTCTCCTAATCTATGCAATTCTTCTAAAACATTGCATGAATAATTTTTTTTTAACCTTTTTGTATACTATAAATTAGTGGTATAAACAATAATTCAGATAACGGGAGCCCCTTGCTAGATATATTCAGATCTATAATAACAAGATAATTTGCATTACTAATTGGAACAAAAGACTTAAACGGACAGTCTAGTCCCTAAACTCACTTTGGTGCAAATTGAAGACTACTGCTTGTATGGTACACAGGCTTTTTTTCCCCCAGTGTGATTTGATGCGGGAATTCTACATAAATCACATTTTTAATATTTTACTGAAGACTTCCCCCAGTGATTACTCTCATTCTCAATGCTGCTTAAAATTCACAAGTTTTTGGCATACCGCAAAAGAGGTCCTCATTTCCACTCTCCAATTTTCAGGTCACCGTAGAATGAACATTACGCATGGGAAAGAGTTGTGAATTCGCTGGTCAGCATCTCAAACTATTCAACCTGTGCAGCCTCATTGTTCCTTTGTTTCTAAAACATCACTAGTTATAAGCCTACCTGAGAAGGATTTTGATTATGGCTTGAAATATATTATTCTATGCCTGTCAGATTCATGGAGATGTTATTATTAAAACTGGGGGAAAAAAAGAAAGAATTAACACCTAAAGGCACATATTGAAAATGTTCAAAGTATTCTACGTCGGTGAATATAAAGAGAAATCCTTGTATTGCTCATTTTACAAACTGTGAAAATAAATATTCTGTACAACTGACGAAAAGGTTATACCTGGTAATTTATCTAAATCTAATTATCAGGCTAAAAGGAAACCCACTTCATAATATAATATAAAATGTTTGCTACTGCCTGCATAATATATCAGACACACAATGAGATAGATTAGTAAAATGGATCAAAACATTTATTTTTTTAGCAAAGATCCAGAATTATATCCAAGGGTTAGGGTAAGAACAATAAAGTCTTTTTTTATATTAAAAAAAAAACTCGAGGGGGGGGGGGGGGGGTTCGGGGTGGAGGCTGGTAGACCATGGGCAGTTACCAATTCTATCCTTAGTGTCACCCTGTCCATGATCGTTGTGGAGCAGAGAGAGAGTATAGATGTCAAAAACAAGTTCCAGCCTGGCGTCCGGATCTGCGATAGCCTTCACTAGTGAAGCTTCCAGGAAAGCCAAATATGGTGCAATTTGCAACGAAAAGCCAGCCCAGGCATTGTCGTGAAGGAGTCGCTAAACTGTAAAAGCAACATTTGCGTCTTCATTGGCTTTATTATGCGTTTTTAGTGGGTGTACTTTGGGAGGTACAGACCACTGTGCCCTAAACACCTTCTGCAGCTAATCAACAATGTGGGCACGTGTGAAAGTTGTCAGCAGGTTGCCTGCAGCCAATCAGCTGTAGGTGTTGACAGCGCAACGTTATTCAACGGGTAATGTCAACCCATAGACAAATTCAGATAACCCTCAATCGAAGAGGTGGACAAAGAAAGAACAAAAGGGGCATCGGGTGAGGTAAGGTATAAAATAATGTCATAAAAATTAGGGGAAATTCGGGAATATGGTGCAGGAGTGGTTCCCAAACCAGCCCTAACCTCCCACACCAGAAACAAACAGGATTTAGGGATTACCATGTTGGGTTTAAAAAAAAAAAAAACCTTTAGTTTAGTGGGCAATCCCCAAATCTTGAACTGTTGGGGGCGGAGGGGGAAGCATGATGACTGGTTTGGGAACCAGTGGTCTACAGGCTTGGATATTTTTAGGGCCCTAGATACCTTACTATTAAAAGCTCTGCACATGGCTTACAAGTACTTTAAAGCAGTCTTGGCTGTTGACACAGTCATTGTACACAAATACTTTCTTGGCAAAGTGGTGCAGTCGTCAGTAGGGTTGCCACCTTTTCTTTAAAAAAATACCGGCCTTGGTACTGTCTCCATAGCCTTAACATTGGCCTGGTGCCAACTTTTTTACCGGCCTGCCGGTAAAATACCGGCCAGGCGGCATCCCTAGTCGTCAGCCGTACCACCTTGTTGGCGTGAGGCTGAAACATACTGTTTCTTGTTATGTGTGGTAAACGGCATGTATGTATAAAACGTATATATATGGCATTTCACCCCTTACCAGAATTAAAAAAAAAAAAAAAAAAAGTTATTTTTGATGTTTAGTGGGACATTAAAAAAAGATCACGCCAACCAGCAATAGCCATTTCTACTAAGCTCGAAATTCTAATTCCTTGCTACATGGAGAACAAATGAAAAACACTCACATACCCAGTGAACTGCAGTGACGAGTACAATGCATTCCCTTAAAATCCCAAGCGTCAGATAAATGTCATTATTCGGAGAGTTACATATATCTGGCATAATTAGAGTGAAAAACGCTGCTTTATCTTGATGAATTTTTCCTCTCCTGTATTTTAAAAGACTCATCAATATTTAAAACAGTTCAAGTATTTCAAAATTTAATGATGCCGAGAAGGCTTGTTATGGCAAGGCAGAATTATAGGAGTGTTTTATGAACAAAATGGTTTTAAATCAACCTGACAAACTCAACTGGGACCCCGGTGTCCCTTTCGGAATGAATTTGTCAGGTGTTTAAAGAAGCGAACATCAGAATCGAGTTTTCCACTTTAGAAGCTTCTAATCTCATAATAGTTAGAAAGTGATCATGGATATAATGGAATCAGAGGAGTCGGATTAGTGGCACAGCGTCATGCACATTACCGTGATGTAGTGTCTGTTGCATATTGATTAACGTTAGCTACAATTTTCCAGTTATAATCGGTTATATTGAAATAACAAGAAACAAATCGCACAAGGAATTAAAGGGAAAGCGCCACCGAAAAAAACAATAAAAACGGTTGAAATGATTCAATAATCCAGAAAATAGATGGACACGTGCGGCAAAGGTTGCGTGTCATAAAGTTGTTTGGCTATTGCCATGCGCACAGAATGTTGTGTAAACATTAGAACGTACCCATATACATGCAAATCTTAAAGGTGAAGTTCATTATTACTTAATGGTACTCAGTTAATTGATATCGTATGGATGAGACTCGCATGCTCTAAATCTTAAGCATTAACCAACTGAGCTAATTTAATGGCTGATTGGACTTTTAAGTAAAATGTGTTATGAAAAATATCTTAATTCCTTCTTTAAAATGAAATGCTAGAAAAAGATATACCGTATTTATTGGCGTATAACACGCGCCGGCGTATAACACGCACCTCATTTTAAGAAGGAAATTTCAGGAAAAAAAACTTAAATTTAAAATAAAGAACTTTGAAGCCCAATATGCCATTTTAATATGCCAGGATATTGCCCCCAATATGCCATTTAATATGCCAGGATATTGCCCCCAATATGCCATTTAATATGCCAGGATATTGCCCCCAATATGCCATTTAATATGCCAGGATATTGCCCCCAATATGCCATTTTAATATGCCAGGATATTGCCCCCAATATGCCATTTTAATATGCCAGGATATTGCCCCCAATGTGCCATTTAATATGCCAGGATATTGCCCCTTAGTATGCTCGTTATGCCACCCTCCTCCCCCCCTTCCCCACACCCCAGTACTTACCTCGTTCCTGCTCCGTCTCCCAGTGCTCTGAAGGTCCGTGGCTGTGAGGGAAGCGTTGTGAGCTCCCCTCCAGCCGCGCGGAACAATAAAGTTTGTTTAAAAAAAACACACTTTGTTGACCGCGCGGCGCACAACGCTTTCCTCACAGCCACGGACCTTCAGAGCAACGGGGGAGCAGGAACGAGGTAAGTTTTAGTTTTTTTTTATTTTTTCAGCCACCGACTCGAGTATAAGCCGAGGGGGGCATTTTTCAGCACAAAAAATGTGCTGAAAAACTCGGCTTATACTCGAGTATATACGGTACTATGGGTCCTTAACATTATATCGGCGTATAACACGCACACATCATTTGCCCCCTATTTTCAGGGAGAAAAAGTGCGTGTTATACGCCGATAAATACGGTATATACTAGAAAATACTAGAAAAAATATATATTTTGTTATGCTCTACTAAGAAAATCAAAGTCTCGTCAGCTTTAACAGTGACCTAGGGAAGTTAAAATTACTCGTAAATATAATAGAGTTATCTTCATAATTAAATCAGTACGTTTCATTTTCACACACACACAAAAAAAAATACTGTTTTTTCCAAAATACAATGTTTTATAGTTGACTTAATTAATCTGCAGCCACTTGTACATCTGAAATGCAACCAATAGGGAGCAGGTAGGGATTTTAACTCTTAAAGGCATTATATTTAAAGGCACATAATTATGTATGCATTATCTCACAAAGTGGTTAAGAAATGTATGAAAATATAAAATATTATTTACCACCTCGTTTATTTGCCCAGAATTAATATTCCATAATTGCCTCACCTCATTATAGCAAATGTTAGGAGCTAAGCCTGGTTTTGGGTATGCAAAGGAATTTATCCAAAGTATCTATCTTGCTAATAGGAAAAAAGAACAAAGACACTTGCACTCTTTAATCCGGTAAAAAAAAGTGTCAACAATTTATTTAGAAAAGATCCGACCAAATACAGCTAAATATTGCAGGGATACACATGAAAAAAAGAAAGGGGAAATGGACTTGCCTTGCGCGTTTCGCCTGGGAACATGCTTAATCATAGTCCTTGCTACCATCTTTAGCCTCACGCCCTGAATGTCTACCTATCATGGCTTGAGAGGGCAGATCTCAGTTGCTCCTGTTGGGAAGTCTGAGCTGTAAAGTTTAGCCAATGACTCCTTCAGCTCCTATCCTGGCTTGGCTGGGTTGTGGAGCTCTCCTGCAGAGCATGTCATAGGAAATAAAATGGTTTGAAATTCCTTTAAGAGATCCAAGATCAGATTTAACTGGTATTTGATTACTTAAGCATTTATCGTTGTGCCTTTTTTCTGCTTAGCATATTACCATTTTTAAAAGTACCAAAATAGCTTAAAGGGCAACTGTAGGCAAAGAAATAACTAATGTTTAATTGAAAGATTACATCAAGCGTAGATGGTGTGCATAGAGATGCTTTAATAAAAGAATACAAATAAAGCACTTTATTGAGCCCTATTTGCGCCATATAGCTCTAACAGGAGGCAGACATGTTGAATAGAATGTTGGGTCAGATCTGCAGTAAACTTTGTGCAGATAAATAAAGATCTGCCCAAGATTCTAAACAACATGTCTGCCCCCTGTTAGAGCTATATGAAGCAAATAGGGCTCAATAAAGTACATTATTTGTATTTCATTAAAGCATTGCTATGTAAAATGCCTATACTTGATGCGAACCACACAAGTTAATTTGTTGCTACAGTTAAACTTAAAAGCATTTAACTCTTTCAGTCAACAATCCTGAAAAACGTGCTGCTAGTCACAGTCCTAATTTTAATCAATACGTTATGTATTCGATTCTAGTTATTTGAGTGTATTAAAAATTCATAAGGTATTCTCTAACACTGTGAGCTCAGCAGTGTCTCCCCTCCGACTGCCCGATAATTAATATTATCGGGGCTGGAGGATAGGTGTAATAAAAGCCCTCTGCATGAATAGTACTGATGTGTAAAGTCCAGCTTTTCTAGACCTTCTACGTTGGAAGTAGAGGAACCAGCATGGCACGTTCGACTAATCCCTGTGCCGATAAACTTTATTTGACAATCATAGGAGAGAGATGTTTAATTATATCATTGTATCACAGCAGGGAACTTGTGTTAACTAATGACAGAGAGAGCTATAAAACGTATAAATATGGAAGGTAATTTGCACATATTTATATGTGGTCTATGTGATTTCCCTTGGTGGATGGTGTCGAACCTATAATGCAATGTTCACAGAAGAAATAAGCATGTGACAAGCGGTTCTTAATGCAAATGTAGTTTTGAGGTAAGAGGAAAAGATTAAATAAAAAAATAGAGGTTATATATAAATTCTGATGCTGATAAAGGTTTCGGGAAAGAAAAAAAAAGGGCAATCACTGATATTTATGTATAACAGTGATCGCACATTTTTTATTTGGCCCAACACCTTAAAACGGCAGAAATTGGTTTTCCCCGGCAGAGATTTTAAGCACAATTTTAAAGGGATTCTAAACGTTTTTTTTCACTTGTGCTTCTTACATAAAAGCACAAGTGAAATGTCAGTTGTCCATGGTATGAGGATGAACTGGCAGGTACTTTTGATAGTACACACCATGTTATCCTCTGACCGACAGCTGCCATGTTTCCATAGGAAACGACTGGTCGGCGACTGGCTCTCTCTGCTAGCGCAGAGAGAGACCCTCGTTTTTGGATGAGATCAGCAGGGGGGACCTTAACTAGGTCCCCCCTGCTGATCCCATACCAAAACGAGGGTCTCTCTCTGTGCTATCAGCGAGAGACCCTCGCATTCAGCTGTCAGAGAGAGGCAAGCAGCCGCTCTGATTGGCTGTGCACGTGCTGACGTTTTATCTATTAAGATACACGTCGGGTTTACTTAATTCTACTGGCACGTGTACTGTTTAACCCTTGCTTCCGTTAAGGAAGCAAGGGTTAAAAATGTTTTAATTTTCCTTTAAGGATATGACTGCTAATCAGTGCCAATTAGCAATCTGTTTTAACCAGCACTGTTGCCGAACACGAATCAACGCCGACATGTTACGAAGCTGCACCTCTATGACCTGGAAGTCAAAGCTTTTCAAATCGCTACTGAACGATGCTTCATTCAAAACTACTATAATCAGACAATTACAACCACAAGGTCACAAGCCTTTCATCCTTCCGAAGTCGATAAATAAGTCTATTACTTAGCTGCCGATTCGGGTCATTTTGAAAACAGGCGCTAAAAAATGCTTTGAGTTTCACTGGAAGAAAGGCGCTATATATATATATATATAAATACTAGTTATTATGTTTTTACACTCACCGGCTTCACGTCTTTGGATATCGGTATGATACAATCGTCACTATCTGTTGCTGTAGATTCATTTCCATCAGTTGTCTGCTTCCCATCATGATCAGACAGACAACAAGAAACTAAAGAAGAGAGAGTACACACAAAGAATTGTCAGTCCATTAAAAACTTTGAAAAAATATAAATCAACAAACGATGTGGCGATAATGCTGGGGGTATAGGATATTTTTGAACATAAAGAAAGGGCCTATACTTTTTTTATTTTTTACATCCGATGATATGATTTGAAGTTAGGGGAAAATTGCAAAAGCCATTGTTTTTAAGGGAACTATCAAACATATGGGGCTTACGCACTAAACTGTGGACATTAGTGAACTAACAACCAAGTTGCAAAAAAAGTGTCTCGGTTTTCGATTCACTGGCTCCCTATTTAGTAAGTACACCTGATATGGTTTCAGTCGCAATCCAAAAGGGGCAACTAAAAGGTATATTCCAGAAGGTAGATACCAGAATAAGTCTTCCAGGAAAAGTGATATTGGGGATAATGGCTGAAAAAAGGGTTTAAAGTGATGGGATAATTAGCAGACTGACTACATCGACTGAAACTAAGTTGAGTAGAGCCACGTTTTAGATTTGTTTGTCAATAAAAACTATTGGCTGATTTAGTAGGTTTCTCTAGAAGTATGAATTGTATTATACCTTCCAACATTTCCCGTGGGCTAATGTGGCACTCTGGAGGTCATGAATTGGGAAGAGGGGTGACAGAGCTACTGCACATGTGCATTTTGCGGTCAACCTGCCCGCACTACCGAGCATGCACAGTAGTCATTCTTTGGAGACCCAAACACCAGAGAATGAAAGTCGATCATGGAAAAAAAACAAAATATGAGAATTAACCCTTTCCCAACGCTAGGATGTACTGTGCCGTCCTGATTTTACAGTGCCTAAAAGATGCTAGGAGGCCATAGAACGTCCAGCGTTAAACAGCTCATCGCGGCTCCCTGTGATGAGCTGTGCTCGGATCCCGCTGCAGGGACTTGCAGTGGGATCCCACCTGTCAGATGAGGCCACGGCCTCAGTCTGACAAGGTAAAGTTAGCTGATGCTCAAAGCGAGCACCGGCTACATTTCACTAAATTGCACCATACCTGAACATCCGGGTTCGGGCACACCTCCGTGATGTCACACGTGACAACCGGAGGTCTCGCGATTTATTGCCAGGGACCCACAGGGACTATTAAGGGTCTATTACACATATACACAAAACACTGAATATATAGCAAAACACTATTTCATAAAAGAGGTAGACATCCCAAGACAGAAAAAAAACAAAAACAAATTTACCGGTAACCTGGGTTTTATAATCCCATAAATAAAGGTCATTAAATAACTTATGAAGCAGAAAACTTTCTACCTTGAAATATACTTGACATAAAACATTTTACAATCTAAGTGGGAGATGTAAGAATTTCAGTATGTTTACCTTCTGTTTCTAAATCTTCAGTTGTTTCACTTTCATCTGATGAATCACAGCTTTGGGATACAACTTGTCCATCTGAAATGTGAACAAACTCTTCTTTCTCCTCTTGCTGAGTTTCTTTCCTAAGTTTAATATGCGTATCCTCAGTTGGCTGATCTTGTATAACCTATAGAAAAACAGATACAGGAAGTGGCATACAAATCAACCTGCAGCTTTGTAAAATGTTGGGATACAGGCAGTCATCTATGGTCCTGTGAAAGACTCAAGGGTCCAAAACACCAGTGGCGGATGCTCCATATGTGCTTGGTGTGCGCCGCACACCTAACACAGAGCACCCGTGCTGTGTATTTCTGGGGTTAGTGTGCTCCGAGCAAAGAGCACACAAACCCCAAAAATACATCCGAAACACAACGCTGCATTGAATTCGGCAACAGAGTCACTCAATGATCACGAACAGCCCCTTGCACAAAACGTTTGCTTCCGAAAGCTCTTGACAGTGATGCCGCACCGCAGCTCCCAATGCTGGAAGCCACGATGTGCCATTTATTTCTTTTTAAATGAAAAGTTTAAATTTTTTTATATTTTGCATTGTTGATTTCAGATGTTTTTTATGTGATTTTATTTAATAAAATATTTTACTAAACAAGTGTGACTAAGCACCACCATTTTGAGTAATATGGTATTTTTTTTGCGACACCCCCCCCCCCCCCCCCCTACCAGTGACTTTACAGCACTAGTATCTCACCATGGGGCTGGGACACAGAATGCAGACTATAAGTCAGAATTGAAAATGAGGGTAATTGTTAAGTGAGACTTGCTGATAGATTTTGGAGAATGTCACATCATAGGTACATTTCTCAAAATGGATGCAGGAGATAGACACCTAGTTTTATTTTTTCTTATATATGCAATTAATTCAAACATAGAAAAAAAACAACCCAGTGGCATATGTCTTATATATGTGTTTGTTCTAAATGCACAGGTTATCTAGTTATATCTTATGTAAGTGTTAGTGCCCCTTTAAGAGCCATATCTTTTGGCTCCTGGGGTTTGTCAAGCCCTGAATTAGTATATTATATCAGGGCTTTGTTAAAATGGACTGTTTGGTGACAAAGTCCCTAAAGCACCAAATTCCCGGTGGAATTAGATTCTGCTATAAAACAAACTGCCTTTAAAACAATAGTTTTGACCTCTTTTGGTCTCTTTCTAATAGTGCAGCTTCATAGACACCTGGAATATGTAAACAGTGAGAACTAAAACATATAGCTCATGTGGACAGAATGTAAAAACTATTAACCAGTGTAATTTACCTGCAGTTGTTCCAGAGGGAAACAAATTATCCAGTCAAATTCATGGCAACATGTAAATAAAATATGTTTGCAGCAATAGAACATTATTACAACGAAAAAACAATATTGAATGATTGCCAGTTTTTCTAAAATGCAGAACAATCGAACCTATATTTTCAGTAGTGACTAAAAGTATGAAATTACTTTAAAAAGTAGAATTTATTTAGCAACTAAACCTTCAAGAAATGCTTAGATTGTGCATATGATCAATGAAATAAACAGTCTATTATTATTTCAAGGAATGTAATGCTTTTCTCTTGCTATTTAAAGGCACTCTATCACCTAAACATTGTATCGTAAATGGACATGGAAATAAAAGGATCTCTGTGTTGCTTGAGCAGAATTGCATGCAACTGTACAGATTAAGTGCATATATGTTTTAAATGGCGTCTAGGACAGTTCAGCGCACGTTTCACCGCTGACAGTACAGCGTGGCAGGTTCAGCACTGAACTGTCAGTGGTGAAAGGCAACGCGGCCGTTTGACCACCTAAAAGTTACCCCGAACCTCCATACTAACCCTACCAAACCCCCATCCTAACCCCACCGAACCCCAATACTAACCACCGAACCCAAACACTAATACCCCTAATACTAACACCCCGAACCCAAACACTAATACCCCTAATACTAATCCGCCCAGGACCCTTATACTAACATCCCTGAACCAAAACACTAATACCCCTTATACTAACACTATCCCCCCAAACCCAAACACTAATACCCCTAATACTAACCCCCCGAACCCAAACATTAATACCCCTAATACTAATCCCCCGAACCCAAACATTAATACCCCTAATAATAACCCCCCGAACCCAAACATTAATACCCCTAATAATAACACTAACCCCCCCGAACCCAAACACTAATACCCCTAATACTAATCCCCCCAGGACCCTTATACTAACATCACTGAACCAAAACACTAATACCCCTTATACTAACACTATCCCCCCCAAACCCAAACACTAATACCCCTAATACTAACCCCCTGAACCCAAACACTAATACCCCTAATACTAATCCCCCGAACCCAAACATTAATACCCCTAATAATAACCCCCCGGACCCAAACACTAATACCCCTAATACTAACACTAACCCCCCCGAACCCAAACATTAATACCCCTAATACTAACCCCCTGAACCCAAACACTAATACCCCTAATACTAATCCCCCGAACCCAAACATTAATACCCCTAATACTAACCCCCCTGAACCCTTATACTAACATTAACCCCCCTGAACCCTTATACTAACACTAACCCCCGGAACCCTAATTCTTACACCTGACCCCTAACAACACGCACCTTGTACATGATCCCGCAATAAACTTTCCAGCAAAGATCTCGCGCGCAATGAACTGGCAATCGCACAAGAGGTCGCGGTGCAGCGGCTGCATTTAAGCAGCCCCGAGGAACTGTCCCTTCCCCTTAATGTGTATATGCGATCTGCCATTGAAATGGATCATTGGCATGAAGCTACAAAGTGATATCACAAACTAGAAACATCACAGACACTTTTAAAACAGAAGATTGTAAGCTTGCAAGTAGGGTGTGTATCATGTCTCAGTTTGTCCCTGTTCATCTAACATAGTATTTAGTTCCCCTCTATGCTTTGTACCAAGTGTTAGGTAAATAAATGTTAATATAATGTAAATGTTCTCTTAACATATACATTTATTTGCATTGTACAGATTTTTTTTTATTCTTGACATTGACCATACAAACAGTGTTTAGGTGACAGAGTTTGGTTTTAATTAACAGAAGCAGTGAATCGCACTTACTATGTCTATATTGTGGCCTACAACCAGGCTTACGACTTACGTCATACTGTAATTTTGTTTTTGTATAATAATTCTGGAAGAACAGTAAACTCCCTTAATATCTCTTAATCTCCTTTATTGCTGCTAAACTGTATGTACAGTAATGAACTTTTCCACGACCGCGTTAAATCTGCATTTTCAAGCAATCAGCGCGGTGGAAAGTAATCAAATTGGACTGGTAAGTAAATGTCATTTCTTCAAACGCAATGAGTTGAAAAGGTTGCAAAATAACACAGCCGTCCTTCAGGAATTGGAAACTACGCAGGAATCCGTAATTAAAAAACAAAAACGGAATAATATTTAACCTTTAAATTGCATTAGAGATGAACTTATACACACACACGATATATAATATGTGTTTACGCATATACATAGAATTGTATTATGTCCAATTAGAGCCAAAGTTAGTTTCTATAGCGCCAACAATTTTACGCTGTACTTGGTAGAGAACTGAATGAAGAGTTATAAACTGAATTAAACAAACAGGGACAAAATGGTACATAAGTTAAGGCTTTCGGGAATTGGAAGCTTGCAGTTTAGAAGCGAGAAACAGACGGTGTAAGAAGAAGTAGGAAAGACCAAGGCTGCCAAATTTGACATTATAGGGTCTAGTCAATAAAGAGAGAATCGCAGGGAACTGAGAGGAGAATTTCAAAGTTTGGGTTAAAGTAGCAGAGTTGGAAAAATCCTCCTAAGCAGCGGAATGGGAGAACTCGGCTACTTTGGCAATTCTGTCTTTATTGAGTAAACCCAAATTTGGCAATGAATGAAGGGGTTGAATCAGTACAACTGCCAAGTCAACCATGACAAGCTTATCTAGACAGGAGTTACAGAAAGGTGTTGTACATAGTCCCCTCTAGTAGTTTAGAGGCCAAACGAAGACCTATTTAGGCAAGAACTTTCAAGATGTAATTTTTAAAGAGGGTGTAAGCCCTATTGTCTCCTTACAATAAGGCAGGAGGACACTTTTACCTCATTAAATGTGTTTAATGTTTAGTACATTGCAATAGGAACAAAGCGCAAAAATAGTTTTGCACATAAAATATATTTGCGTTTTTTTAGTACATTGCTTCTCCATACGAGCATCGCCCACAAAGCTTTATAATCAGACGATGTCTTTTTAAAGGTTAATGGTACAATTAAAGAGGGGAAGTTGATAAAGTGGGTAAAAGTGGAATGGGGAGAAGAGAAGAGGGCGCTAACCAGATGAGAAAAAAACAGGGTTAAGAATGCAGGTTGTGGGGTATTAAAGGAAAAATTAGATCTACTATGTCTTCCTTAGTTACAAGAGAAAAAGTGACTAGTTTGGAGTAAGTCACAATGAGGGATGATTGCAGTCTGTTAATTAAGATGGGGCTTTAAAAGGATTTGTAGACTGTACAGAACAATTTAGGAGGCAGCTTCGTTATTTCTCAGAGCCAAAAAACTGATGCTTCAATAGGGTAAAAACATTTAGGAGCTGTGTCTTCCTGGATTTGTCAAGACCCGAATGAGGTATTTTATTCAAAAACAATAAAACTGCCAACTTAATACAATATACATGCAAAACAACAAATAAATAAGTGAAAACACAAGTTTAACAATGTTAATTAAGATTACCTCAGGGATTTTTAATATTGGTAGAGAATTTTTCAGATTTCTGGAAGTGTCTTCTTTCTTAGCCTTCTGTGATCAGAAACAAAAATACATAATACATCTATTAAATGCCATGATTTAGCACTGGTTTTCGATTCCAGTCCATGCGATTCATTGACGGGAGATAAAATAACTCATTGAATGGAACCTGTTCTATAAACAATACAGAGACCAGAGTAATATAGCACAATTATGATACACTTTGCATCTTGCAAATCAAATAACTCCCTTGTTTTTACCATCTGTCAAGCGCATTACCCACTAGTCTTGTAACATCTTTTCCAAATACATGATTTAACTGTCACCGCCACCCATCTCTTTAATAGATTACTTTGTAACGTGAAATGTTTACATGATGTGTGTAATCATAGGCGCATGTTTAAATACACTGGTAGAAGACAAAACAATCACATTGAGTAATAAATTAGTATATTTTTAAAATGATTTAAAAAAAGTAATTTTTTGAGACATTTATATTATGCATTTTCCTTCTTTACTGTCCCCCTAGCAGATATATTTCTTTAAAGGGACACTAAACGGTTTTTCTTCACTTGTGCTTCGAAAATAGAAGCACAAGTGAAAAGTTAGTTGTCCCTAGTATGAAGATGAACTGTTTTTGACAATACACGCCAGTTTTTCCTCTGACCGACAGCTGTCATGCCTTCTTATAGGAAGCAGGCAGCTGTCTGATCGATGACTCTCTTTCTCACAGAGAAAGACCCTTGTTTTTGAATCAACCTTCTCATTCCATGCAAAAACGGGGGTCTCTCTCTGAGCTAGCAGAGAGAGCCAGTCGCCGACCAGACGGCTGCCTGCTTCCTGTCAGAGCGAGGCGAGCCCCCTCTCTGATTGGCTGTGCGAGTGCTGACAAACAGGAACTGCTGTGTCTAGTAGTTAGTAAACCCGCGTGTATCTATTTAGATGCACGTCAGGTTTACTTAATTGTACCGGGACATGTTTAGTTTAACTTCTGCTTCCTTCAACTGCACAACGTTTAATGTTCCTTTAACAATGGAATTCTCAGTGGCATAGGATGACATATAACCGATCATAGTATTAAGTCACTTAGAGAGATATAATTAATAGGTGTGATATATATAGTGCTTACCAGGCTTTGTATAATGGTATCAACAAAAAATACTTTTTTCTCAGTTGGAGTTTTTCGCTGCCTAGGCTTTGGGGTAGGTATCTATAAAACATAAAGTGCATGTTAGTGTTGGTCCATAAGATTTAAATAAGGGGTAATGCTAAAACAAAAAATAAAGAAACATAAAAGGAAAAGATCCGGCCTCGGATAGCGTTTGTGCCGTCTGGGGGCGTGGCTTCATGGTCAAGGGCCGTGGCCACTCCAACACAGGACTAGGAAGAGGGATGAGTGTGGGTGTTGCCTTTCCAGCACTGAGAGCTGAGGGGAGGGGTTATGGTGCCTGACTCCCTATATAAACCCTGCTCACCTGCCATTCTGTGCTTGTTTATTCCCAAGCTAAGTTCTCTCCTTGTGAAGTTCCTGTTACCCTTCATTACTAGTCAGTATTGTATTTTGAACCACCGGCTATTGACCCTTTGGCTTCCTTCTTGGATACTGCTGATCTCTCCTCTGCTGACCCCGGCTTCCCAAACTTGTTACTTATCTGCCTGCCTCGACCCTCTGGACTGCCTTTGACCTTGCCTTTGCCTTATCCCTTTGTACTTTTGCCTTTGGATTTACCTACTGCTGGAGCTCCCCTGCGCTACGCTACTGACTCTGAACCTCACAGGGTCAGTTTTAAGTAGGTGGACAACTTTTTTTTTCAATTTTATATTGCCTTGGTAAAATCGCAATCAAATGAGTAGAATTGATGATGTGATTTAATTATAAGTGTAAAGTGACAGATATATAGGAGAAGTAGTTGCAGAGCAGGAGATGAAGGAAGAATATGGTATTTTACATACTGAAATCTTGTGCACACTTGTGCTTTTTGCCAGTGAATACTTACAACTGGAACTGGTACTACAGATGTGTCAGAGGGATTATTTATTTTATGTTCTTTGAGTAACTGAACAGGACCCGGAACTTCTTTTGGTAACTCGTCAACTAATGGCGTGTTTAGAATGCAATTAGTCGGAGGAAGATAAGACCCTTTCCATTTAAGTGTCACTTTTATGGTACCTCTGACGTGGCTATTGCAATCCATTAGCTCAAAAGTTCCTAAACAAAACAAAAATAGTGAATAATCTAAACCACATAATAATAATAATAATAAAGCAAACTCCGTCGACAATCCCAAAGCCATCAAAATACTCCTTCCGTTTTTTAATATATTAGCCGTGTTTGATTCCTGTCACTCTTACACAACATGTGTCTACTTATTCAAGTATCTGTAATTGTTTTAAAGTAGCAACCACCAAAGCCCTATTCATTAACAGAACAGTACAAAGGACAAGAGGTCACCCGCTAAGACTTGAAGAAAGGAGATTCAGTCTGTGACAGCGGAAGGGATTCTTTAAGATAAGGCCAAATAAGATATGAAATTCACTGCCTGAAGAGGTGGTGCTATCAAATACATTAGGGGCCTGGATACTAAAAAAATAGGATCAGAACATAGAGGGCTATGTATCTTAGCATTGGGTTAATATAGTGCTTGTTGAAGCAAGAATGCTGTTTTTTATCAACAGCGGTAAACAAGAATCGGAAATGGGTTGAACTTGATGGGCGAAAGTCTTTTTTTTAACCTAAACTTTAACCTAACCTCATTTATCACAGGACTCTGTACTTCAAACTGGTCCTGTTAGATAAAAACTTTCATACAAACATGCAATTTCCTTTTCTATAGTGGCAAGGAATTTTACTATATATCAAATGCTACAAAACGGCTTGCATTGAGCCTAAGTATAGTTGCGTATTTAACATCATAATCATTCAGACGAAACAACTGTTTAAAAGAACCCCAAATGAGATCCATTTCTAGGACATTTAATTTTCCAGTAGTGTTATTATTTTCTGTAGAGCATTTCTATATAGAACTTTAATTTAACGCATTTTATCAGATAAACAAAATAGTTTGATTTGTTTTTGGAGTTTGCTACCTTTTGTATAAATCTGTGTCTTCAAATAAATAAATAGAAGATATAAGAAGATATAATTTTTTAAAAATACGACTTTTAAAAAAAACAAACAATATACAAATGATAAGTTAGTTTGTAGCCTCATCAGGATTTAGGGCACCTACAGAAATATATACATGCGGATAAGTTTATAACTGGTCTCCCCAATTAAAAAAAGAAAGGTAATTAAAAGGTCCCACCTGAAATGCATTTGTCATGAGCCAGAGAGATAAGAGGCACATAAGCTTTTCCAATGTAGGTATTGCTCATTTCATCGTCATCAATCACATAGAAATGAAGGGATTCGGATTTCAGATAGTGATCCAGGTCACTGTTCATGGATACAGGGAAGGCCATGTGGTCCTCGAACTGTGGGTCATTGCTGCTTGTAATAGTAGGTGTAAAGTGGTCATTAAAGTAGAAAAAAGCGTAGGCCACATAAGGACTTGGTTGTCGTGAGCTGGACCCCGGCTGAAGGTTGCTACAGCTTCTGACGGTGATGTAGAGCTCGTTCAGGTTCGTGTCCCCTGTAGAGACGTCTGGAAGTGCGCTACTAATCATCTGTTGATAATAGATACCAAATATATGAAAAAGAATCTCCGATTTTATTCTTAAATGAAGACAACATCACATAATGTAAAGTCTAACACAAAAAGGAAATTATATTTTGTTGCACTATATTTGCAAATGTCCTAACTGCTGGGGATGTTTGTAGATTGTAAACTACGATTTTGCTCATGGAGAACCATAGAAACTGGTTTTATAGATTATTTTAATAAAATGACAAGACATTTTAATAAAATGACAAAACAAGTGCTGTTTACTAAAGAGATGTAACTAATAAAGCTATATATACTACGAGCTGAAAATAACAAGGATAGCATTTTATACATGTGTGATGGACAAAATACAACTGTTTCTCCTTTAAACCCTTCAACAATGGACGAGCCCAACAAACTCAGGAAACTGTCCTGTTGTCAACAATGGACATGCCTGACATGTCACGCAGCTCGATCACGGTATTCCAGCTGGCATACCGCAAGTAGGCTGTGAGTGGCATATGTGAGTGTCTGGGAACCAGTAGCCCATCCGTTAAAGACCCCGGATACATATGTGATCACTGTGACAGCTTTTGCCTCACCCTTCCCTTTAGCAATCGTGGGCCAGGGAGAGACTAACTGCCCCTGTCTCCCCCAGAAAAAAAAAAAAAAAAAAATATATATATATATATATATATATATATATATATATAACAAATAAACAACGAACATATCCAAAATTTGGCCCTGTGCCTGCCACATAAACCTATGCATGTAAGGTATCACTGTACTGGGGGACATTGCTGAACATATACTAAGGTGTTGTTTGTCAGTAACACTATTCATATCTGAATAAAAACTCCTGCACTGCAAAGTTTGTTATGTATAACGACGATTGCATTTTTTTTTTTTTTATAACTCACAACACTTTGCAGTGTGGGAGAGAAGAACCTCCATCAAACTGTGTTTAGCGGAGGTTCCCCGATAGAAATCAGGCACTTCTCAGTGGCTGTACTGGCGCACAACCTAAAATCTACGCATTCAGCGCAGCTAACGCAGACTTATGCGAGTTTGAGTTATACATTGGCGCGCACACAATCTCCATGTGTTTATACATGCCCAGCAAAGTGTGTGGGGAAAAAAAAACACTTTGGTGGTAAAATGACTGCATGAATAGTATCAAAATACCCGAAGTTACATACCCTGCATGGTCTACTTTTTAAAACTATTTACATGTAAGTGGCGATTCTGTGATTCATGACAGATATCAATATTAAAATGTGACTATTGCTAATCTGGAGGGGGAAAAAAGGTTTGGAAATAACCAAGGGAAACAGTTTTTCAACTCTAACATTTTTATGGTTGTATCTGGGCAGGTAAGAGTGATTTCCCCTTGTTCTATATTTACCTGACTTGTTCCTGGCTCTCTGAGGTTTGATGAGATGTATCCCAAAGCTTTGGCCCTCTCTTTGTAGAGCCGTATTACTTGTTCCATGGGAACTCTTAATCTTATCCAGTACTCCAATGTACCACAATTCAAGTTTTTGTCGTCAAGTCCTAAAAAAAAGTTTTGAGTTTAGTGTTCGGGTGTTTTAATCAATTTCCTACAGTACTAGCAGATAAATATACTACTCACCAACAAGCATAGATTTACAGAAGATACGACCACTCTTTTCCAGAATTTCATGTACCCTAAGCTGGCACGAGGCTATGGTTTCGTAATCTATGCCAAACGCCACGTGGACCTCCAATTTTACTGCGCTCTTCTGGACATACTCCAGGAAAAAGTCATCAACTCGCACCAAATACTGGGATGTAAAATCATATGTGGGCTGCATGCCTATTACCAAGGGGGTACTTTGCATCTCAAAGTCATAGAAACCATGCGTGCAGAAAGTGGTCAGTTCATGATCTCCAAATTTTTCTGCCACTGCATGGGAGAATGTCGCTTTAGAGATGTGGATCTCGAGAAGGTTCTCACCACGTCCGAGTTTCAAAGATTCATTAAACTCAACTACATCGTCATCTGACGTAATGTCTGGGGTGAATTTGTGTTGCTTGGTTCCGTACGCAATGTCCTTCAACTGGGCTGAAAATAGGAAACGCATACAGTTGATAAGTTTTTTTTAAATATTTTGACCCCCTTCATATGTGCCAACAGTCCTGGCGTTAACAAAACAGTCCCATCAAATATCTCTGACTGTTCCAGCATTGTAAAAAAAATAAATGTATAGCGCCACTCTTACACCAGCGTAATAAATCACAACAAATGAGATACTCACCCCTGTGAAGCTGCGTCCAATCTGGGCAATCTCCAAGCCCCACTAGAAATACAAATCTACACTATATTTGTTTTATTTCCTCCTTTTATGGGCAAGCCCACCTACGTGTTTTTGGATGTACCAGCATTGTGAAAGCATTTGCTGTTTCACTTGCACTAGCATGGGATAACAGATGGGAGGAGTTCACCTTGCAGTGATGTCACAGACAGAGGAGGGCTTTGGGTGATCTGTTTCGTTAGCTTCCCTTTACATGATGAATCGCTTATATGGAGTCATGCTATGTACCTTTAAAACAGATAACTATCCCAGGAAATGACATCATCTGGGGTTACAGGTTGTAACCAAGGTTACCATATAACACCAAATGAAATTATACCCTATTAAAGTGCAATCAAGAGTGTAACCTTAAAGTTAAACTCAGCGTGATACAGAAAATGCGAGTCATAAATGTTCACTGTTTAATGACAAAAACTTTAGTAAAGATAAATAAAGTGTGACGCTAAATATAATGAGCGCTAAGATACAATTATCAATTATCCATCAAAAATCTATGTTTTAGGAATGAAAATACCACTTATATTTTTGCCCAAAAATAACATTACAATTCTAAAGTGCAGCAATATGAACTTTATTTAAGTCATTAGCATGTTGTACTAATAACCCAGAACTGCACCCTGAATCAAGGCTTTTGTATGATGCTTTATTTATACGATTCATGCTATCACATCTGTCTGCTTCCTGATAATGTTTATAATTAATATGTAAAAACCAAGCTCAAAATCAGCTGTACCTTCCAGCTTGCGGATATGGGCTGCTCTGACATCCAGCAGATGAGCATACTGTTCCAACTTTAACTCATAATCTCGCTGGATCCCCTCCATCTTCTGTGTGACCAATTCCACTTCCATCTGTAAATACAAACCGTTAATTAGTATATGTTTATGAGGTGTCACGTGCTGCGGTGATGTACCATGGATGGACAAAACATACAAATGGTACTTAACAAATGTATATAAATAGAAACATAGAATGTGTCGGCAGATAAGAACCATTTGGTCCATCTAGTCTGCCCAATTTTCTAATTACTTTTATTAGTCCCCAGTTCCCGGTCTTATATCTAGGATAGCCTTGTGCCTATCCCACACATGCTTAAACTACTTCACTGTGTTTACCTCTACCACTTACGCTGGAAGGCTGTTCCATGCATCCACTACCCTCTCAGTAATGTAATACTTCATGATATTACTTTTAATCCTTTGCCCCTCTAATTTAAGACTGATGTCCTCTTGTTGTGGTAGTTTTTCTTTTTTTTTTTTTTTAGATCTACAAAAAGGTGAGGAGGAAGAGATCATGTGCATTGTGTTCCATGGCTTAGAATGGAGATCAGTAGTAGAAAATCTCGAGCAGTGATCGGGTATCAGGGAGACATAGGCAGGGACCGGAAGTTCGGGCACGCACAACTTCAGTGAAATGTCGTCGACACTCACCTTGAGCGCCGCTACATTTTACATGTCAAAATGAGGTTACTCAATGTTGCTCCAAAGCACAGCTCGTTGTGGGGAGCTGCGATGAGCTGTTATCGTCAGGAATGTCTATGTCGTACTCCAGGTTTTTTGGGTAAAATGTAGACGGTGCTCACTTTGCGCGTCAGCTACATTTTCTGTGTCAGACTGAAGACACTCAAAGTGGCCTCATCTGACAGTGGGAACACAGCAGCGGGATCCGCACACAGCTCATCCATCGTGGGGGGCTCGGATGAGCTGTTAAATGCATGATGTTTTATCCCTTCCTACAAGCGTTTAGGCACTAAATGTTTGACGGCACATAGAACGTCTTACAAGCGGGAAGGGGTTTAAAATGCGTCTGAAAGATGCCCTGACCCATAAAACAGAGAGCAAAGGTTTTTGGGCGTGACTCAACAAAGCCATTTGAAATGAACAGCTAGCAAGTTGTAGATTAAATCATTGTGCCTCAGGTCTCATATTATCTTTTCTACGTCCTTTTTACCTGGTAGTCCTTGTTAATTTTATGTTGCACTATCAACATACTCCGGGTCTTCTCCAATTCCTGGATCGTCTCATAATGACTCGCCTGTAACTCCCTCAGGGTCTTTTTCAGGTCTTTGCTGACCTCATTATCCACTTTATTCAAAAACATCAGTTCACCACTCTTTTGCTGCTTGCGTGCCTTCAAAGAAACACATTGATCTCAACATTTACACAAACCTAGACACTTATAATTATACTGCACGGACTATAAGATGTAAACAGAAACCCAGAGCGTTATGTTCCAATAATAATAATAACAAAGTGTTTAACCAGATATTCAGATATCCTCTGGTTTTCAAGAATGTACTGGAGATGTTAATTTTGCCAAAATCTAGGCCAAGGCTAGGCAACATGCAGCCTTCCAGCTGCTGATGAACTACATCTCCCATAAGGCTCTTTCAGCAAATCAAGGAAATGTAGTCCTGCAACATCTGGAGGGTCGCAGGTTGAATACCCCTGATCTAGAGGAGGTTACGCTTTTAATGGTACTCCCTTCCACCACGGGAGGGCTGAGTGAACCCTGTCGGGAATGGAACCTGTGACCCCAAAGGTTGAACACTTTCTACAGATGATGCATAACTTGACTGAGCTTTCTCACCGGTTTAAAATCTTACTTCCAGAAACGCAAGGGTTAATAACGTAAAACAAAAGTCGACCTGCGTTTCAGCAATATATAGCACTTATTAATTCACAGAGCAGCAAAAGATGTTGACGATTAACAAAGCTGTATTTAATGCCAACTAATTATGACTTTATTATGAATATGTTCTGGCCTATGCTATTGGTCCAGTCTGTTTGTAATTGTTAAAGTGCCAAAATAACCACATGTTTTTCAACTATTTCCCCAGCCATATCCAATTATGGAGACAAACTGCACATGCTGCATGTATGGCGTTCTGCAAATGATGAGCAAATCTCAGTGGGAGTCCCAGAATCTACATACCTCGGAAATCTGAGGAAGACAAAGAGGAGTACAAATGTACAGGCCAAGAGCTGCATTATCGCTATGCGGTATAGAATGGCTTGCCGAAAAACAGCACAGGGATGGCCATAATACAGTCTGGACAACCGCACCTCTGTGGGCCTAATGTATTACATCACAAATGGCGTAAGGACGGTGATAATGAACATTTGTTGACTGATTGAACCTGTTTAGTCTTAAAAGCTGGGAATCTGACATTTGCTCATGGAACTGATGTTAACAAATACTAAAACCCTTGTCTGCAGAAGCACTAGGAAATAATTTCTAGAGGATTGTATGCTGTTAGTAGAAAATTGAGTTGACCAAATGAGGGAAGGGAAGTATACATTTTGAAATACTGTATGGTGTGCACTACTTCATGCTGAGGTAACTCTTAAACGGGCACTCCACCCTCATTGAGTCCATTTGAGGTTGGAGTTCCCTTAAGCGTTTCCCTAACGGAGTAATTGAGTGATCTCAAAAGAACAATTTCTTAATTTTGATAGCAAATGGTGATTTCGTTTTAGTCATTTGGGGCTATTCACTAAAAGGTGACTTGGAAGTGAGAAAAGGTGAGTTGAGGTGAGATGTACATCTTATCTCATCTCACCAGTTTAGCTATACATTGTGCAGGGACCAACCTGGGGAGATTTCTTAGCAGGAGAAACGCACCATGTTTGTCCCTGCACAATGTATAGTTAAACTGGTGAGAAGAAATATGCATCTCACCTGCAACTCACCTAAGAATGAATAGCCCCAACGGTCTTTTTTTTTTTTACTAAAATGTAATTTATATTTTAGTCATCTGAATTGTTTTCGTTTTAGTTGACAATAGGCCGTATTTATCAAGGCAAAGCTAATGCTATTTCAGGAAAAGGTGCTAAAATAATATTAATAAACATGGTAACCAATGGAATGCTATGGCAGTTTGCTCCAAATTTAGCTTATTATTATTTAATGGCTAGTTTCAGTCACTGAAACTATGAGGTAAATTAACAGTGAAATGTCTTCATCTAGATGTATGCTGACCTACAACACCAACGATAGCTTACATTTTCACCACAATAACTTGGTTTTGCATTGACTGGAAGAGTAAAGACTTTCTTATATAACTAGTATCAGCAAGAAGACTTACGTTTTCAAAAGCAATACAGGTGAAAACAATTCCCACATTTCTACCATATTTAAAGGGACACTAGCACCAAAAAATGAAAAGGTTTTACTTTTTTTTTTTTGTATTGTTGATTTCAGATATGTCTTTTGTTTTTCTTATGTGACTGTATTTAATAAAATATGTAACTAAACAAGTGTGACTGGGCGCCGCCATTTTGGGAAATACAGTGTTTTTTGGGTGCCACCCGCTAGTGACTTTACAGTACTAGTATCTCACTTTGGGGCTGGGGACACAGAATGCAGTCTATAAGTCAGAATTCTGACCACAGACTTGAATGGGAGGGTAATGTAACTATTACATGACAAGGGGGCGCGCTTATGAACCTGTTTGTCAGGTTAATCTCCTCTTTGTGTTGGTAGGCAGGTAAAAAAAAGTTGTACACAGCCACCTAGTACTGCCCGGCTATGATACACAGGAGCCAGTAGGAGAGCAGGGGAGTATTTTATTACATCAACGTGCAGGCTTTGGCAACAGTTGTAAAGTGAGACTGGCTGGATGATTTTGGATGATGTTGCATCATGGGAAATATTCTCAAAATGGATGCTGGAGATAAACACCTAATTTTATTTTTCCTTATATATGCAATTAATTGAATCATATAAAAAAAACTGTGTTTTAAATGACCAGGTTATCTAGTTACATCTTATGTAAGTCCCTTTAAACAAATATATTGTGCAGTTTAAAGCATTGCAAAAACTACCGGCATTAAAATGGTTAAATTGTTAGTGGTGTAGTAGGAAGGGAAGGGAAACTGATTGCACAGTGGTAAGGCTGAAATCACCAGTTGTCAAGTTAATTCACTTTTGATGTAATTATAAAAAATGCAAAAGATGTAAGTATGTCTTTGCAGAACACTGAGTTTCGCATTGGCTTTACATCAATAAAATGCTTGTGTAAACCTGACAGGTCCTTATGACACAGGTAAGAAAGCAGCATCTTCGAATTACCTTTATTAGCAGTAGAGCCTCGGTTAGTTCTGCCACATCCAAATCACTCTGCTGAAGTGGAAACAGAGAGAAAGGGGATCAGATGAGCAGAAGTGAATCTGATTTACATCACAAGTAACAAGAACAAAATCTGGCATGACATAAACCTGCGCTGAGTGGCATTAAATAATGAAAATCACCACCTATCCTCCTGCACTGACAGCAATATATAATATTGGTAAAAATGGAACAGTTGTTTTTTTTTTTTTTTTTGCTTTTATAGTATAGAATTTCAAGCAATCGCTTTGTTTTTTTTATGGGTTTTAGGTTCGTGGGGAAAAAAAATGTAAAAAATAAAATAAAACTCGTCCCTTATGATAAGTCGAATGTTACCAGAAAGAGAAGAATTAACCAAATGGTAGAGAAATCTTTTGCCCAGGCACCATACTCCCCTCCCCCTGAGGGACCTGGGAATATTACCATGGGAACCTGACTGTATCTTGCACAAGTAGGTTTCCATATTGAACAGCTCAAAGCATTGTTTGGAAGATCATTTTCCTGAACAGTTTTTGGAAGCTTCGGAAGTAATTAGGTTACCATTCCACAGTCTGGTAATTTTCAGATCTAGCCTTTCGTAAACAGCGGAAATTAAAGTAGCTACAGCCCCCTGAATGAAGACAAACAAAGGATGCCAACATTAGGCTCAAAACGAAAGGGTCAATTCAGGTAGCTCGGATATTCTTGAGAAAACCGGAGATACCAGATTCGGGCCTAACTGGGTCACTTGAGTGATCTGAGAAGCCCTCAAATTAGGGACCAGAAAAAGAGAGACCACAAAAGACATGTCGAATTGCAACGAAAATCGAGAGTTTGGATGCTGAAATGATAGCCCCGGCCTTCCACACAGACTTCTATGAAGGAAGTATCGCAGCTTAATTTGGGGGTCATTTTGCGAGGACCTCGGCTATTAATATAAAAGTCAAATGAACGACTTCAGCTGTAGCTCAAGTCCTCCCGAGATTAAAAAAAAAAATCATGAAAATCTGTATTTATATTTATAAAAAAAAACTTTAAATACATTAAAATAAACTATTTTTTTTAATGTAAAAATGGTTATATTAATGTAAATATACTATTATAATATATCACATAATAGTATATAAATATTTTTGTGTTGGCAATATGTCTACTTTACACTTTTCTGTCAAATTTTTAAGTTAAAATCTGGAAGACAGAACCGCCTGAAATGCTGCAATTTCTGCCGATGTCAGGCCAACCTCAGGGGAGGTTCAGTCCTTTAGGAGTAAGCAAAATCCATAGGATCCGTTGTACATGTTTGTAGTTTATGTGGTATGTATTTATTTTTAACAGGAACAAACAGAGGTAGTGCCAGCTGAAGTCATCTGGAAGGTAAACGGCATTAATCCATAGTTGGTTTGTAAAAAAGTAACTTTATTAAATCAAAAAAAGAATAATAAAACCATCGAGCAGGGAGACAGGAACAAAATGGATACGACACACGCTTGATGCGTTTCGCACCAACTGGTGCTTTGTCAAAAGCAGACTGCTTTTTTTGATTTAATAAAGTTACTTTTTTACAAACCAACTATGGATTAATGCTGTTTACCTTCCGGATGACTTCAGCTGGCACTACCTCTGTTTGTTCCTGTTGTCTGCCTGGGGTGTGAGTAGACCCTTTTCCTGTGCTACAGCACCTGGAAGTTAATTTTACTCACTCCACTGTTATTTGGGGCTTGAGCCGGTCAGAATCTGCTTGGAATTCCTGTATTTATTTTTACTTCAAAACTATTTACAGTTCTCTTCTACTACACTTTATTTGCAGGGTTTAGGAGTTTTAAAGTTGAGGTAAAAATGGACAAGTTATGTTTCCTTTGATGCGGCCCTTATTTTTTCCGGGTACTGTAGGTAGAATGGTCGCTAAAAGCACAGGAATGATCGAGTACCTTTGTGAAGAACCGTAGTTTGTTCTGAAATTCGTCCAGTTGCTGCTTCTGTTCCAGACAACACAACTGAAGCTTTCTATTTTCAGCATCCAGTTTCTCTGTTTTTTCTTTAATTAAAAACATTTTTAACACTGTTAACATTTTGAGTGCTCACAGAATTTAAATATAATTTATAATAAAGATTTAATTAACGGGATCCTTTTAATTAAAAGACAAATTATATCTGGTTTTTAAAACACAAACGCCATTGGAACAATGATAATATCAGTACTGTTTAAAAGATATTGAAGTTCCATCCCAAGTAGTACTAAAACATAGAGGCTGCCATCTTGTGGAGTTGCAGGTCCATGAGATAAACAACTAACCAGTAGAAGTCACAATTTGATGTGATTGACACTTTAACAAACCTATAGGAGTAATCCAATTGGTTATGGCAACCTGGAAGTATTCGTTTTTTTGGGGGGTTTATATTTATTGAGCAGTGCAGCTAGGGGCAATATACAAAATACATCAGGCAGATGTGGACTTTTCCCTACTTGAAACCCTTTTCTAATTTTCATCCCTGTAAAAATCTTTGTATATTTTGCATGCTACATTTTACAGAGAGTGCAAAAACATGTAGTTGGCATGACACATCACCGGTATTTTTATACCACAAGAGCTGTTATGGTGGTGTGTAAAATAATATACGTGAATGTATAAATAAGTGGCATATACTTGGCAATTCCTTAATTTGTACTGGGGTTACCAAGTGACATATGGGATATGTGTGTTTTATTACATGAACGGTTGATTGATGTGATAAATGCACCATTTATACCAATATAGCGTAATTAAAAAAGAATTCCAATCATTCCGTTTTTTGTTTTTTATTATCACATATGCTATTACAGCATATGTTTAGCAATTAACCCACTTAAAAAAGTATGTAGATTTTTGGTCCTAAAATGTTCAATTCTCCAAATAATATTTGGACAGTTGAAAACCTGTTAATTAAAGTAAAATCGCCGGATTCGGGCAGGATTTCCCAGTCCAAGTTTCCTGAACCAAAAAAGGGCAAAATCGCCAAATATGGCGGCTACCTGAGTAGACCCATTAGACTCCCTTGGACTCTATATTTAGTTGATGCAGTGTTGGTCTCAGAATGAATGGGAAGTTGGCATTGAACACACCTCGTTCTTGACGGAGTCTGTCCAGAATCTCATTTTTATCGGCGAGGTCAGATTTTATAGCAGCTTCCAGCTGGGCAATTTGGAGCTTGAGCTGCTGCTCTCTCCGCTTCGTTTGCTGCTCGTTACTGCTACTCACACAAAAAGCACTGCAATAAAAAAAAAAACAGTTCCTTCATGAGAGCACAGCCAACGGGTGAGACAAACTGAGGGGTTAATATACTCTTGGAAATGACTGAGATGAGGATCTAACAATAGTGATGACAGCACGGATCATGTCTCTAGTGTCAGTATTAATAGACGTGACAGTAACAATACGGTTCTTATTACAAATTGGGTAATGGTAACATGTCTGGAAGTTGGGTTAAAGCAACATCTACATAAGGTCGGCCATTTTGTTCCGGACACATACTATTAACTATTGTGGGCTGCATGGTAGTGAGTAGAAGGTATATGTGACCAGATGGAAATCAATTAACTAATCAAGAAGAAGATATCACAGAGCCACGTTAATTAGGTCATTGATTTCTTTCTGCAAAGCAGCATGAAAAAGTTATGGTCATCAAAATAGTAGAGGTGGTAACTCTACATTCATGACATAATTGTAAACAAGAGAACATCTCCTCATGGATTTCCTGATTAAATACTTTATTATTATCATTATTGCTTTTATTATATTTTATTTCCTGTATAAATCTAAACATGAAGCAAAATCTGTACTCTGTACTCCATTAAAATGTTCAAAAAAAACCCCAATTTTAAAATGTATATTAACTACATGCAGCCCCAACGCATGCAGGTTTGTCCTCAGTCTTTACAGCAGGTATTTTAGGGAAGACAAAAAGGAAAGCTACCACGGGTGCTTCAGAAATGGTGCACACTTCTAAAATCTGCAATCTGATGAAGGATTGCCGTTCTGGCAACAAGAGGCCAAAGTTATACAGCAATCATCGGTCTCCTCAGTCTGTGAACACTTGTTCTTATCAATATTTTAAAGGAATTTTCCTGTTATTAAATATTTAACGTATTGTTAAAGCAATTAAACTTTTTTTTTTTTTTTTTAACACCATCTTGGATCCAGAGAATATTTACTGGGACTGTAGCCCTGTACACCTATATATGTTGCTCCACATTGTTTTTTTGAGCTACATTTTATTGGGTCCCAGTTCCAACATTGACCCCCTTTTTGCCAAAACTTCAATACTCCATCGGATTGCAGTGTTTGTGTGTTCTATTTTTATAGCACCAGTGGGAGTGTTCCAATCAATAGTTGGGCATTTCATTCTACCAGCACTTGAAGTCCAATCAGTCACTTAGTAATTCTTAAAGATTAATGAATGCTGGAGAGGGTTAAATGACAAAAACTCTTTTTTTGATTCAGTATTTAATGGGGGGGGGTTACTTTATTTCCTTCACATTGTTTCCAGACCCTTCTAGGGACTCTGTTAACCTCTCAGTGACAAGACATTTTGACCTTGACTTTCCCTTGGTGACCAGGGCTGGTTTTACATTTCTGGGGTGTTTGTGTTTAGCTGTAATTTTCTTCTTTCTCACATACAGTACCCACACAAATTATATGTTGTTTTTATAGTCATAAGAAGGGCTTTCATTAGATACCATTATGTTCATCATATCCAATAATTTACTACAAAAAAAACACTTTTTCCAACTTTGACCTTAAATATAATGTACACAAATACAATAATTAAAAAAGACCCCATCTAAATAGTTTCAAAATGTTGTCCCGAGTTCATAAATAAGCATGTTTCCATGTTTTTCTGCAGTTATGGTGACCTTTTGACCCCCAACCCAAACCCTAAATATAACGCTTTTTGTTGACTGGTTCCCAGTTTTGCTAAAAAAAAAATTAAGATTTTTGTTTGTTATCCATATGACGATAATAATAATAGTTAATCCTAACCACAGCAACAATAACAATATGTTTTAGCAATTATTTATAATTACATGGTTGTTTTTCAGGAACTGCTAGAACCAATGGGTGTGTGTTGCAATATCCTTTGACATCAACAAGATGGCTTTTAATCCCTGCGCTTTCAGCTTGTACTGATAATAAGAAATAACTTACGGAGTTGGAAAACCCAATTAGTGGAGAGAATTTTACAATAAAGGGGCACATTCGTGGGCATTGATGTGTATTAATGTGAAACAGGGGTCAAGCCCACATGTTTTCTATGTGAATGATCATGGAGGTCATATATGCCAGATAGAAGCTGGTAACATCTGAAAACAAATTCAACATCAATCACTGGGCATTTCAGAAAAGGTTTGTTCTTTACAACTTTCATTAGTAGTATCAGGTCCATGGATGTACCAAAGGGCTTGGGCTTCCCATGTCTGTATCATCCATTTACATTTGAGTTCAAAAAGCTGTTTAGCCATACATAATATAACTAGACAGGAAGTCAAGCATGCGCACCAGAGAGGAATCTAGAACTCCCAACCTTCAATACACAACATGGCTCCACCCACTCGATGGCTCCTCTAGCAACATTACATGTTTGAAGAATAATTATACTTGTATAATAGTACTTACTTTAAATGCATATCTAATTATATATAATTTGGCAAAGAGAGATTTAGATATTATCTGTACCACCAGTCCATTGGATATTTCAATATAGTTACATAGTTTTGGCTATGTTTCGTCATCATTTGAGAGGAATGCCTGTTTATTATTATTTTCAGGTATTTTTCTTTTATTTTCGTTTTTTTCTTTTAAGTATGCTGCCACTTTATAAAAAAACATTAACATCAAAGAAGGTCTTAACTATAGGAAATTAACATATCTAATGTATCCTAACCATACATGTAACCGAGTATTGCGTCTATGACTGACAGCCATATACTGTATTATAAATAACACAGCTACAGTTTTATGCTGTAGGGATCAGGTGTCACTCATAAAGGTCTTGACTTAATTTAAGTGCACTAACAAAAAAAAAGCTTTTACATCATATTTCTCTAAACCATAAAATGTCTGAAAGATTTCACAGTTATGTATTCAATTTGGATCCAAAAAGGAAAGTAAAATATTGGCCAAAAATGTGGGAGCGTCTGAATAGGGGGGGGGGGGGGACCTCTTTAAAGTTACAGCACTTGGAAGGGAATGGTAGTGGCACAGAGATCACTTGTCCTAATGTTTTAGGAATTAGGCAAACATATTCGTTTATGCTGCTGCTTAAACCAAAGGCGCCTTGCACAGGCTGCGGTTGGGGAAGATGAAAGACTTTGTGGGATGAGCAGGGGACTGGCCTTAATTTAGAGTCCCAGCTATGCAGAGGGAGAATAGAGGGGGGGGGAGGGGGGAGAGAAATAAAATTGGCCCAGGGTTTACTATTTGTGGGACTGCAGAAGGAAATTAGATGTATAATGTATTGGAATCCAAAACTCAGTCACTGACAAGACCACAGAGCCTGCACTAGGATTTGAAGCCAGGCATCCAACTCTGGTAACCAACGCTGTGAAAACCAAGGGCTACTTAAAGGACAACTGTACCAAAAAATGAACTACTGTTTAATTGAAAATTGTATCAAGTGTAGATGATTTATAAATTATATTGATATTCTTTAATGAAAGAATACAAATTAAGTGCCTTATTAAGCCTTCTTTATTCCATATCGTTATCTCAGGGGGACAGACATCTTGTTTAGAATCTTGGGTCAGATCTTCACTCCCCTTGAACAAAGATCTGACCCATCTGACCAAAGATTCTAAACAAAATGTCTGCCTCCTGGTAAAGATGGCTCAATAATGACTGGTTCCTGGTTTGAAGGATAAAACTTACCAGAAAAGGTTAAAGCATTTTAACATGTATAGCTGGGAGGAAAAACATAACAGGGGGGATTTAATAGAAACATTTAAATACATAAAAGGAATCAACACAGTAAAGGAAGAGAGTATATTTAAAAGAAAAAAAAAATACCACAACTAGAGGACATAGTTTTAAATTAGAGGGGTAACAATTTAAATGTAATATCAGGAAGTATTACTTTACTGAGAGGGTAGTGGATGTATAGAATAGCCTTCCAGCAGAAGTGGTAGAGGTAAACACAGTAAAGGAGTTTAAGCATGAGAGGGATAGGCACAAGGCTATCCTAGATATAAGATATGGAACTGGGAACTCATAAAAAGTATTTAGTAAATTGGGCAGACAAGATGGACTGAATGGTTCTTATCTGCCGACACATTCTATGTTGTGTATTCTTTCATTAAAGCAAGTATAAAATGCCTACACTTGATGCCATCTTTCATTTAAACAGAACTTCATTTTTTGCTACAGTCCATGAAATCCATTTCTATGCAGCTTAGTGTAAAGGATCATGAAAAAAACCCCAAAACAATTCTTCCTCTCGCTTAGCAGAGTAAAAGTCTATACATTTCAGGCCTGTGTGTTTAAGACGACTTGACTAACAAGGGGTTAATATCCCATTGTATGGTACATAATGGCAAAATATTACTAGCTATACAAAGGGATCGAAACTCTTTTCCCCTTTCAATCAAAAACCTGCCTGTAATAAGCACACAAAAAATAAAAAATATTCACAATGAGTTCAACTGAAGCAGAAAATGCAATTTAAAAATGATTTCCAACACACACAAAAAAAAGATATGGAACCTGGTAAAGAATAATGATTTAATAAGACTTGCTGTACTTCATGGTTAGAAGACCGATGCTTAATAGAAAGATGTTGCAAACTTCTTAAAGGGACACTCCAATCCATATAGTCACTTTAGAGCAATTTGGAGTTTATTTTATACAGACTCCAGCCATGACACTGGAAGAGCAGCAAAAGAAGGGATCTTTATAGTAAGGACAATAAGGATATGGAACTCACTGCCAAGAGAGGTAGTGCTATCAAATACAATAGATGCATTTAAAAATAGTTTTTGTTTTTTTTAGAAAAGTAGGACATACAGGGCTATTAATAATAGAGCTTCTTGATCCAAGGAGAAATCCCCCCCCCCCAAGCAGGGAAAAATCACTTCCTTAGGGGAGTTTTCACGAAGGGTTGAACTTGATGGACTTCGTAATTTAGGTTGAAAAAAGACTTATGTTACTATGACACTGGATATATTGAGGAAAAAACATGAGACTTCAGGAGGTATGTATAAAAGCAGAGCACATGAAATAACACCTCGAGAGTGGCATACGTCCTGCATTTCAGAGTTGCCTGAGCACCAGCCCAACATGTATTTAAAAAAAAACACACTGTCCCCCAGTCCTGAGTTCATCCTCCAGTGTCCGGATTTTCTGAGACCCCCAAAGAGAATGAATATTAAACTGAGCATGCGCAAAAGAACGAGTTGGCACTCCCCCTTTCAAGAAAATCGTCACAGCATAACGCATTGCCAGTGGGGCATGCTGGGAAGTTGAAGAAAAAGAAAGCATGGTACAGCTCGATAGTACAAAGCTCCAGTTATTGGTTCCCGGTGCCTCTGATGGTGTTTGGCTAGCACCAATCAGCCGACTATATATATATAGAAATAATGCAGAGAAAACAACACTAACGATAATATATTTATAGAAAGAATGCAGAGAAAACGGAACTCATGGAACCAAATAAAGATAGTGATTTTAACGATGGGCAAAGAAATCCAAAGTAAGTCACAACAGTGTGGGAGGAGTCAAACATTCAGATGATGTTCACAGCTTGACGCGTTTCGCGCATCTAGCGATTAATCATAAGCCCTTGGCACATCATTAAAATCACATTATCTTTATTTGGTTCCGCGAGTGCTGTTTTCTCTCCATTCTTTCTACATATATTATGCTTAGGCTCCCAACCAAAGTTTCTGCATGATATACATTAAAAAAGTTGGCCAATATTGTTAAAGAAGGCCTATCCATCAACAAATATATATAACACTTGATTTGTAGGATGCCATGGAATGGAAATAGCCTTAAAGAGGTGCAGAAAAAGCAACATATTTTTTTTTTTTACCCAATTTCCTACCTGTTGTGAAGTTTGTCATAATTATCCTTCAGAAGATCACGTTCTTTCTCTAAATCACTGATCTGATCCACAAGCTACAAAACAAAATATTAAATAACAAATTGGATACAGAGGTACATGTATTTTGGTAGTGTGCAATGGAAAGGTTACATCTGTCTTTTATACCAGAAGTCGGTTCTATAAGATATCGTTCGAAAGGAAAAAGTTATCAAATGAAGGTTTTAATGAATTTTCCTCTGTTAGCAGACATCCAAATGAACAGATTTATGTGCTGAATCTGAGGAGTACAGGAGGTACTTAGATCAGCATAGATCAGTAATTCATTAAAATTGATATTGTCTTCACTTACACAAAAAAATTGATGCTTACTATAGTTAAACCCAAACTAAACAAAAATAGTTTTAATGATTAAGAAGGTTTCTTTTTCAATGGTACCCCATTCAAAACATTTTCTGCCATATCTTTAAAATGTTTTCTTTGAGCTACTACAAATTCAGAGACCAAGCCCCATTGCTGTCCCCCATCACATTGTGTTGTATGGTTGAGAACCTGTATTATAGAAACATGTGTCGGCAGATAAGAACCATTCGGCCATATAGTCTGCCCAATCCTTTACACATGAAAGTACAACGTTTAAGGAAACATCACAAAAACAACTTTGCAATCAATTGTTTGTTGACAAACGCTTACAAAGCCCTACATGATGACAGACTATTCTAGCGATGAAATGGTCTCTTTTGGGTACATTGTCATCACAGTCAACATATGTGTCAGTTCATACATAGATTGAAGGAAAAACGCATGGAAACACATACGATAATGTTGTATTTGGATTAACAAAAGATGTGAATTCAAAAACATGACTGTTTTAAAAATATTTTTTTTAAAATGGAGCATGATTTTTATATCTCATTTTACATCTGTAAATAGTTGTGAAGACACATGTACATCAAAGAAGCATCATTTTCAGTCTAGAAATAGTTTCAGTGGGGGTTTTTTTATTTTTATTTAATACATGTCAGTTTATGGACAATGGGAATAAGTAGTTAGTGAAAAATGAAAACAGCCCTAGCCAAAGATTATCCTCTAAAAGCATTTAACCCAGCTTACAAAGCATCACACTCAGACACTAACCAAAATATTATATTGTATATGCAGAGTAAACTTTACATGTATTACTGTCACAATACGGCCCCAATGCAAGATAGTAGTAATACTGTGCTGATTTTTTACATTTTAATTTAGAAAGTGCCTATCCCACGCATGCTTAAACTCCTTCACTGTGTTTACGTCTACCACTTCCGCTGGAAGGCTATTCCATACATCCACTACCCCCTCAGTAAAGTAATACTTCCTGCTATTACTTTTAAATCTTTGCCCCTCTAATTTAAGACTATGCCCTCTAGTTATAGTAGTTTTTCTTCTTTTAAAGATACTCTCTTCCTTCACTGTGTTGATTCCCTTTATGTATTTAAATGTTTCTATCCTATCCTCCCTGAATGTCTTTCCTCCAAGCTATACATGTTAAGATGTTTTAACCTTTCCTGGTAAGTTAAACCAAGAATAGAGTGATAGATTCAACATGTCACATTCAGAAGCCATATGAACCGACACTGACAAAAATTATATTAATCTCATGCATGTGACATATTTTTAAATTCAGATTAATTCTCTGCAATAGGCAAATATTATTATAATTTTTTTCTACACTTTGGATTTTTCTGTGATGATTCTATACTATTTGAATTGTTTTTGTTTGTACTTTATTCACTTTAGGAAGCCCTGTTCTACACATCTTACTTTGAAGATGGTTTGTTAAATTATTCTCTGTGTGATTATTTTAAATCATTCAAATTTGGTGCCTTTTTTTTTTTTTGCAAATGGTAAACCATTTTTTATAAAATAAATACATTATTTGGGGCATTTTGTTTTAGCTGCCCTTGTTGTGTCCAGACTATCATTAAGAACCACAAACATTCGTGTTTTTCTCTTGTATTATGCGCATATCAAGCCTGTACAACCTATTCTGAGCTGAATATGATCTATGTAAATAATGTGGATTACATAACAATCCACTGTTGAATAATTAATTAGCAAAAATGTCGCATTTTCCTTTTGCTCTTAGAATGGGAACATACGGCTGACCATGAAAGGGTTAAAAGAAATTGCAATTTGATCAAAACCATTACACTTCACTTTCATCTGTTACTATTGAGAGAGATAAAATTACAGCATGGTATGATCATCAATCCTTGTTTCTGAAAGAAAACCAGATGAAAAGGACTCATTAAGAAATTGCAGGTTTTTTTTATGGGGAAGAATGTCCATAATGGAATTTAATCAATTCTTGTTAGATTTGCTTTCAATTCGCCAAACCGGTAATAGTATGGTATTGAACTGTTGACGTTTGGTAACTAGCTGTCAGCGACAGGTTATGGGAGAAGTGACTAGCTAATGTATAAAAATGTTACCTGAGGTTAGCTGCCCTTTGTTGATTTACATTGTATTGAAAGCCACAAACAATAAGCAGTTAAAAAAAAAAAAAAAATATTCTAAATGGGAAATATATATATAATAAAAATAGAAATTTCAACAACCCTGTTGACAGGAGATTTGAATTTGGAAACCTTTGCCACAGTTGACTCAACTCGTCTGTTTTAATGCAAAATTTCAATTACAAGCTCTTTAAAACATGCCAAAGAGAACCACTGGCATAGAAGAAGAAAAAACTGGCTTAGCTTCTAGACAGAACAAAGATGTCTCCTTTCATATAATTTCATTTCAATGAACTGTGACAAGTACTGAAATGCAAAATGGCTGAATTATTAAATAGATGTAGCATGCATAATCCTGATTTCCTTCTCCCAGATCCAGAAATGTGCTGTAACTAAACCTTCCTAAGTGAAAAATTAAAAGGTTTTTTTTTTAAAAAAAAAAAAAAAGGAAGAGCAAAGGTATATAATGTGGGAAATAATTAGGTCACATTATGACACATTCGAACAAAAAGGACATTTACGCTTTACATACCAAAAAGAAAACGGAAATAAACAGAAGAACAACCTAACTGCCTGCCATGCCAATATTAGGATGTTTCAACTTGAATTGCACTTACAGGAGAACTAGGATTATCATTATTGTATTTTTTCTTAGGGACTGTCATGAAATAAATGGGTAAAAAGAAAGGGATGTGGGGGGCCGAAAGGGAAATCAGACCCCGTGGACAGGGATGTCTCCTTGATGAAGAGAAAAGGTTATGCGAGGAAGGGGTGTAACCTCCAAAGGAAAGGTCTAGCGCACCACAAAAAGCTAAATACGCCACTCAGTGGTATTTGTACGTTGTATACAAACCTCTTCAACCCTTCTTTCAGAAAATGTGTTTGATTGCATTTGTTTCTCAAGCTGAAAACATTTTAGACGTTCTTCTTTTAGCTGGCTGTTCAAACCGTCCACTTCACTCAAGAAGGCTACTTGACAGGCCTTCATTGTTTTCAGATTCTGAAAAAAAAAAGGCAGATAATGGGAAAGTAATGAGTGATATGAAAGAGCTCCTGAACCTACAAGAGCAACTTTTAATCAGAAACAAGGTACAAGGTGCGTGCAGACAACCTCCCCTGCCGCCCGGCACGACTGCCGGGACTTCTATGATGAAGCCGGGTCCTTCCGGCTTCAACATAAAAGTCCCGGCGGAAGTGTCAGGCAGCATGGACGATACGTGCAGACATCCCCCGGCTGCCCCCACTAGCCACCAGGGAGCGAGAGACAGGTGAGGGGGAGGGAGGGGGGGAGAAAGACAAGGGGAGGGAGGGAGAAAGACAAGGGGAGGGAGGGAGGGAGGGGAGGGAGAAAGACAAGGGGAGGGAGGGAGGGGGGGGAGAAAGACAAGGGGAGGGAGGGAGGGGGGGGAGAAAGACAAGGGGAGGGAGGGGGGGAAGAAAGACAAGGGGAGGGAGGGAGGGGGGGGAGAAAGACAAGGGGAGGGAGGGAGGGGGGGAGAAAGACAAGGGGAGGGAGGGAGGGGGAGAGAAAGACAAGGGGAGGGAGGGGGGAGAAAGACAAGGGGAGGGAGGGAGGGGGGAGAAAGACAAGGGGAGGGAGGGAGGGGGGGAGAAAGACAAGGGGAGGGAGGGAGGGGGGAGAAAGACAAGGGGAGGGAGGGAGGGGGGAGAAAGACAAGGGGAGGGAGGGAGGGAGGGGGGAGAAAGACAAGGGGAGGGAGGGAGGGGGGAGAAAGACAAGAGGAGGAAGGGAGGGGGGAGAGAAAGACGAGGGGGGCAGAGAAAGACAAGGGGAGGGGGGGCAGAGAAAGACAAGGGGAGGGGGGGCAGAGAAATACTAGGGGAGGGAGGGGGAGAGAAACAAGGGGAGAGAAAGAAAAGGGGAGGGAGGGGGAGAGAAAGACAAGAGGAGGAAGGGGGAGAGAGAGAGAGAAAAGTTTGGGGGGAGGGAGAGACTATGTGGGAGGGTGAGAGAGACAACGTGGGGGGGGGGGGGGATAGAGAGGCAGAATTGGCACCTAAAAGGAAATAAAAACAAGAAATGCATTTGTTTAATATCATAATTTTTATTAAATATTAAAAATCGATTTACATGTGAATATATACAAGTTAAACTTTTTTCCTATAGGGTAGTCTTATATTCAGGCTTTTAGTTTTTTTCCTAAAGGAATATCCAAAGTTTGGGGGGTCATCTTATAATCAGGGTCGTCTTATATTCGAGCAAATACGATAACTGGTTCAAAACAAGGGTTGAAAATGTAATAGCCTCATATAGTTAAAATTATTCACAAATCTTCTTAACCTGCATGACACTTTACATCAGGGATGTTGAACTGCAGCGCTCCAGTTGCTGGAGGACTACATTTCCCACTACCCCTTGCCTACCTTTTAGCTGACAAAGTCTTATGTAAGATGTAGGCCAACAGCAGCTGGACGGCCACAGTTTGACACCTCTGTTATATATTTCCCTTTAAAATAAGTCACATTGCTTGTATTTTAAATAAAGAGTAGAAAAAAAATCTCTACAATGTGTTAGCAGCATTGCAAGTAATGCAAAGATTTAATGTACAATGGATCTCAAACTCCACTATGGATGGCTGTGGTGTCTCCTATTCATCACATTGTGGCTTACTATGTAAATTACTAAGACACCACAGATGTCCACAGTGGGGTTTAAACAATAAAAACTAAAGTAATACAATGTATAGATTCACCCAAACAATACAACGTACATTGAAATCATTGCAGTATTTAGGGATTTTGTACCCAAACAATACAACGTACATTGAAATCATTGCAGTATTTAGGGATTTTGTACCCAAACAATACAACGTACATTGAAATCATTGCAGTATTTAGGGATTTTGTATCCAAACAATACAACGTACATTGAAATCATTGCAGTATTTAGGGATTTTGTACCCAAACAATACAACGTACATTGAAATCATTGCAGTATTTAGGGATTTTGTACCCAAACAATACAACGTACATTGAAATCGTTGCAGTATTTAGGGATTTTGTACCCAAACAATACAACGTACATTGAAATCATTGCAGTATTTAGGGATTTTGTATCCAAACAATACAACGTACATTGAAATCATTGCAGTATTTAGGGATTTTGATTTAACAAAATTAGAAACAATTTATTAAACGTATTACCTCTTGAATAAAGTTCAGTTTCCCTTCCATCTCAATTACAGCAGTGCTTTTCGCTGACAGCTGTTTCTGGAGCTTGATCATAGCAACATTTTCCTTTATAGTTGTCCTAAAAACAAAATGTAAATACATTTTATATTTTTATATAGTGTCAATGGAAAAGACAACTAAAGAGTCAGAGATTAAAACATCAACACCGGAGATAAAAAGTGTGTATTTTTTAAAAACAGTCCCTCAGGAGTGGGTTCTCATGAAAAAGATCTGGGAAGAACCAAAAAAAGGTAATAGGGTTAAATAATTTATACACCCAGGATTAAAGAAGGGAGAGGACGGGATGGAGGTTTATCCGTGGCTGACATAGTTTTTTTTTTTTTCTTTTTTCTGTTTCTCGTTTTTAACTATGTTAAGGAAATAATGCAGCACGAAAAAAACGGAGACGCTATAAATGTATTGGTTAAAAAAAAAAATCGACTTTTGTTTGGGATACAATTTCACTTTCAAAATGTATTGAATTTTTATATAAATTGTAATTTCCTTTTTCACCTTCAGATCTATCAAATTAAAAAGAAAGGGCAAAAATCTTCACTCGCACATTCTTGTAAAGCAACACTTAAACAACTAACAGATGCTGTATGGCATAAAATAATGTCAGAAAAAGAAGAGAGAAAAAAAACTATGTACCAGAGTCAAAGTCTATCTCTTATGGAGATAAAAGCGTGACAGATTGTATGACATCAGAGGATAACAGTTTATGTGGCAACGTACAAGAGTGAAGTGGAACAATCTGGACCTACAGTGGTGGCACCACTAATAGACCCGATCATTTGGGTGAAGATGCAGTGGTTACATTTAGTAATTGTAAAATACTTTTCCATTTAGGAAGGTATTTTTAAGATTTAAAAACAATTTCTAAAAAGCATTTCAGACACAACTTAAACATGTGGAAACAAAACGATTTACAGAACATGAAGTCTTTTTGTAACTGAAATACAGGTCAACTGCAGCTCTTGGATGGCATTGTGTACAGCTGTACAATCATACGTTTTAAAATATATGAAGTGGGTGGAGCAAGGTTAAAAAAAAAAAATTGTGCTCAAACTTAAAAATTATTCATATAAGAGTATACTAAACATGATGCATGCTCAATGCAACATGTTAAACTAATGCAAAACCAAACAAAGAACAGCCTTTCTCCGGAGCATTATATCTATAGTGTTTCAATAAGATCATGACATCATAGGTGTGACTAAACAGACATTAGTTTTCTATGTAACAACAAGGAACCTTCCTTGAAACAATATTGTTAATCTCTTTATAAACAAAAAGTATAACAGATTACATAAAATGAATACTTTTCATTGAATTAAATACTTGCTTCTTTTTTTATGGCTGTTTTATTCGCACTTATAGAAACATAGAATGTGTCGGCAGATAAGAACCATTCGGTCCATCTAGTCTGCCCAGCCCTATTATGGCAGATGTATAGCACTGCTGAGGATGGAAAATGGCTTTCAATATAAATTTTAACATTAGAATAAAATAGGTTTGTGTTATGATTAGAGCAATGTGCTGTAAAACAAGCCAGCATTAGTCAAAGAATGAAAATCAAAAAAAAAAAAAAACAATGCAGCAGGCAACTACAAAAATGATCTCTGCTTGACGTAAGACTGGTTATTTCAGGGCTCGACAAACCCCAGGTGCCAGGTCGCCACGGCGACCAGGAAATTAAAACTGGCGCCTAGGTGCCGTCAGCCTCGTGGTCCTCTTGCTGCTGCCATCCGATTTTTTTTTTTTTTCCTTCGGAGCGCGAAGGGGTAAAGTCTGTGCTGATGGCACAGACTGCAAGCTCCGCCCCCTTGCGCAACGCGTGTCTGAGTGCCGGGTGTCGTCACGTGACATCCTGGCACTCAGCAGGCCGATCAATGAAGACATGCTGCAGCGTTAAGAAGAAACCAAGAAAAGACTGTGTGAGGTGGGTGTGTGTGTGTGTATATATGTAAGTATGTAAAGTAGATAAGTGTGAGTTGTTTGTATATATGTAAGTATGTAAAGTACTAGGTGTTTGTGAGGTGCTTGTATATATGTAAAGTTGGTGTGTGTGAGGTGTTTGTATATATGTGTATATGTAAAGCAGGTGTGTGTGAGGTGTTTGTATATATGTGTATATGTAAAGCAGGTGTGTGTGAGGTGCTTGTATATATGTAAAGTTGGTGTGTGTGAGGTGTTTGTATATATGTGTATATGTAAAGCAGGTGTGTGTGAGGTGTTTGTATATATGTGTATATGTAAAGCAGGTGTGTGTGAGGGGTTTGTATGTATGTGTATATGTAAAGCAGGTGTGTGTGAGGGGTTTGTATGTATGTGTATACGTAAAGTTGGTGTGTGTGAGGGGTATGTATGTGTATATGTAAAGTTGGTGTGTGTGAGGTGTTTGTATATATGTGTATATGTAAAGCAGGTGTGTGTGAGGTGTTTGTATATATGTGTATATGTAAAGCAGGTGTGTGTGAGGTGTTTGTATATATGTGTATATGTAAAGCAGGTGTGTGTGAGGGGTTTGTATATATGTGTATATGTAAAGCAGGTGTGTGTGAGGGGTATGTATGTGTATATGTAAAGTAAGTATGTGTGAGGTGTTTGTATATTTGGGTATATGTAAAGCAGGTGTGTGTGTGTATATATGTGTATGTATGTGTATATGTAAAGTAGGTGTGTGTGTATATATGTGAAGTAGGCGTGTGTGTTTATGAATTGCGTCTATGCTTGCGTGATTGTCTGGCTCCTACATTTTTTTGCTGGCTCCTAAAATCAGATTAAATTTGTCAAGCCCTGGGTTATTTACACCTGGTTTTACTAAGCTCTGTTCATGAGGAGTTTGTTTTCTCCTAAAACAACATAATATTATCAAAAGACAGAAAGCTTACTACAGTCACTGCAACAGAACTTCATAAGCTAACTTAGAAGCTACAGGACAGACACATGCTACAAACTGTGACCTCAACTTATGTGTCTGCTACATCTTGTTTCTTTTAGGTTGTAAGTTCACAGTAAAGCTGTTCATTTCCTTTAGTCTATGTCTTATGTGGTGTTTTTCATCTTGCCCATCATTGTGCGCCATATACCTCCCAGTTTTCATACCTGTTGTAGCAATGTCTCGCAGTGTTTTTTTTTATTTATTAAAAATAATATACTTAGTCTCTACATGCCCCAATATCCCTGTAGAGCAAGGAGAGACTATAGCTGTCAAAGCAGTCATTCGCTTTGACAGCTATAAACATCTGATCGCTGTGATTGGCTGTTAAGGCGACCGGATGCTTCCAGGGTCAATCGCTGGTCATGACGAGTTTGTCCCATGACAGTGGAGGACTGCCATTGGTCACAAAGGGGTTAAGAAGATGTAATTATGTTTTGTAAACTTATATAAATATATTTTTTTAAAAAGTCATTCTTTAACTGCATTGATTGTGTCTACCTGCAACTCTTCACTAGACATGGAGTTCTGAACTTCTTCCTGTAAAAATACACCCTTTCCTCTGCTATATTTTCTCTTAATAGCTGGAGAATAGGAAGTGTAGATGGCAGTGAATCATTAATAGAAAACAGACAGAAGCCTCAGACATTATTTCATGCAAAGTAAACAACATTTTTGAAACCTACGATAACCTTAGAATAAGATGTTCTCTTCTCTCCGCTTGACGTTTGTGCTCATACTGGAAACACGGTCACAAAGCAATTATCAAGCCAGAAAACAAACTATAAAAGCCCCCAACATCTGTAATCCAGCTGAGGCCCTGAAATGCTTATTCTTATTCTAAGAAAAATCAAAGCCTACTATGTTTTTGGCATCAGCCTACTCCTTGTCCTTACACTGAAGATAAACAAGCTGGGTGGGTTGTAAAAAAAATAATATTGTCTTTAAGTTGATGCTGAAATAATCAGGCGCCTTGAACACGTTAGATCCATAAATTAGGGCTGTGATGAGAAGATGAAGCACTGTGGTACCGTATGCATTATGCGTGGGGGTGCACTGATTTGCGTAATCTCTGATATGTTACATCAAAGAAACTAGATGGATTTTTTTTTTAAATAATCAAACTGCTCATTCCAGCTGGCTGCTCCTGAAAATTTGGGGATTTGAACAATTTTGAGGTAAAAATGCTTCTGAAGCAAACTCACTGACAGGCTTGCTTGACTTCTCATATTTAGAAGCCTATTTTATTATCATTCACATAACTTTTTCGTGTTTGAGAGGCCTGCATAGTAATGGGTATAACTGCTCTAACACGAGTTTGGAGTCGATCAAAGCATCTCACCAGTTGTAATTTCATATAGGTCTCCTGTCTTAAATGTATAAAGAGAGGTGACAGAAGAAAGAAGAAGAAAAAAAGAAACAGTGAAGCTCATTCTTAAATTAGTGGTTATTGCTTAACCAAAATACTGCTTATATAGAAACCAGATTGAAGAAAATCTATACTACCCCAGGAAGAAAAAGTTGGACGGCACCAATACATATTTTTTTTTTCAAAGGATTTGAATAAGTACAAATGAGAAGCATATTTATGAGAATGAAGAACTAGAATAGGTCCTGCTGTGAGTCAGGAGAGGGAAAAGTAAAATCTTTAAAGAAAGAGTGGGTCATGGAACAGAAGTAGAGATAATGCAGAAAGGGTTTTTTAAAGAGCAACGATTTGAGTTATTATTAGACAAAATACCACAGCGTATACAATCCACTGGAGACACGTTACTATAGCACATATTGGTAGGCCCCAACATGGCCGATCAGACAAATGTCCCCTTAAAGGAAATGGATATGTTTTTTCCATGTACATACCTCACAAAGTCAGGGGAATGCCCAAAGCCCACCGCGGTCTATTAACTACTATCATTTTTAAAAGCACAGCTTGTTTATTTCACGTTAATTGACAGTGGCTAAACCACTATTAAATTTACAAGTTCTACCTTGGCAGTAAGTGCCTGTATATATTTTGTCTTCTGAGCCTGTGCTGTCGGTCCTGATCAAGGATATATATATATATATATATATGTATTACACCATACCTGATCTAGGTGAACAAGGATGGTGTTATGTTATCAGAACCATTTATTTGATATTTTGTCAACGGCAATCCTGATTTATCATACGTATATGTCTTTTTAAGTATCTGTACCTAGGTATGTACATTTTTAATGAGATGAGAAAAAAAAAACGTAAAATACTGTAAATAGCTCATAAGTCGATCTCTTCAAAGAACATTTAATAACAGAACCTAACAGTTTCCGCACTGCAACAGAAAGTAAGTAACCGAAAGCGGACCACATGTAGTTTTTTTTTTTTTAAATCTAGCTTTTCTCATTATTGTTGCAGAACGTAACAAATGGTTGTACTGCTAGAAGTCTAAAAAAAAAAAAAAAAAAAACAAAAAAAAAAACCAACATGATCCTCAATAAGCATCTGGACAGACAAATTCAAACATCAAAAGTGAGGCCTGCTGAAAGAAGCAATATTGCAATAAAAGGGAGTCCAAATGCTTATACCAGCAACTAATAAAATGTGTTTAAAGCAATTTTATGAGATGACCGCGTATGAATTAATATACTTTCCACTCACCTATTACAGCCTTTGCTTGCAAACAACTTCCTTTTTTTTAATAAGCAAAAAGGGAATGTTTTATATATTTTCTATTCTAACATTATTCGTGATCCAGTGAAAAATAAATAGAAATCAGAATTCTTTGTTAATGACTTTGTAGAACGAATGCAAGGAAACAAAAATACACAACACAGTGTTCTAATAAAGGGTCACAATATATAAATATATACATACATATATATATATATAAAAAAACAACAAAAAAAACCCTTGGGCTAACTTCAAAGCTTGGATAGCGGACTGGCATATGGTTGCCAACTCTCAGTGGCCAATTACATACTATGGAAAATGCAGAAGGCACACTGATCAAAACTATTCTTTCCCCTTACAAGTCTAGTGGTGCTTCGCTTGTCTCCAAAACGAAACTTTAGACTTCTCTGTGAACATGCTGTAGAAATAATCGAGGACATTTTCAATTTGTACATTATTTCCAGCAAAAATTCGGAATGAAAACAGTAGTTGCATTTTCAATCACACATGCGTTACGGTTTCCACCTGAAACGAAATCTGCAAGGAATCCCTGACCCCCAAAACCTTAATTAGAAATGCACAGAGTTGCCAAATTAACCATCTATTTTTCAGTGTGACAGTAGAGAGAGCAGCAATGTTAGGAGTAAGTTTATAGATGCTAGAAAGACAATTGGCAACCCAATAAATCTACATGCTACACAGGGAAGCATGGAGGCTGCCGGTCGGTGAATAAAATGGCATGTATCTTAAAAAGAACATGCCATTTTATCCTTATTCTAGAGCCACTAGACTTTTCGATTGTGCTCTTTAAATGCCTGTTAATTAGGGTTGCCACCTAGCCGGTATTTTTTTGGAGCTGCTTCACTGAGTTGGTGCCGGTTAAAAAAAATGCTCTTTGTGTCAGTCATGTAAGAATGGAGGAAAGAATGTATTTGTGAATAAGAATACGAAACGAAAACGCTAAGGAGAACCTGAACGGGAATGCGAAAAGTTAGGGAAAATTAAGTAGTGAAGTTTGGAGGAGTAGGTGGACGGTGAGAATAAGGGGAAGCCAGAGCCGCCGAGGAGTCACACAACTGTCGGTGCTGAAGCAGAGGATGGAGGCACAGAACATGCTGAAGACTCGCAGGTAAATGGTTGTTTCAGCATATTGTACTAGGACAAAAGCAAGTATTACTGCAACCCTTATGGCTTTTTTTTCCCTTAAAGGTTTATGCTCTCTTTAAGGTAAATGTCTTTTAAGCCTTGTTTTCCAGTTCATATAAAAACTAAGTCATTGGGAAATGAAATATGAATATTACACAATAGGATTTTAAAGTCCTAAACTGTAAGTTTGTTTAAAGACAGTATAAACCTGAAATACTTAAGGCCGCGTCTATCTGACTCTCTTGGCAGGAAAATGCTCCGCGGGATGGAAGCTCTCTAATGTTTGACATTGCAAAGACTAGGGGTGAATAACTTTTGAATTGTGCACCATTCAAATACAGAATTGGCATTCTGTCTCATTAAAATGGTTAAATAGGGTTTAGTTAACCATGACCTCTCCCCCTTCTGTTGTAATATGCCTTGTTATAGATCTAATTATGTCACCTACTTGCGAGGAAATAAACTCATCTGGACTTGAACCTGTTTGCAAAGTTGAGTTTAAGTCTTGGTAATAGATAAATTAGCTTAACTCTAGAGTTGAGCGGACACCTGGATGTTTGGGTTCGGCGGTATCGGCGGAACTTTGGAAAAAAGTCCAGGTTCGGGCTCGAACTTGACCCCGAACCCCATTGAAGTCAATTGGGACCCGAACTTTTGGCCACTAAAATGCCTCTGAAAAAGGGCTAGAGGGTTGGAGTGCAGGGTATTCTCTTTCAGTTCAAACTAAGTGACCCATAGGTTGAAGGGGCGGTGACCGTGGCGGTGTAGGTGGAAGCGGCGCTGGAGGAGGAGGTAGCCAGAATTTTTCAAAGTGCGCTGTAAGCACAGTATTGGACTGTTTTATTTGACTCTCAGATATGAAGTGCACCGCAACACGCAAATGTACTATTTACCACCCAAAACTATTAGAATTTTTCAAAGTGCGCTGTAAGCACAGTATTTGGCGGTTCTATTTGACTCTCAGATGTAATACATGTAATGCTATTGCTATTCTATAAACCGAAATAGAGTCCCCATTCATATGAATAGGTCAATTGACCTTTTCGTATGAATGGGGACTCTATTTCGGTTTATAGAATAGCAATAGCATTATATGTATTCCATAAACCGAAAGTCTATAAACCGAATGTCTTTCGGTTTATAGACTTTCGGTTTATGGAATACATGTAATGCTATTGGCTTTCTATAAACCGAAATAGAGTCCCCATTCATAAGAAATTCGGTTTATAGACTTTCGGTTTATGGAATACATGTAATGCTATTGCTATTCTATAAACCGAAAGTCTATAAACCGAATGTCTTTCGGTTTATAGCCGAACCCCAACACGAACATACAGTGGAATGTCCGTGTTCGGGGTCCAAAAACCGTAATGTTCGGTACGAACCAGAACAGTGCGGTTCGAGTTCGCTCAACACTACTTAACTCTTCACAGCTGTGTCTAGTCAGGTGCCATATATTTAGCCTATAAAATCCACATTCTGCAGAGTTCTCGTGGACAGATTTGTGTAATTCTCTATTGCTCGGTAATCGAGCCGGCTACTTCTCCCTGTTACCTGTGTACCGAATTATGACTGTTCTGCTGCTTTTTCCTTTTTTATTATCCTACTATTGTCCTCAATCTATCTCCTTGCTACTCCCTAAAAAAACCGAGCTGCAGAATATTATATGGTGGTCTATAATTTAATAAATTACTAGAACTTTTATGTAAACATCAGAAGACAGTAACTAAAAATTAAAAAAAAATAGTTCACATGTTCCTTCATGTTCTAGTACATGTCTGCAATCTTCCTATGTGTATTTTTTATACCTTTGGACTGTAGTCTGCTGCTCCCGAAGGTGTAAAATTGTTTCTTCATAGTCCTTTTGCTTCCTTCGCAACTCATCTCGGAGGATATCTGTTGTATGTCCCAGTTCCTCTATGTGACTCCGTTGAGATTCCACAATATTCTCACTGAAGATAGATATATCCTTACATTAGGCAGTTCCACCTAGCTTTTTTTTGATTGAGTTGTACATATTTCAAAATATATCTGACATGCATATTTTAAAGCAATTAAAAGATCACATGCATCAAGTGTAGACAATGCTTTAATGAAAAAATATAACAAAAAGCAACTGATTGAGCCCTCACTTTCTGCTTCTATAGCTCTATCAAGGGGCAGACATGTTGTTTAGAATCTTGGGACAGATGCGTCGGATGATGGAAGATCTGACCCAAGATGTCTGTCTCCTGATGTGCTATGCAAACAGAGATCCAATAAGGCGATGAATTTGTATTCTTCCATTAAGGCATTTATACTTAAAACACCTAAATTCAATGTAATCTTTCGATTAACCATAACCTTTTCCTGACAGTTGGTCTTTAAACTATTCATATCTGCTAATAAAGACGCATGATAAAAAGATTATTCTAAAAAACAAATTGATCAGCAAATCTAAACAAACAATGGTAAAAAGTATTTTTGAATGGACCAATAAGTAGGCCTAAACAGTAAAAGTATTAGAGTAATTACAGAGCATCAATGAGACCATTCTTTTAAAACTATACGATACAAAGTTAAAATGTCATGTGTCTACATACAGGTTTCTGATCTCTGCCCTGGCTTCCTCAAGCAAACTGTGCCCGTATCGTGGTAGAACAGCTTGTGTAGACTTGGAGATCATCTCAGGATCCTGCCTTCTCATTCCTGAAACAATAAATATGAAACATAACTCATTAGCACATGTTGGATATCTCTACCCTTACATGTCTGCAGCAAGATGTGAAAATCCCTGTATTACTTGAAATGTCTATAGGTACGAAATAAAAAGAAGCCTTTTAAACAAAACCAGTTTATTCTATGGTCAGCTACACGAGACTTGAATCAAAATGAAATATCAATATTTCATCATCAGTCTTGTTTTTACAGAAAGTCGCAAGTGGTGCAGTATCATTTTGGGTCTATGACTGTTCTTCGCGCCCATTTTATCGCAGCAGTTACAGCGCTGGGAGTTCAGCGTGGCTGTTCAGCTCTGACAAATCTAACCCTAGTAAAGAAAAGTAATATCCCCAACCCAAAAAGTAACCCCATATACTAACTCTAAAGCTAACTAGAATACTAACCCCTAATACTTACTCTAAAGCTAACCAGAATACTAACCCTAGTACTAACCCTAAAAGTAACCCCTAATATAAACCCTAAACGTAACCCCTAATATAAACCCTAAAAGTAACCCCTAATACAATCCCTAAAACTAAACCCTAATACTAACTCTAAAGCTAACCAGAATACTAACCCTAGTACTAGTACTAACCCTAAAAGTAACGCCTAATACAAACCCTAAAAGTAACGCCTAATACAAACCCTAAAAGTAACGCCTAATACGAACCCTAAAAGTAACGCCTAATACAAACCCTAAAAGTAACGCTTAATACAAACCCTAAAAGTAACGCTTAATACAAACCCTAAAAGTAACGCTTAATACAAACCCTAAAAGTAACGCTTAATACAAACCCTAAAAGCAACACCTAATACAAACACTAAAAGTAACGCCTAATACAAACCCTAAAAGTAACGCCTAATACAAACCCTAAAAGCAACCTCTAATAGACACTCTAAAAGTAACGCCTAATACAAACCCTAAAAGTAACGCCTAATACAAACCCTAAAAGCAACCTCTATTACTAACCCTAAAAGTAACCCCTAATACAAACCCTAAAAGCAACCCCTAATAGAATCTCTAAAAGTAAACCTCGAACCCAAAAACTAACCCTTTATACTAACTCTAAAGCTAACCCGAGTACTAACCCTAAAAGTAACCCCTAATAGAAACCCTAAAAGTAACCCCTAATACAAACCCTAAAAGTAACCCCTAATACAAACCCTAAAATTAACCCCTAATACAAACCCTAAAAGTAACCCCTAATACAAACCCTAAAAGTAACCCCTAATACAAACCCTAAAAGTAACCCCCAATTGAAACCCTAAAAGTAACCCCTAATACAAACCCTAAAAGTAACGCCTAATACAAACCCTAAAAGTAACCCCAAATACAAACCCTAAAAGCAACACCTAATACAAACCCTAAAAGCTACCTCTAATAGACACTCTAAAAGTAACCCCTAATACAAACCCTAAAAGTAACGCGTAATACAAACCCTAAAAGTAACCACTAATACAAACCCTAAAAGTAACGCCTAATACAAACCCTAAAAGTAACGCCTAATACAAACCCTAAAAGCAACCTCTAATAAACACTCTAAAAGTAACGCCCAATACAAACCCTAAAAGTAACGCCTAATACTAACCCTAAAAGTAACGCCTAATACAAACCCTAAAAGTAACGCCTAATACAAACCCTAAAAGTAACGCCTAATACAAACCCTAAAAGTAACGCCTAATACAAAACCTAAAAGTAACACCTAATACAAACCCTAAAAGTAACCTCTAATAGACACTCTAAAAGTAACGCCTAATACAAACCCTAAAAGTAACGCCTAATACAAACCCTAAAAGTAACGCCTAATAAAAACCCTAAAAGTAACGCCTAATAAAAACCCTAAAAGCAACCCCTAATACAAACCCTAAAAGCAACCTCTAATAGACACTCTAAAAGTAACCCCTAATACAAACCCTAAAAGCAACCCCTAATACACTCTAAAAGTAACGCCTAATAGAAACTCTAAAAGTAAACCTCGAACCCCAAAAATGACCATTTATACTAACTCTAAAGCTAACCCGAGTACTAACCCTAAAAGTAACTCCTAATAGAAACCCTAAAAGTAACCCCTAATACAAACCCTAAAAGTAACCCCTAATACAAACCCTAAAAGTAACCCCTAATACAAAACCTAAAAGTAACCCCCAATTGAAACCCTAAAAGTAACCCCTAATACAAACCCTAAAAGTAACCCCTAATACAAACCCTAAAAGTAACCCCTAATTCTAAAACTAACCCCTAATACGAACTCTAAAATTAACCCGAATACTAACCCTACTACTAACCCTAAAAGTAACCCCTAATACAATCCCTAATTCTAAAACTTAACCCTAGGCGTTCATTGCGCCATGACAGATACCAGTTAACTGATACTACTGAGAAGAAATATTTTTCCTTCAAAATGAGATTCATTTTCTGCAACTGCTCAGGTCTGATAATTGAGAGATTAATTTTCTGCAACTGCTCAGGTCTGCTAATGGATGAATTATCTGCAACTGCTCAAGTCTGCTAATAGTGAGGTCTGATAACTGATAATGTGTTTAATAGGCCATTGAGAGAGACAAACTATGGAAACCAAAAGCTGCTCAGTAAGTAGATTTACAAGACCAACTGCCTTAGCATATTCATAGCTTACTCTAGTTGTGCCCAGCCCACCACATGGTTCTGGACTCAAGAACGTCTAGGTTTAGCAAATAAACCCACCAAGTCACACCCATACCCATCCTGAAATAATGCTGCATTAATTTCCTATATTTCAGATGATGCACTGATTGGGTGTTTGCCTTTTGTGCTTGACCAATGAAAACATACTTTAGTTACCTTATGTACACACGTCTTTTGCTTTTACAGCAATGCAGGTGATAAGGAGGGAAACTACAGCTAAAGAGCAGATCAAGCATCAGTCACAATGTCAAAGTTCCTGAGACTTTTCCTTCATTATATTGGTTATAGGAGCTTTACAGAATGAACTTAGTGAGCCACCCCTCTGAATCAGATTCTATTCAGCTGAGATACAATTAGAATTTAGTACCTTAAAGGTCCTGTACCTTAAATTTATATAAGGAAGCAATGTTTGCTATGAGTTGGCAGTGTTGATTCACGTAAATAGACATGATTATATAGCCATTAAATGGGTGGTATTAGATTTAAGGGTCTCCAAGAATAACCTTCCGTGATCTCCCAGGCATAAATAATTGGTTCTAAAACGATAATGTAGCGAGTTCACATAAGGCTCTCCACCCCGATCCTCACAATATAAGAAACACACAGGAACCAGCATTCGTTGAACCAGTGGATTTATTCCAGTAACAAACTCCCCCCAAAAAAATGCAAAGCGTAAATGTTGCAGTTACCGGAACAAATCCACTGGGTTCACCGAGTGCTGGTTCTTGTGTGTTTCTTAAATAATTTGTTCAGGCATCCCCAAACCATTATATATCTCATTATTAGCTTCAATGAGACATAGAAAGGAGGAAGATAACAGATATGAACCTGTATTGAAATGCTAATTTATAAAATGCAAAGAGAAGTAAGTAGCTGAAAGGAGAATGAAAAAAATAGGTGTAAAATGAGTTAGATGAAATGATCAAAAAGAATGATTAATAATCTTTTAAACACTGGTTACCAAGCTAATATAGTGGAGTTCCTAAATAAATAAATACTAACCATATAAAAAGATCCAATTTATTTCACATGATCTGCACTATGGCTAACCAAGCAAATTAAAGTACCAACCAAAGAAAATAGCAACAAAGAAATTTCATATTTTAACTGACAAATGTCATATTTTTGCAATCAATCTGTGTTCGGAGGAGTTTCCTTTACATTACATATGGAAAATTAGATATATCATTTTTTTTTTTATTCACAGAGATGGCTGTGAAAGCACATGATATCATAGAAAGGTCTCTGGGGCAATAAGTCACTGCCAAGTTTACAGAACAGCTTATTTATAGCAAGATTGAAACACTGGGAATACAATTTATATGGAAAGTAAATGTAAAATGATAAGAGTTACGATCATTTGCAAAATCTGGGTCCCTGTGAAACGAAACACTTAGTCGAACCGGGAGTATATTTATAAATACACATATGTACTGTATTAAATATTCCAAACAGAGCACTAAAAGTTCTTATCTGATAATTGCAAAACTATATCAAGACCAAGTAGGATCAATTCACTAAAAAATGAACTGCTGATATACATAGCTTATATCCTGTGTGTTGTAGAGGCTTCTAATATAGGTGACAAGCACTGTAAGTAATACAGTTCTCCGGTTTGCCTTTATTTGAAGTTTTAAGAGTTGATGAAAAAAACATATAAGACAGAGGTGCATCTTTTCTGTTTACATTGCACAGGACGTACCTATCAAATAAATTCAGACACTGCCGTGGGTGGTATAGTCTTTAGAATTCTCGAATTAGTTCAGTTTTGTGACGAGATTATCAGTGTATTCAATATTATTTTGAAGAACTGTTACACTTTGATTGAGTTTATGACACTGTTTTTTTATGTTTAACACTAGGACGTTCTTTGTCGTCCTCATTTTAGTGTACCTAAAAGATGATAGGACGGCATAGAACGTCCTGCGTTTAACAGCTCATCGCGGCTCCCTGTGATGAGCAGTGCTCGGACGCCACTTTCAGTGATATCCAATAAGGAGAGCTTATATAAACAGGAGTGTTACTATAGCAACGGCAATCAACATATTACACTTTTAGGTGAAGACGAGCTGAGGAAAAAAATGTTGACAGACCTTTTGCTTTACTTTGCCGTGAGGAATAGCATCTTTAAATCATTCTAATTTCTCAGGATAGACACCAAACATACCTCTGCGGATGCTCTCCTGCATAATGGAATCTTGAGTCACTTTACGCAGGCCAGAATTAATGCGAGACTGAATGTAGTCGTAGGGGGTGTGCCGGTGGCCTTGAGTTTGCAGTTGCTGCTTTGTTGCAATCAACCGGTTCTGCAAACTTTCCTTCTGCTTCTCCAACTCACGCACATTCTCCTGCAACTGCTCAATCATCTCTTCCAGCTCCACATCCTTCCCAGATCTTCTCGGAACTCCAGACCGTTGTTCAGCTTTCTTCTTGTCCTGCATCAGCCTTATCAACTTCGTAGCCATCCTAAATGTAAATACAAATGAAGTACATTATGTATCTTTATTTAACAACAATTAAGCAAATGTAGGAATTTCATTATACTCCATTACATTGGTTGACATGATCTCGAGCATGCGTCATCGACAATGTCACAGAGCGTCATATGAAGCTGTTGACAAATGTGTAAAATGATTCGGGCAAAGATCAAGATAAACTTGTTTGTTCCCTAACCATATAAAAATGTCCCTTGGGATTAGGATAGGGCACCTTGTTCATACTGTTGGATTAAAATAAATCACCTGCATTGCAAACGATCGCACTAAAGCCTTTCTAAAAATAAAAAGTGGTTTCAGCATTAGAGGTCCTCCAATACTGGTGTGTGGATCCTTACTTCACCTATGCAACTTATCTTTAAAACGTGAAACATACTGTGATGAGAAAAAAGAAGTAGCATGGACAACCCCAGAGTATGCACTACATAAGGAAGTCAGGGTGCAACCATACAACATATTATCTTAATGTTATTTTCAAATTATTTTAATAGCATCTATATTAGACTAAAATAATGGAGACTTTCTATTTTTTTTAAACATATCCTATTTTTGGCACACTTTTTAAAATTAGGAGAACGGTTATATGAAGCCCCAGCAGTGCCCATTTGAGAAAACTGGGGAAAGAACGGAGTAGTGAACAACAACATAACTCGCAACTTTGCAAATCGGGGCACGGGGGCGGAGTCTGGGGCGGGGCATCAGGGGCGGAGTCATGTGCGGTAACACTGTCAACCACGTTAGATTCTGGCATTTGAAGCCAGGATCGCAACTGCGCATGTGCACAATGCTGAGCATGCCCAGTAAGCATTCTCTGGTGTGTGAACAGGACCACAGGATTGTGATCCTGAGTACTACTGTCCCACAAAGGAGGTAGAGCGTGTCGGGACAGCGGGGTTTTTAAAGTAAAATGTTTAACAAAAGAAATACAGTTTATGATTTCATTCACGTATGTCAGCTTTAATATGTACTAACTATTTTATCAGGTTGGTTTGCCCATTTCGCTCATCGATATTTTGGTCAACAACATGCAAAGTTCATTTTTTTTCTTTTGAATTTATTATATAAAAATGTTTGTATCCTGATAAGTATCTTAAAACTCATTGATACAGGTTTTAAGGGGCATGTGTGCACATTTATTTTGGATAATGATTTGAAGCAGGGCTTGACAGATCCCAGGAGGCCATGGCGCCTAACATAGAACTCCATGGAAGTACTGTTTTCGTTGGCTCCTAATAATAACTAGCCTGGCTCCTAAATTAGTCTGCTCGGATCCTAAAACCTACATACATCCATATTTGTTAGCCTCCGGTTTGATGCATTATGTAATGATGTTGCCGTAAATATGACTGCGCTAAACAAGAAACAGGCTGGAGGGAAATCTGTACTAATGCCCATAACATTCCGACAAGGCCGCAAACCTCTGGACTCTAAAAATGTTACTGGTTACTTGCTTTACAATATCTTGCTTAGTATAGGTAAGCATTTTACATTTTGGGGCTATAATTTAAAAATTCTGCACCCTGCATATAACCCGCAAGACCACTCCTTCTCTCCAATTAACACAAAGATGAAAAGGAATGTAAAAGTCAGCGAAATGGAGTATTCTGTTGAAGCTTCCAGTACTGAGTGAAATAATGCTTTACAGATTTTGATAGAACTATTACTGCCTGTGAAATGGCCCTTTGAAGATAATTGAAACCACTAGGTAGCAATCTGCTTTATAGCACTGACAAATAACAGTTTCCTAAGGCTTATCATTTAAGTGTGGTAAAAGACTGAAAAAAAAAAAAGGACATATTTGGTCCATATGTACTGAAAGTTTCATTGTTGCAGTGCACACCAGGCCTCATAGGCCGAGTTTTGTGTTAACGGATAAAATTGTACAATATGGACACAATGGGCTAGGCCTATAATTTCCAAATACCTTTGTGGACCGCAAAGAAGTTGCTCATAAACAGGAGTGTTAGAAGGATTTCGGGTATTTCCACCTTTTGTGTGAAGTGTAAACGGAGATTATAATGAAATGAAAAACAGATTGCATGCGGTCTTAAAGCTCTAACTGTGTCACAAACTCTTCAGCATATGAAGAAAAGCTGGTGGGTATACTAAAAAAATAAAGCTACAAAACATTTATCAATGGGATATGTGGGAAGAAAGAAACAGTTGGTTTGTAGGTAAATCATCAAACTGCTGTTTATTTATCGCTTTTATTTGCACACTGTGCAGCACATACGAAAGACTATAGGTGGAAACCCAGTCACATATACGGAGCATAAATAAAGAGCACAGGCAACGTTTCAACTCTCTAGCGTTTTCTTCAAGCCCGAGAGTTGAAACACACCCAAGAAATTAGACCTATTAATCACAGAGAGCTCTTGCCGCTGCCATCTGTTTTTTTTTTCTTCCAGCGCAGCGCGAAGGGGGAAAGTCTGTGCGGATCGAACATACTGTATGTTCTGCCCTCTGACGCAATGCGCTCTGGTACCAGATGTCACAACCCGGCACTCACTAGGAAGCACATGGCACAGATCTCGCAATCTCATTCTCCTGTGTCAGTGACTGCCCGTTTGATTGACAGTGCAACTGGGCATGTGCAGTAGCGGTGACAATCTACCTTCCAAGCTCCACCACCCGGGATCTCGATTTACCGGGAGATGGTAGGTATGAGACAGTGTGTTATAGGGGTTTTATGGGGGTGACTTACATGTGTTGTGCTTTATTTGGGCACATGGCAGATTTTTTTAAATTAGTTTTTATTTTAATAAGTTCTAGCTATAGGAGAACTTCGGCTCTTTTTTGAAATATCCCAATTCCTCCCGAAATAAACAGAAGTCCTCCCCATAAAATTCTTTTAATACATGCCAATATATTATTGGCCTTTTCAGCCGCCTGCTGGCACTGTGCACTACTGCTAAGTCTATTGTCTATAATAACTCCCAAATCTTTTTCATTAGTCGATTTCCAGCTATTGAATCAGCAGAGCATTGGTGACTTTTACACAACATGCATCTCAGCAGTCACTAACCCCTGCTCTGTGACTTTACGTGGTCTTCTGCTTCGTAACTGTTGTTCCTAAACGCTTCCACTTTCCACTATGACCACTTACAGTATCTAGTGGTGATGAAATTTCACGAACTGACTGCAAACTGTTGCAAAGGTGGCCTCCTATCAACGTACCACACATGAATTCACTGAACTCTTCCGAACGACCCATTGTTTCACAAATGTTTATAAAAGCAGACTACATAGCTAGGTGACTGATTTTTATACACCTGTGGCAAAGGCACTTGAAAAAGCCTCTAGTAGGTGAAACGCGTTGTGAGGAGACCTGGCTTCTACAAGACACGGAGCACTTTAAAAAGAGACTTTTACCTGCATTTGAAATCTACTGTTTTTAAATTAAGATCTATGCTTTTTGATTTTATACTTCATTAAAACGTCTTTTACTGAAGCCTGGTCCCCTTCTTTCATAATGCATTGGAGTGAAGATCTATTGAGGGAAAGTGCCATTTGCCATACCCCTATAGGGGCCCCTGGATGCATTTATTACTGAGCATAGCGCTCAGGGAAAGGCGAGTGGTCTGACTTTGTTTTTACCATCACAACTTTATTTGTATATGACATACTTCACTATTTTGTATTTTTACTTTGTTTTCTCCTCTATATAACACGTGGAGGAAACCATGCCTCTATACAAAGGGTAGCTAAGTGTGTGAAGTGTTGGGATAGCGCACTGATTCACTTGTTGTATTACCTGTGGCAAAGGGTCTGATTGAAACACCTGAATTCAATAATTAGGAGGAGTGTCCCAGAAACAAATCTAACCTAGATTCCACGGTAAGGAAACGTATTGTGCAGCAAATGTTGATGCCGATCTTAGATTATGGAGATGTTGTGTATGATTCTGCCCCGCAGACCCATCTCGGTAAACTCGACACTATGGACAATACATTGTGTCGTTTTGCGCTACAGTGTGATTATAACACGCATCACTGTAAAATGTTAAAAGAGTTAAATTGTCTGACGCTTGCCTCCAGGCGTACTCTCCACCTAGCGTGCTTAGTGCATAACCACTTCTCTGGAACGCTCCCACCCTACCTGAGCAGCATGCTCACTCTTACTCCCTGCACATCCCACAATCTCAGATCCTGCACCAACCCTTCACTAGCGATTCCCCACTTCAAAAAGGAAGCAGGTAGAGGTGCGTTCTCTTTCAGAGCTCCTCATTTGTGGAATAGCCTTCCTGTTTCTGCTAAATCATCATCTACTCTAAGATCCCTGAAAATAAGTGTCTCCCAAATCCTCAAAACAGATTGTACCTGTTATTAGTTTACAAACTCTTTCGTATACTGTACATGTTGTTCCTTTTTGTATCAATAATGATTTACCCTGTATGTTCCCCTTCCAACTTGTTTAATATATGTATGTATGTATTTTTGAATCTACTGTTAAATGTGTAACTCTGTGTCACTCCTTTCTGGACTGGGTCCCCAGGACATACTTGAAAACGAGAGAAATCTCAATGTATTTTTCCTGGTAAAACACTTTCTAAATAAATAAATAAATAAAAATAGGGTATCACTGATGAACATATTTAACCCATTACATGTGGGTATCAGTTACAAAACAGCTAATAATATGCAAAAGGACAGCCATTAAGAAACGTATGTACATAAACAATATTTAGCAGAAAATTACACAGACTTTTAATTAAAAAAAAAATGTTCATAGGGGATTGGATATTTGTGAATTCCTGCTAGGAGATGCATGTCATATACAAACACTGACACAGATATAATTTAAATTAATTCGTCCGAATTTGCCAAGTAATCTCATTTAACTCAAGTGGAATAATCAAGTAATTGAAGTTCACTGCTCTCACCTCTTGATTTTATCCTCTTGTTTGCATGCATGTTGTTTAAGGAGTAGGTTTTCATCGTGGATGTGTAAATATCTATCTTCCAGGTCTTGCCGACTGATCCGGGATACGGCCTGTCGGGCCTTCACACTTTTGGAATTTGTAGATTCTAACCAAAAAAAGAACAACTACTGTTAAAAAATAATAATAGAAATCCCTACAAGGGACCAAACAAAAAACAAATAGGTGACTCAAGTACGCGCGGATCATCCTTAGCGGAATCCGTACAAAGAAATCACTTTTTGACGAGCGACTTTAAGTTTGCGGAATGCCGTAGGCAGGTATAAAAGGGAGATTCTATCATACCTTGTATCCCTCCAAATGCTGTAGGACTTGGACCAAAGTCTTGAACCGGTAGGTCTGCAGCAGTCTCATCTGTAGGGACAGCCATTTTGAACCTGAAAACTTGAAGATAAAAAGAACAGATTGACAAATATAGTTCCGACAGGTATGTTCAAGGGACTGTGTCAGCTAAACATTGCTAAAACTGTGAATGTGGACAAAAAAAAAAAATTACTGAATGCAATGATGATCTATACATTGTGATAACAGAACTGCAAGCAAATGCCTAAATTAGGATAAAAATATGTTTTAAATATGTCTGTGGAGTCTCCTGTTTTTGAAATCACCCATGGCTTGATATGAAAATTACACATTTCCCATTGAAAACCAGTCCATTTGCATAGTACTCCACAGGTGAATGTTTTTCATATTTTAAGTAATGCAAAATATGCTTTGTAAAGTACTTTAAATGGACAGTCTAGTCCCCAAACTCACTTTGGTGCAATATGAAGATTACGGCTTGTATAGGGCACAGGCTTTTTTTTCAATGAGTAATGAATAATTTAATTAAAATGAATGAAATTTTATGTCTCTCTAGTGATGTCAACAGGCAATGTGTTGCACTGTTAAGAGATCCTACTGTGTACTAGAGCAAGGTCATTTAGATTCCACACAATGTATTTTATTCCAGCAGCCCAAGAAGTGACTAAATGAAACAAAACTTGATATGCTCAGTGTCTATGTAATCAGTGCTGCAGCACCTGCAGTAAACATGCAGAGTAATCACTGAGGAGTGCTTGAGTCAAATATAAAAAATGTGATTTATGCAGAATTCCTGCATCAAATCACACTGGAAAAACACCTGTGCACTTTACAAGCAGTAATCCACCAGGAAACCCCTCTCCTAAGCCAACAGAGGTAGGTAGTGGGTAGGATATAAGGAGATATCGGGATGGTGGAGGGATATATTGGCCCATTAGTACACACTGCCCTGCTCTCCTGCTGCCCCATCCAGTTTGTTTACCGAGCCCATGACAAATGAGGAAGCAAATGTGAAATTGCACAAATCTTTGATAGGCTAAGTAATAACGCAGATCCTGATCTGTCTCACTGATCCCAGCATTTTCTTAATGCAAATGTTAACTGAGGACCACATTCATAAGCCTGGTTTATATAATAAATAAGATAACTTGATATATCAATACCAAGCACAAACATAATTTCATGGAAAAGAACTATAATCTTAGTTGGGATCAAATATGAATGTTTAACAGAAACAATTCACAGTGAGAATTAAACACATATGGAGATGACAGACCAGCACTGATTATTTGGATATTATTCTATATGCTAACAACAAACAGATGTTTCATCATCATTACTACAGATACCGTAATGCATATAGCAATTTAATTAAACACAATAACTTCCAATTGAGCAGATCCCCAGAAACTCCCTTTAAGTCCTGCATAACATATTACTTTTTGAAAAATAATGTATATTGTACTGTTCAAACTCTAAATGTGAACAAATCAATCCAGAGCTAAGAAAAATAACCAAAAACAAAAAAAACCTTAAAAACACTGACACAACTGAAAAATTAAAGAAAGGCCAGAAAATAAATGAAGAACAAGGTTCTGCTAAGCAATTCATTTTACAGATATCTAAATTTAATAAAGTTTTGTAAAATGATCGCGGATCTCCTCTGAGCCAATCACAAAGAAGAAATGACATTTATTTTTTATGGATGAAAGAGAATCCGTGACAAAATGACTTTAGGAAATCTTGTTTAGATCTCCTTAAAAAGGGATTAAACATTAAAAATAAAACATTGCCAAAATCCACCTAGTCCTTGTGCTTGTTAACTTACCTATGACTCTCCAACCTGGTCTGCGCTCCTATATCTACTCTCAATCTCCCCTTCTCACTATCAATCTGTCTAACTGTTCATATTCTCTTCACCAATCTTGTTCACATTTCTGTGCACAAATATGTTTTTGATGCCCGTTTCTGTTATGACACATAGACATCCCACTAGATAGGTATCAGCTAACTGAATTATTTATTTGACAAAGACTATGGCATATCTTCTGAATGGTGGTTCATAGAAGTACCATTTAAAACCAATTGAAAACAGGAACTAGTGATCTTCTATATGTAAAAAAAAAAAAAAAAGTTTAAGGGTGTTTTGTACATCTTTAAATTATATGTGGCGAGATTGAGCTTCTCACTCAATGGAAGAAGGCAAATCAAATATTTTGACAACTGTCACCGTTTCCACGGCAGCAAGGAGATAAATGCCCACGAACCACAGGGAAAGAGGTTACATAGAAACATGGCCTTATCCTATACCTATGATAGTTTTATGGCTATCCCATGCATGCTTAAACTCCTTCACTGTGTTAATCTCCACCACTCCTGCTGGAAGGCTATTCCATGCATCCACTAACCTCTCAGTAAAGGAAATCTTCCTGATCTTACCAATCAGCGCGAGGGCTATCCCTGTGACATTGTCAGCACGCACACAGCCAATCAGAGCAGGGGCTCGCCCCGCTCTGAATGCCGAATGCGAGGGTCTCTCACTGATAGCGCAGAGAGAGACCTTCGTTTTTGCATGGGATTAGCAGGGGGGGCCTAGTTAAGGTGCTGATGATCCCATGCAAAAACGAGGGTCTCTCTCTGCACTAGCAGAGAGAGCCAGTCGCCGACCAGACAGCTGCCTGCTTCCTATGGAAACATGGCAGCTGTCGGTCAGAGGATTAACAGGCGTGTACTATCAAAAGTACACGCCGGTTTATCCTCATACTAGGGACAACTCAAATTTCAATTGTGCTTCTATATTAAAAGCACAAGTGAAAAATAATGTTTAGTGTTCCTTTAAGGTCTCCTCTGTTGGTGGAATTAAAAAAAAAGTCTATCATTGCACTAGCAGTGAGACACTGTCGACAACAGCCACAGACCACTGTGCTTCCTATGGAAGCATCATGGCTGCCAGTCAGAGAATAAACTGGCATGTACCTTAAAAAGTACATGCCAGGTTTACCTCATGCTAGTGCCACTCATATTTCCATGATACATTTATGACAGAGGACTATAAACTCTTTGGGAGAACACATTTTTTATTGAGTTTAATACTTGCCAAGCACCCCCCAGTTTGTGAAAAGTTGAGAACTTTGACGAGCTTATAATTTTCTGCACACACTCTCTAAAGTTTGCCACATAATATCTGAGTATCATAGAACAAGTTGATTAGGCTTAAGTATTCCAATTTGTCTTAACTACAATTAATGTGATCTTTAAATCCTGGAAAATGACAACCCAATCAAACGAATGCTCTGAATTCCACCAATCTGGGCGCACACAGCTAAGGACAATTTAAACAAAAACATAGCTACAAGTTCAAACTGTAGGGGCTGTTGTCTGTCACTAGAGGATCTATGCAATAAAGAGAGATTTGCAGGTAATTGATATGGCAATTTCAAACTACAGGCCAAGGTAGTTGTTCCAACTCTGTGCTACATTGGCCTAAAGTTTGAAATTCCCATCTCAATTCCCTCTTTGCTGAGTAGACCCTGGTGATATTCTATTTTTGAGCTGATCCTTGCCGTTCATCAAACAGCCCTGAAGAACTGATAAAGTTATAGGTCTAAATAAGCCAAACCGTTGGCTGGTTTAAGGAATTTGCCATTTGACTCAGATTAGTATGTCATTGATTCAGTCAATGGATTTTTACTGAAGTGTTAATGTACAATAATTTCCCATTCAATAACCAAGATGAAATCAGCTTGTACCTTGATATGCAAATTACACATTTCCCAACTTTGCATTTCAAGCCACAGGTGATGTCATATTTTTATTTTGGACAGATTGAGTTCCTGGCTACCGATTTGATGAAACTATTCACATATACATTTGTTTACATCTATCAAGCGTTAAACCCACATCAACATTTATACTAAAAAAAACACAAATAAGGTAAACACGTACTCTTTCAATATATAGTCGTATGGGGACAGGTAGAACGTTATATTGTCGTGGTTTCGAATTAAACCATCCTCGAGGCCCTTCTTTCCGCACCGCGTCCGCCTCGCAGGTACCCAGCAACTGTTGCTAGCCACCAAAGCGTCGTGACGTCATTTCCCGCCAGTCAACGGCTGAGCCTGTGAGGCATGCAGAGTGGAACGCACGGATGCTGAAAGGCGTCGTAGACATCTGGAATGGAATCTCGGAAGTTGTAGTTCTCACACGCACTTCTATCCAAAGAGCAGCTCCACGTGTTGGACTACAAGATCCACAATGCACTGCAGGTGGCGGTAGCAAGGGGACTTGAAAAGGAGAATTCAGGATGAAGCGCAGTGTGCGGGAGGAGGGAGAGAAGGAGGCCAAGGTATAAGGGGCTGGAAGTGTTTAGCATTAATCTAGTAACCAAATGACAAGTTATATTATCTAAGGATTACTTTGTTTTTGTAATCGATTAAAATTACAAATATTGGTGGCATTGTGTCTACAATTAGCTAGAGGACCCCGTTATCTAAACATTGCTTCTACTGTGAATGTAGAGAACACAAGTCATATATTTTTAATTTAAAACAAATCAATAGATTATGTTAGCAGGATTGGAAGCAAATGCATACATTAAGACACAAATGTGTGTGTGTTATAAACGTGTCTGCTGTCTCCTTTTTATGACCTCACCTTATGCTTTGCTAATTGCTATGCACCTTTACATATTTCAATTCGGAAGTAGGTAATTTGCATGTTAAGCCACAGGTATTGTCATAAAACATGGACTACACAGACAAATGTAAAATGCATGTGTTCACAAGTCTGCATGTGTTTATATAACAACCTTCTCCAACTTTGTCGTTTATTTGTTTATAATTCACATATTGTCTTCGTGTCCTATGTTTCTAAATACAGATACTCATTGGCCTGTGTGAGTGTAGGTCAAAACTCCATAGAAATATAATGTACTACTAAAATGACTCCAATAAATGTTTGTAAATTCATTCCTGTCAATGTTTTCTATTTGATCCAATGAATTTTCACAGATTGCATTTATACATTACATTACATTATTGTTACATCTATTGCTACCAAAGGAAATGTGGCTTGTGAGCTTACAGTCTGTTATATATAGCAAAGTTTTGCATCCTTTAAAGTGTCTGCTTACAACCTTAAGGAGTCAAGGTGTGTTAGAAACATAAGTAAATGTAAAAATGACAGTTGTCTGTCCTATGGCTTATAAAGATCAATTGTAGCAAAAAAAATGAATGCGCTCCCTCAATTTAATATAAATTAAAGGGACTCTGTTACCTGCAAATCAGCTTTTTCTCAATTCTAAAACGGAATCTATAGCCCTTTTAATGTTTATCTATTGCAAATATATTGGCAATTAATGAAGCTTCAAAATTAAAATAATTGCGGCACATCTTTACTACTGTGCGGCTTCATATCACATCCAAATAATTGTGCAAACGTTCATATTCACACCCTTTTGTTTAAGGAAAATGACCTCCCTGTTTCAGTACCAAGGTCATCTTGTAGCCAGAGTCTTGTCTTTGCCATAGATCCTTGTCCTGGTATGCATGTGCATTTCTTTTATTTATTTGCCAGTAGATGGGTGGAAATGGAGTGTGCATTCAGCCCCCCCGTGATAGGAAGGCCAGGTGTGCTGGACGCCATCTTTCAGGCCGAGGAAGTATTCGAAACGCGTCCCTTTTGTTTTTGCCGTCTTCTCGTTAACCTGGCTAGTTTTTTCGTTTTTGAAGTTTCTGCACATTTTATGGATATTTAAGTCCAGTAATCATTAGTCCAGTGAGGCTATTTACAGGTATGTGGGGGAATTTTAATTCAATTGCCCAGCTTTATATTCCAATCTTTATTGGTGGCATTGTATGTTTGTATATTGATGTGATTTATATATTTTATTTCTAAAATGTTGTATTAAATTGCTATTTTATTATAGATTCATTGGTGTGGAGTTTGTGTGTTTTATGACTCAGATTGTTACTAATATAGCGTTGTCTATTTAGATATTGACCTGTTTTTCAGCCCTTTTCCAGTGGTGGTCCACTATGAGGCCTAAAGACTAGCAACTATCCATACAAAATACAATTTTTATACAGCATATATTGGTGGTACCTGTGGATCCCATCCAGAAATACTTTCTCCCAATAAGCATTTTCCCACTTTTTGCTGGGGTCTGTATTAAATCTAATATTTTTTAGTCACTGTTTTTGGGGGTATATTCTTTTGGTGGAGTTTATTATAGAAACCATTTTATTTTAAGCGCTGTGTATATATACTTTTTATTCCACGTATCAATATAGCAGCTTCCCCAGCCCCTTGATAATTTATATAGAAATTCAAAAGTGAAAAAAATAAAAAGTATATTATTGAGCCCGGTGTGCTACCAAACAGCTTGAACAGGTAGCAGACATGTTGTTTATAATCTTGGCTTGTCTGGGTCAGATCTTCTTGATATGATACAAGGTGAATGAAAATCTGACCCAAGATGCTAAACCGCATGTCCACTGCCTGATAGATCGATGCAGAGCAAGAGACCATGAGCTGATTTATTTGTATACTTTTATTACAGTTTTTCTGTATAAAACATCTACAATTCAATATTTCAATTAAACATAAGTTCATTTTTTCATTACAATTGTCCTCGTATATGAAAGCTTTGCTGTAGTACAGTTGGATGGTTGTATCTGTCCTTGGGATTCGTATATGATTTCCAATATGAGATTCTTCAGCAGTGACAGTTGGATGGTTGTCTCTGTCCTGTGGCTTGGATTATGAAGTGCTATTGCAGTGACCCAACAGTGGTTGTGTCAGACCTTTTGACCTCTGAGCGGGTTTGACAATAGAGCGCATATCCGTACCTTGGACATGCTTGCAAGGGAAACCTCCTAGGAGCCACACTGCATACGTGCAACGTTCTTCCAACTGCACCTCCGTGGAGCATACCTTTTCTCCCATGTTGCTGTGAAGCTGGACAAGTGTCAAATAATTGGAGCTGCCTGCCAAAACTGGGACAGATTTTAGTTTGTTTTTCTATTATTTTTCTATAGTACTTTTGCATGGTTGGATCATATTGTTAGTGTAATTATTTTCTATGCAAGAATTTACATAGTATAAAAAATGACTATTTTTGTGTTAATGGATTAAGAGACAAAAGGTGATTATTGCGGACTATATTTGCATTTGCCAACCCAGAATCCCTTGCAGTGTCGGTAGCACTGTGTATGTGTGATTTCTGTGAGAAAATCAGGCCTTCTGGCTTGTTTGGTGTGTGTAGATTTGAGGATGTTTGATAATGCCTCTGCTACCGACTGAATTTCATGTGGAGGGGATTTCCCATCACCTTGATCCCACCATTAAAAAAAACCATAGTGACATTGGATGGACTAGGTCCATCAAGTCTGGCAAACCATTGCCGAAATTGGTCGGTCCTGCAGTTAAATGAGTGGTGCGATCTATGCTTGCAAACACCACTCAGACGGTGATGCTCTAATGCCTCGGGCCATGGAGCGAATCGTGGCCACCATATTGGAGATCATCGTGTTCCTCCAATATGGCTGCTGCCCTCTTGTGGGAAGAGCATCAAAAGTGACACATTTTCACTTCCGTTGCTCTGATGCTGTTGCTAGACTGAATAAATTAAGGGTTAGGGTTAAAGTTAGAGTTCTGCTTGGGGTCAAATGTCACTGTAGTTGAAAATGGTTAGAAACACTACATTTGGTTATTGTCCTATAACCCACAAAAAAAAACCAAGAAAAGTACATGAAAACAAGCATATTTGTAAACTTTGGACAAAAGTTAGAAACTATTTAGATGGGGTCTTAGTATTTGTAATTGTGTAAATTATTTTTCAGGTCAAGGTTAGAAAAAGTGTTTTAGTTTGAACATTTTTATCAGATTTTATGACAGGTTTTTTGTGTGTGTAAGTTTTAAGATATGATGAAAATAATGGTATCTAAACAAAGCCCTTCTTATGGCGATAAAAACAATATGTCATCTGTGTGGGAACAATAAATGAGAAAGAAGAAAATTACAGCTAAACACAAACACCCCAGAAATGTCAAAATAGCCCATGTCACCAAGGGCAAGACGTGGTCATGGGCATGTCACTAAAGGATTTGTGTCCCTGTTGAAAGGAGTTACACAAGAATTGTTTGCAGTTTATAACTGTAGAGCATAGGACATGATCGATACATCTTGTAATCAGTACAAACATGCAAAAGATGAACATAAAAACATGTTTAAAATGTTCCTGTTTATAATCAGCTTGTGGTTTGATATGCATATGATCTGCTTTCAATGGGAAATGTTTAGTTTGCATATGAAGATATAAGGTGATGTTATAAACAGGATACATTTAGACATGTTGTATTTGCATCCATGCATGTGTTTATGCAAATATGTCACATTCGTAATATTGACAGGAATGCCTAAACCTTTTTTTTTTCAGATAGGAAAGTTGAACCTATTTTTTGTTGTGTCTCATTCATCTGGATCCGCAGTAGGCTGTCAAATTAGCTGCTTTATTCACTTTCTGTGAGCCTGTATCTATTGCTACTCAACTATAAAGAACATTTAGCAGATTTCATGTGGCTTTGTGTGTTATGATAATCTTGTAAAGACCCTTGATTGCAAGCGCTGGCCAGCAGGGCCCCCATTACCAATTATATCCGTTTGTATCTGTCACGAGTGTATATTTATATAGATAGATCTCTAAACATAGCTCTGTCTGTTGGCGCTTGATATACGATTGATTCTAATAATCATAAGCTACATTGTGTACATTACCCAGGACTGTTTGAAAGCTCTACTCAATAAAGAGAGTTTCAGGGAATCAAGGCGGGAATTTCAAACTTTAGGCCAATGTAGCGGAGTTGGAAAAATTCTCCAATACAGCTGAATGTAAGATTTTTTTTTTTTTTTTTAACTCTGCTACTTTGGCCTTAGCCTTGAATTCCCATGTCAGTTTCCTACAATTTTCTCTTTATTGAGTAAACCCTAAGTCAGGGCTTGACAAACTTACTTCACATTTATGAGCCTCTACTTCTCATACAGCACACATAACTATAACATAAACCACACACTGTACCTGCCAATCACCCCCATATTACTCACACAGTACCCCACATAGGTAGCCATATTCCAGTGATGGGAAGCATTTACACCACAGTTCTCATGATGCCCATACAATCATTTGTCTGATGGAGCATCTAGGGAACATACCACTAAAATTGGGTATTAAAGTTAGTATTAGGGCATTGATGACTTCCCTTTAAAGGGGAACACTTTTTTTTTTTTTTTGACAAAGAGTCAATAATTAACTTAATTGAACTTTTTTTTTTTTTTTGGAGGAGTCTTTATTTGATGCGTAGCCCCTCCTACTTTCATTCCTGACCCCTTGGCTCAGTTGTGTCACCGACACTAACATTAACCCCCCCGAACCCTAATACCAACACTAAACCCCCAAACCCTAATACTAACACTAGACCCCCAAACCCTAACACTAAACCTCTGAACCCTAATAGTAACATTATACCCCCGAACCCTAATACTAACATTAAACCCCTGAACCCTAATACTAACACTAAACCCCCGAACCCTAATACTAACACTAAACCCCTGAACCCTAATACTAACACTAAACCCCTGAACCCTAATACTAACACTAAACCCCTGAACCCTAATACTAACACTAAACCCCTGAACCCTAATACTAACACTAAACCCCTGAACCCTAATACACTAAACCCCTGAACCCTAATACTAACACTAAACCCCTGAACCCTAATACTAACTCTAAACCCCCAACCCTATTACTAACATTAACCCTCCCGAACTCTAATACTGATACCTAACCCCCGAACCCTAATACTAACACTAAACCCCCGAACCCTAATATTAACATTAACCCTCCCGAACTCTAATACTGATACCTAACCCCCCCGAACCCTAAAACAAACACTAAAACCCCCGAACCCTAATACTAGCATTAAACCCCGAACCCTAATACAAACACTAAACCCCCAACCCTAATATTAACATTAACCCTCCCGAACTCTAATACTGATACCTAACCCCCCGAACCCTAAAACAAACACTAAAACCCCCGAACCCTAATACTAACACTAAACCCCCGAACCCTAATACTAACACTAAACCCCCGAACCCTAATACTAACACTAAACCCCCGAACCCTAATACTAATACCTAACCCCCCCGAACCCTAATACTAGCATTAAACCCCTGAACCCTAATACAAACACTAAACCCCCAACCCTAATATTAACATTAACCCTCCCGAACTCTAATACTGATACCTAACCACCCGAACCCTAATACTAGCATTAAACCCCCGAACCCTAATACTAACACTAAACCCCCGAACCCTAATACTAACACTAAACCCCCGAACCCTAATACTGATACCTAACCACCCGAACCCTAATACTAACATTAACCCTCCCGAACCCTAATACTAACATTAACCCTCCCGAACCCTAATACTGATACCGAACCCTAATACTAACATTAACCCCCCCGAACCCTAATACTAATGCTACCCTCCCTGAATCCTAATACTAATACCTAACCCCCTACCCTAATACTAAAATTAACATTAAACATTAATAATACTCCCCTTCGGCGATCCTGTGATAAACCGTCCCGCGATGAATGATGCGTTGATGACCTCTCATGCGAGAGGTTACGGTGAAGCGGCTGTGCTCATGCAGCCGTGATGAACCGTCCCAATCCCCTTCTGTGCCGTCCGACGGTTATTTGAGTGGAGAATTTTAAGAAGGCGTAAAAGGTCCGGCAGGCGGGAAGGGGTTAAAATGAATCTCTGTAAAGGGGTGTACTCAGTGAACTTCAGTACAGCTGTACACTCCAAATGTTCAAAGAGAAGCTACTGGGGTGAGTTACAGTCTATCCCTCCCCTCTCCCATACACAATGAATTATTGAACATACAAAAAAGAAAATGATGTATGTAACCTTTTTATATAATGATAATAATATACACACTTTTATTTCAACAATCACAGAAGTGCAGCACCAAAATACAGACAGAAAATATCAAGGGTCACACTTCAATGTCTTTAAAGCTCCCAGAGGCACTTAAAAAACGGGAGCAGCATGGGAATTCTAGAGTTAAATCCCTGAGAACATGAAAATAATTTTCGCTGAAATCTCGGAGAGATGTCCTGCGCAAATTGTATTTCCTTCTGACTGACACATCCTGCTTTCCTTGTCTCAATAACAGAGTCATAAATAAACACTAATAATATTGCTGCTTTAATGCATTTGTGAAGTGCGTTTTCTTGTCACCTTTACCCCCATCTAATCAGAGCAGTTACCTAGAGGCTACCATTTATCTCCTGCTTCCATTATAATTATTATTTGTTATTTGTAGCATTAAAGATATATACTTCATGTGTGAAGGAGCCTGTAACATTGAAAACAAGTTATTGATCTGGGCTTTGTGTGATTTCTCCTTGGCTTGCTGTCAATAACATTTCAGTATCATGCTGTACTGCGTTTGACCTCACAAATCTTTTTTTTTTTTCCTATTTCCTTGCTGATCTTTGTTGGGCCGTGAATTTAGGGTTAACCAGTCATCCAGCTTCCTTTTGAGAGGCGCAAACCATTGCAGAAAGAGCGAATACATGACTGTAGCTTGACTCGCCAGTGAATAAGGATAAATAAAATCCCCCGCAGTTAGTAAGCATAGCCATGTTTTTTTAATTGCATGATATCTGCTAGATTTATTATTTTATTGCTGCATTCTCTAATGTACAGTACCATCCACAGGAAAATGGTTGCCCCACATTTGGCTCACAATAATTAATTTTTTTTTATTAAATTGACTGCCTTGTGCCCAAAAAGAAGGACTGCCCACACTACATGAGTAAAAGTCATTTGACTTCATGGTGTGTAAAATCTCAATGCATTAATCAGGGCCAACTTTGTTCTTCTCCATATGAGTGCTTCATCATGTGAAGAGAAGCTAAAGAAACAGAACAAGAATTTTATCTTGTTTCGTAAGGTTCCCTGTCCCTTAGAAAAAAAAGTATAGAAAGGTATAGAAAGTTCCTGAGGTAAGTGGCTGCCTTGTGTGTGTTTGAGTAGAGTGCCTCCTGCTCTGAGCTGTGCTTGTGGTGATGTCAGATATGGGAAGACACACGGGGGGCTGAGGGAGCTTGAGTGACAAAATATGTGATCGGGGGGGGGGAGGGGTCAAACAGTAGAACAGTTCTGCAAACATCAGAAGAAAGGCAAGTTTTAAAGAACAAAAACAAACAGGAGTAAGGTTATTTCACACACATGCAAGAGTACTACACACTGATATGTGGAACAGCACCCTTAAGCCATTGAGATGAAATGTGCACCTCACATCAACTCACCTTTTAGTCAATAGATCCCAAATAAGTGGAGGCACAGCAGTCACATCCTTTCTCTGTAGGATCAAGTTCATGTAGCATGAATAGTTATGACATTTGCCATTGCCACTACTTTAGTACTCAGAGTATAGTGTGGGGATGATCTCACCCATTCTCTCCCTGCATGCTGTTAAGGAGGCTAAGATGGCACAAACAAGCAGTTTGGGGGCAAAAGATGTCACCCGATGTTTCCACAGTTGGATATGACAAGCATTTTGGGGGAAAAGATGGCAAAAACAAAAATATTTATATGCACGCTACAAAATATCAGCTTGGGGAAAACACTCACTCTTCTTTAGCCGTTATATATAAAAATAAACCACCAGTGGACCACGATTAAGTGCTAGTCAGTGTGAAACGCATGAGGTGGCTACTCTTATTCACTCTGTATCCTCCGCACTTGCCAATTGGATTTTCAATAAACTGAATATTTGTTACTTCAAGTGATTGGAAACTCTTATTTCCATGGAGTGCTGGTGGTTGATTTTATGCAAAGTTGGAGCTGACAAATGGTTTGGTTTCAAAGTTGGCACATGTGGGACATGTTGCTTAGTGAGGTCAGCAGGCCACGGGTCAATATTTGCATCAGTGCCCCGTGGCTTTAATTACACCCCTGAGTACATTCATTCAATCAAAATATTTGCTGACCATATTGCCGGCACATATCTAGCCTTACAGATACTTTTATCAAGATTTCTACCATTTGCCCTAATATATCCCCCAACCAAGTATAATATATCCCCCCCCCCAACCAAGACACTAACTGGGGCCAGATTAAGTCACTGCCACTCATTGACGCAGATGTTAATGTACAAAAAGGTACATATAATCACTCACTGAAACACAAACACTATGTCTGTCGAGCACTGGGTTTTTTTTTTTTTTGAGGGGGGGAGGGCATTCGGTGGTAAGCTCCAATAGTGTAGTGATAAAGATTTCCACTAATAGACGGTGGTACAAATAAATACGTTTTTAGAAATTCCCAAATTTCCGATTATTTGTAATACTTTACTGGATGTTAAATTAACCACAGCGGTATCCAAGGAAGGTGAGCCAGAGCTAATAGCAAATCGTATTATAAACATTAATTGGAAACCTGTTGGTTAAAAAAACATATATATTGACCAGCAAGGAAATCAATTAATACTTTTACTTTCTAGTCGAAAACCAGTTTGACCAATGCAGTAAGTACACTAGAGAAGTCGCTAATTAATAATATATAATAACTGCTGTGGTTCATGTTCCTCTATCCTGTTGTATACGATCTAATAGCTCAGGTGTGACTTAATTCAACAGGAATATCATTTGCCTTTGACATGGGTCAGAGTTTTAATATGGTATCTGGGTTTCTCGTCACCTTAGGGGCAGAGGATGCTCATCTGACCGGTGCAAATGCACAATAAAGTGCCATCAGATCTATCCTCTGGTTACAGGTAATTGACTTAGTGACTGAACAAAATAAAGGGAACCGTGCCCGAGGCATATTCACTGACCGTCTACAGTAACAGAACATGCAGCAATTCGAAATGGTTACTGCATGAGTGAGACGCTTACGACGTTTATCTTGTGCTTGGACAGAGAATAAAGTGAGGCACAGGAGATAACACTGATTATGTCATTTCAGGGTTATATTGTCAGCAGTGAATCAATAAAACATAAATCCGAGGCTCTTGAGGTTACATTTCCTTTGGTAAAATATTACGTTCTCCTTTGAAATGAACCTTTAATGAGTTTATTCTAAGAAATTAAAAAATGCTAATTAGGCTGAGGGTGAGATATATCAGGGTAAGATATTTTGGATACATTAGTGTTTGAGCCTGGAAAACGTATTAAATTATTGTACACATAAAAGGTAATATGTACATTTAAGGAGCAAATGTCATTAGAATATTTTTTTTTTTTGGCACCATTGCACCTTAACTACTTAACTCATAATAATCATATGTTTAGCAGTTTTTATTTTCATTGAACGTGTGGCACATTTGTATTTCTGTTATTAATCCCTAGGCAGAAGAGGCATAGTACTTAATTTATAACAACCTTACATGAAACATACCTACCTACTTCTTGCCTTGCCAACCCAGAAAGCCAGAGGTGGTGTTTGGGAGGTCGAGAATCAGTGCTCTAGTGTGAATATGCAGACTGCTGTGCATGTATTACATGTGCAATATTCATTCCCTGGTGTTCCGACCACTGGAGAATTCAAATTGGGGCCGCGGATTTGGGGTGCCAAATTGGGACTGTCCAGCATAATACAGGATAATTGAAGGGAATGCATGGCAATTACAGGAAAAAATTATACTAGCTTGGTTGAGTGAAGAGAATATTCATTATTTTTTATTTTTTTTTGCTAATGTTTATTTTTTCAAATTATACATTTTCATACTAGTATAGCATGATAAATTACGATACTTTTGAAGTCAAAATTGGCATACCCCGTTGTATTTTGCTTTGTTTTTTTGCAGTTTGCAGATATTGCAGTTTTTGTTAAAAATGTTAAGGTTTGTGGCAATCCTGCAACAAATGTGGCATTTTTCTAACTTCATGTGTGTCACAGAAGTCTCTGTGTGCTGGGTTCCTGGAGGCGCCTAGAGGACAGCCTCTTGCCCACAAACTATGGACCTGGCTCTGAAACCTATTTATAGCCTCCCCAAAAACACTATAATCACTGCCCCCTGTTGCCCTGTGTTATCCCCTGATTCTAGGGACACTTATCCGGCTTGAGGGTGGGTATGTTGACACCTCCAAACGGTACCTCCGCCTGACCAGGGCTCCTGGAGGGCCTGATGGCCTGCCTCCTACCCACAGACTTTGGCCCTGGCCTGGGAATAGGTAATGTAATGGTACCGTCCCGACTACCACTCCTGTGGCATTTGGTTCTTCTATCTGAAGAAATTTTTTTGTGCGTTACATGGTTGCATATCCAAGTGTTAAGTGTCCTCCTGGCATTATATGAGTCATCCATTGTCTTTTTGTGTAAAGTGAGTATTTGTGTACCTTCAAGGTGTGATGTTAAACTAATTATGTTATGAACCTGATGAGGAGTCCCTGGTCCATTGTTTGTTATTGCAGTGGTGATCTGATATAAATAGCCATGTGTTTCTGAAATATATGTTGTTCCTATTTTACTCCTATACTGGTGTTGTTTGGTACTTGGGGTAAATTGCTGATTATTCCTGATCTATTTGGTGTTCCAGTCTTGGGGAACAGAGCTTTGATGAGGGTACCTAGCCGAGTTACCAGGGAGTCTGTCAAAATATGCTCTCCTCGTGTCTCTGTGTCACATTTTGGTAATATATGCTCATATTTTTTTTAGACTATATAGAATAATGCTATTGCACAGTTAACAGAAAACAGTCTAGTATAAGCATAACTTTCGTATGTACCGGGAGACTGTCTTTATTTCGATATTTGCTTTATTGCTATTTGCATGTCCCTAGGGTTGCCACCTGGCTGGTATTTTACTGGCAGGCCGGTAAAAAATTGGCTTCAGGCTAATGTTATCTCTATGGAGACAGTACCAAGGCCGGTATTTTTCAGAAAAAAAGGTGGCACCCTACATGTCCCTTTTTTTTTTTTAATAATGTCAGGACAGAGCCAAATTTGATGTAGCCGGGACTGTGTCCAATCATAGTTGCAGCTACGTCTATGACGTGTCCTTAGACTTGCTTAGTCCATGCTACTTCCTCCATAGACTTAACATTGGCCTCAAGCCAATTTATTACCGGCAACCTTAGACTTGCTTAGTATGTGCTTACAACCTGTGTAAGGTAAAATACAATACTTTCGTATTATACAACAAGCCAAAAATGAAAAGAAAATGTTCAAACATCGCCTATGATTTTTGTGTATGAGCGTGAGAGCATCTTTATACGTTGTAAGTTCTTTGACTTGAAAGAATGATCTAGTGAAAATGGCAAGCTTTGGGGAGCAAAACCGTCTCACTAGTTTTTTTTTTTTTTTTTACTTTCAAGGAAAATAACTTCAAGTGACTGAAGATGCTGTCAGAAATTCCTTATCAATGTAGGTGTCAAAGTCAGGAAGATACGCTACTTCTGTTCCTGATCTGTCCAGACATCTGACACACTTCCTGTGTCTTTTCGGAGTCTACTCTCTGCCTGTGCATCACGACATGCAAGGAGTGAGATCAAATGTGCCTGTGACACTCCATTGTATTCGGCGTCTACCAACAGCATCTCGTATAAAGCTTAACTTGAAATAATGACATTTTATAGCCGAGAAGATGAATAATTCAAGTGCCATCACTCGTGTCGAGCTGGGGTATCAGTAATTTGAAAAACACAAAGGCAAAAAAAAAATTCTAAAAAAAAAAAAAAATCGATCCTTTTGAGTAACCGAAGCCACATCTTTAATGTCCGTGTTCATTTCCGTGGTATACATTTGTAACAGAAAGGAGACATGTCTGATCTGCGATGCCGGTTTATTTTACTTGATGTCCAATCACTGGCACTATAAAGCATAAGAAAAATATATGAAACTCTGCTGTCATAACAGTTACTTTAAAACTACAGAACGCTGGGACGTAACAGTGATTTGTGCGGTTGTACATTATTAGCAGAGAACCCCAAACAGTGGATGATTTTGGCAAGGGCTGTGTAAACACTGATACTTTTCTGTATTGTTCAGGAAAAAAAAAAAAAAAAAGCATGAGATTAGGGTTAATGCATGATATGATTTGATTCTGAAGGCATGTGGTTTGTGCCTGAATTTTTTTGTAAAACAATCATTTTAACCACAAAGTCTGCATTATACTACAAGGATGAGGATTAGGCAACGGCTAAGGTTGTAGAGCAGATAAGAAAATCGCAGAGCAGATATTTGCAACATATTGTTTTTGAAATGTGTTTGGTTTTAATTTGGGGAAATCATTCTTTCCTTAACCCCTTCCCGACGCTTGTACGTTCTGTGCCGTTGTATTTTACTGGTGCCAAAAAATGTCCTGCGTTTAACAGCTCATCGCGGCTCCTCGTGATGAGCTGTGCTCGAATCCCGCTGCAGGGACTTGAGAGACGGACAGGGATAATGTAGCCGGTGCTTAAAATACATAAAGGGAAACAACACAGTAAAGGAAGATAATATATTTAAAAGAAGAAAAACTACCACAACTAGAGGACATAGTCTTAAATTAGAGGGGCAAAGATTTAAAAGTAATATTAGGAAGTATTACTTTACTGAGAGGGTAGTGGATGTATGGAATAGCCTTCCAGCGGAAGTGGTAGAGGTAAACACAGTCAAGGAGTTTAAGCATGCGTGGGATAGGCACAAGGCTATCCTAGATATAAGAAAGGGAACTCGGGTTAAATAAAAATATTTAGAAAATTGGGCAGACTAGATGGGCCGAATGGTTCTTATCTGCCAACACATTCTATGTTTCTTAAAGCGAGCACCGACTACCTTTCACAGAATCACGCAGTTCCCTGATGTCCGGGTTTGGGCACGCCTCCATGACATCACAAGTGACATCCATAGGTCTTGAGATTTTTTTTGGCAGGCCCCACAGGGTCTATTAAGACCCTGATTGGGTCTCTGCCATTGTGTTCCTGGCTACCGATCACCTTGAGTCTCAAAAGGTTTAACCCCTTAAGGACAGAGCCTTTGAAACATTTTTGTCCTTTCTGGACAATGGCTATTTTAACATTTCTGTGCTGTTTGTGTTTAGCAGTAATTTTCTTCTTTGTCATTTGCTGTACCCACACATATTATATATTGTTTTTATCGGGACAAGAAGGGCTTTCTATGGATGCCAATATTTTTGATCATATCTTATCATATTATTAAAAAAAATAATAAAATATGGTAGAAAAAAAAAAAATACACAAATTTCCAGACTTTTATTTGAAACAACTTCTCCTCATCGACAATAGCGAACGAAAAAACATTCTAAATAGATTCTACTATTTCTCCTGAGTACAGGGATACCACCCATGCATAGGTTTGTTGGGTTGTTTGGGGGCTAAAATGCCAAATTTGTGAGGTGCAGTTTTTTGTTTTCCAACTTGAAATTTTTACATGCAGACAGCCTGCACCCATGTCCCATTTGGGACATATTTGAAGCCAGCTAGTGTATTTTACCCCATCAACCCATATATTTTTTAAAAGTAGACACCTTAGGCTATCTCAAATGGTGGTATTTTAACACCTTCCATGCACTAATTCTACCACCAGCCTTTGTCAAAGTTTGTGGTAGTAATTTTTTTGTGTTTTTTTTTTCACAAACCTTGTACTTCAGACATGAATTCACAGATTTTGGTATGTGTCACTGCCAAATAACACCCCAATAAGTGTTCAGCAACATCTCTTGAGTACAGGGATACCACCCATGCATAGGTTTGTTGGGTTGTTTGGGGGGTAAAAGGCCAAATTTGGTAGGTACAGTTTTTGGTTTTCCAAATTGAAATTTTGACATGCAGACCGCCTGCACCCATGTCCCATTTGGGACATATTTGAAACCAGCCAGTGTATTTTACCCCATCAACCCATATATTTTTTAAAAGTAGACACCCTACGCTATTTCAAATGGTGGTATTTTAACACTTTCCATCCACTAATTCTACCACCAGCCTTTGTCAAAGTTTGTGGTAGTAATTTTTGTGTTTTTTTTTTTTTCACAAATATTGTATTTTAGACATAAATTCACAGATTTTGGTATGTGTCACTGCCAAACAATAACCCAATATGTGTTCAACAACATATCCTGAGTACAGGGATACCACCCATGCATAGGTTTGTTGGGTTGTTTGGGGGCTAAAGGGCCACATTGTGAAGGTGCGCATTTTCAAATTGGAATATTGACGTGTAGTCAGCCTGAGCCCATCTTTCATTTGGGACTTTTTTTTAAAGTAGGACAGTGTATTTTACCCCAAAAAGTATATATTTTGTAAAAGTAGACACCCTAGGCTATTTTAAATGGTGTTATTTTAACACTTTCCATGCACCAATTCTACCACCAGCCTTTGTCAAAGTTTGTGGGAGTCATTTTATTGTGTATTGTTTCCCACATACATTGCACTTTAGACACAAATTCACATATTTCGGTATGTGTCACTGACAAACAATACCACAATATATGTTCAGCAACATCTCCCGAGCACAGGGATACCACCCATGCATAGCTTTGTCAGCTTTGTTAGGGGTTGAAAGGCTACATTTGAGAGGTGCGCTTTTTGATTTTCAAACTTGGAATTTGAACATGTATAGCAAGGAAGGGGTTAATAGCTCTTATAAGAGCCTTTGTAGTACTGTACAAAAAAATTAACACCTAATAATGCACAGACAAGAAAAAATGTTCTGCTGTGCAGTGATCAGTGACAAGGAAGGGGTTAATACACTACACTATACAAAGGGTATGGCTTTTATAAAAGCCCCTGGGACTCACAATTTTTTAACATTTTATTTAATTTATTACAATTAAAAAATTATGTTATACAGATCTGTCTCTTTCCCTCACTAAAACTCAAGTGAGGAGAGGGAGGCAGATCCATATGGGTCAAAACAATATTTACCAATATTGATCGAACCAGACGAATGGTGATGCTCATCTGAGAAATCACCCTTTGCCACTGATCGGCTGTTACTGATCGCTATACACGCGTTCAGACAGCTTCAAAAGGAATACACATAATCCCCTAGTGGGTATAATTAACCCCTAGCGAGTGTGACAAAAAAAAATCCTTCTGCGACCAGATTGCTCCATATGTGCTGCTTAGGCAGTGACCATATGTGCTGCTTAGGAAGTGATATACGGCAAGGAAGGGGTTAATAGCTCTTAAAAGAGCCTTTGATATACTGTAATAAATCAAAGTAAAATAAAATCAACCCCTGAAGAAATGCACAGACAGCAAAAAATGTGCTGCTGTGTAAGATCACTGCGTACACAGCGATCAATTGCAGGGAAGGGGTTAAATACTGGAAACGGCTTTTATAAAAGCCTTTGGGTCTCAATTCTATTAAATATATTATAATTAAAAACTTACATTATACAGCTCTGTCTCCCTCCCTCACTAAAACTCAAGTGAGTGGGAGGCAGATCTACACGGGTCAGATCAAATATTTACAAATATTGATCTAACCAGACGAATGGTGATGCTCATCTGAGCAAACGCCAACCCGCCTTTGTCACTTATCAGCTGTTACTGATCGCTATACATGCGCTCAGACAGCTAAATTTTTTTTTTACGTTAAACGTAGTCCCCTAGCGGGTATAATTAACACTTGACGGGTGTAATAAAAAAAGTTTATAAAAAATGCTTCTGCAGCAAGATTGCTGCATTTGCGTCAGATCGCTGCTTAGGCAGTGATCTACAGCAAGAAAGGGGCTAATCTCTCTTAAAAGAGCTTTTTTTTATACTGTAATGAATTACAGTAAAAAAAAATGAACCCCTAAAAAATGCACAGACAGCAAAAAATGTGCTGCTGTGTATGATCACTGCGTACACAGCGATCAATGGCAGGGAAGGGGTTAAATGGCTTTTATAAAAGCCCTTGGTGTTTAAAATTGTATTAAAATTTTTTTTATTATTTTATTTTATTTTTTACTTTATCTGATCTGTCTCTCTCCCTTACTATAACTAGTAAGGTGAGGGAGGCAGATCAATACTTGTCAAAGGCAATATTTACAGTATGGTAAGTGCTCATCAGAGCACTTACCATACATGCCTGCACACAGATCACATAGATCTGTTGTGCCGGCATCGATTGGCTCCCCCTAGAGCATCGGAAGTGAAATACTTTCACTTCTGATGCTCTTGCCATTAGAAGGGAAGCGCTGCCTGTACAGGCAGCGTTCCCTTCTACTGAGCCGATGGGGTCGCTCAGGAGAGCGACCACCATCGGTTCTGGGGAGCCTGAAGGTGTTGGCACCTAGCGAGGCACTTTAACAACACCGCAGATGCTTAGAAAGCGAACGTTCGCTTTCTAAGCACAGTGTGCAACGGGCGCAGCCATTTTTAAATGGCTGCTACGATCACTCCGGGGAGTGATCGTAGCGCGCCCCTGCACATTTGGGGGGTGTTGCACAATGCCTCTACCTAGAGGCATTGTAGCAACACCGTTAGAGTAAAGTGCCAGGCACGTCACCTGTCGCTAAGGGGTTAAAGAGTCACTCCTATTAAACTTGTGTTTCCATTTTAAAAGTAGAATTGAAAAGTTTAAGGATAAAATAGCATGCACTTTTTAAGATACCTGCCATTCTTTCTTCTGCCCAACAATTCAAAGTATAAAGCAGAGCAAACCATTTAAGTAATGGTGGGGTAAAGGTCATGGGGAAATCCCCTCCACCTGATATCCGGTGGGTAGCAGTGGCATTGTCAAGCTCACATCTACACACACCAAACAAGCCAGAAGGCCTGCTTTTCCAACAGAAATGACACTTTCCTAGTACTACCACCACTGCAAAGGATGCTGGGTAGGCGTATGCAAATCCGGGCCAACAATGATCACCTTTTGCCTCTTAATCCATTTTAAACACCCCTTGGAGCATATTCCCGCTGTACATGACAGCCATTAAACACCGCTGGCGACAGAGGTACAAAAGCATGCAGTATAAAGCATGCAGACTGATCCAGTCACTGACTGTAAGTCACAGTACAGCGAGAGAGCATTTATTTTATTTATAACATAATAAGTCCCCTCTATTGATTATATGTAAAACTGTGTCCCTCTCTGCACAGGATAGATCCTCACAGAAGGAAGTGGCAAGCCCCTAATCTGACTGGAAACAGACATAATAGATTTACACCAGACAGATTAGCACAAGTGAAATGTCTCTTGGCCCTAATGTGAGAAAAAACTGGCATGCACTATTATTATTATTAAACATAAATATTTATCCTGTGACTGGCAGCTGCAATGCTTCCCTGTGAAGCAGAAAGGCTAACCAGTTTCTGACTTCCACTCACTGCTAACCCAGTGTGACACACAATGTTTTACATGCCAGCAACATAGGACATTTGGTTTTAAACTAAGGGTCCCTCTCTGGACTGTCAGTGAGAAACAATAAGACCCAACAGACCCCATTAAATGTGACAAAGTGGTCAGATCAGTTCTGCCTCAGTTGAGAGGCAGAGCTAATACAGGGCTTGACAAATTCCAGGATCCAGGAAGCCATGGCTCCTAAAATACCTACTGCTGGTTTGGTGGAATGGTGCATCGCGGCTGCATGAACGCAGCTGCTTCACAGTCCCCTCTCGCGCGATATGTCATCACCGCACCTTTCATGGCGGGATAGCTGAAAGTGAGTATTATTGATGTTTAATAGGGGTTAATGTTAGTATTAGGGTCCGGGGGGGTTAATGTTAGTATTAGGTTTTTTTTGTTGGGGGAAGGGGGTTAGGTATTAGTATTAGAGTTCGGGGAGGGTAGCATTAGTATTGAGGTTCGGGGGGGTTAATGTTAGTATTAGGGTTCGGGGGGGTTAATTTTAGTAATGGGCTTCGGGGTTGATTTTTTTTTGCGGGGGGTTAATTTATTGGGGGGGGGGCTGTATGTTTGTAAGCGCTGACAGTTCATTATACCTCACAAAAATATTTTTGGGGAGTAATACAAAATTACTGGGTACTGCTAGGAGTAAAGAGCTATGGTGGCTGTATGCAAGTTTACCGTCACCTACTTGATGATGTCATGACACTTGCCAGCATCCATTTAAAACAATATCTGGAGTAATCACACGTTAGGCCATGGTTTTATGAAATATTGAATGAAAGGCACTGATAGTGATTTAGATGTGTATGATTCCAAAACTGTTCCAATTAAACCGGCCTTAGGCTCCAAGCAGCTGGGGTAAGTAGGGTTGCCACCTAGCCGGTATCAGGCCAATGTTAAGTCTATAGAGACAGTACCATGGCCGGTATTTTTTTTAAGAAAAGGTGGCAACCCTAGGGGTAAGGTGGTAGGGCTAGGGGCTGCTGGTACAGCTTACGGTTAGGGTTGCCACCTGGCCGGTATTTTACCGGCAGGCCGGTAAAAAATTGGCATCAGGCCAATGTTAAGTCTACGAAGACAGTACCAAGGCCGGTATTTTTTTGAAGAAAAGGTGGCAACCCTACTTACGGTGGAGTATCTCTTTTCATTAGGAGTACTTCTTGTGACAAGCATTTCAGATACTTGCTTTTATTGGCCTACATGTAAGGATTTCTAGCTGGCTATTTTACTCTATAAACACAATTACCGAGGTTTATTAAATATTCTGAATTTTAAAAATGTACGTTTAGAAGTGACAGGTTAATTATAAAGCCAGATGTTAAGCTGATGTATTCTTAAAGAAAATGGGATTTGATACTTTGGAAGGAACTTTGAAAACCAAACAGAACATGTCTATGTTCTCTTTCACATAGTTCCTTTAATGCATCATTTTATATGACCATTTAATAAAACGTTTGGCTCGGCCTTTTTTTATACTTAATAATTTAAGTCCCTAATCATTACTCATAAGAAGTACATGTATGTGTTTTGAATCCACTGGATTTTACCCAGATAATGCGTCCTCTTCACTTTGAGGCCCACGCGAAACATCTGGAAAGTGTTAATTGTGGCTGTGATTTTGAACATACCTCTAGGTGTCCTTACAAACCTGCTGTTTGGTTTAAGTTGACTGGATAATGTTGTATCCTACTTATCTCTCCTTTCCTCCTGTCAGGATTTTTTTGTTTTATTGAGCAAAGGGCACAAGTTAATGTATTCTTTCCCATTCTTAGGGAAGTTTAAGACTTCAGTAACATGGCCTTCTCACAGCCAAAGGCCTGTTAATGGAGCAGATTTGGTGTAATAATTAGCAGGTGTTTGCCACTAACTAGCGTGCTTACAAACACCCAAGGTGCAGTAGTTCGTGACAAACTGCATATTTTGTAATAAACAAGGCAGGGTAATGTAGGGGGGGTCAACCTGTTTTTTTATTAGGTAACTGGTTTACCTTACTGTTACACATCAGTGTTAACGACATCTACAGAATTGTGAATCTCAATTGTCTCCCTTAAATATTTGGATCAAACTAGTCAAAGTGGCCTTGTTTGAAGCTCTGCAAATCTGGTTTAATTCTTGTGAGCAAAATTATTTGGGAAGGTGATTGAAAAAGATAACACACGGATGCAAAGTAGGAAATCCGATAATTGGGAAGTGCATGTTAAAGGAGATTGGCTCACTAGAGTTTGCAATATAAATGCACAAAAGCATTAGAGGAAAACAGAAAATGTGCTACTTGACGTTGAAGTAGGGTTGCCACCTTTTTTTCAGAAAAATACCGGCCTTGGTACTGTCTCCATAGACTTAACATTGGCCAGATGACAATTTTTTACCGGCTTGCCGTTTGGGGGTCCTGAGGACAGGTTTGAGAATCACTGCTCTAGGACAATGTTGTCCATTTTGTCCAACATGTGGAGGGACGCATTCATGTGGGAACTTACAATAATCTATTCCATGACATAATAAACACTTTGAACATTTTGTTCAAGGGCACTTATGTCTATAATTACGAAGTGCAGCCCTAAAACAGAGATGGTGTCGCCCTAAACAACTGAACTGCCGAGCATTTTTTTTAGGACAGGGGTGTCATAACTTCCGTGCCAATCACTTAGCTGCCAGAGCATTGTGGGGAATGTAGGCCATGAGCAGCTGGGAGGTCACAGCTTGGCACAAGGTCTGTAGGTGTCCACAAATAGCAGTGAATGCAAACAGTTAACCCCTTAGTGACAAGACATTTTCACCTTGACTTTCCCTTGGTGCCAATGGCTATTTTGACATTTCTAGGGTGTTTTTGTTTAGCTGTAATTTTTTTCTTTCTCACATACAGTACCCACACAAATTATATGTTGTTTTTATCGTCATAAGAAGGGCTTTCATTAGATACCATTATGTTCATCATATCTTATAATTTAGTACAAAAAAAAATCATAAAATATGATGAAAAATGTTTAAAAACCCACTTTTTCCTTTGTCGTTATGGGAGTTTCTCCCAGGACGTGCCTGGCACGTCCTTTGTCGCGAAGGTGCTAAACAAAAAGATGATAAACAGGTGGATTGTGAAGTTACATAGGGGGGTCATGTACTATACAAGTGCAGTGGGGGAAAAGTAGGTAAAACAAGAGTAAGGAGCAATTTGAGACTATTTGTAACAATTTGCGCTTGTTTTCCCTGATTTGCGCCTCTTCCTCTAATAAATTGCGATTATATTTGCGCACGCTAAAGAGCTTTGTGAATATTTTGTAAAAAATAATTCTTATTTGGTTGTGAAAATTACACCAGCTTTTAGAGAGTGCTATCAAAAGAGGTAGAAAGAATATTAACAAAATTGCCTGTTTTAATACTCATTTATGCCCGTTTTTATTCGCAATTTGCTCGTATGTACTATTTGAATGTTAAATGTACATTTGCAATAGGAGCAAATAAAATAGTTTTGCACATAAACTACAAATATATATATAATTTTAGGACACACATTTACAGCACTAAGCATCTTCCAAACTGCAAACATTTCACAGGCAAGATGTTTTTGATTTGTTTTTTGTTTTGTTTGTTCTGGATAGGACTTTAACTGGTCACAAACCACAGTAAGCTACTACAATGTTTCACTTGCCCCTCTGGGTTTAAAAAGTTTAACTAAACATACTCTGATGAACACTTTAACGCATGAATAACCTCAGTCATACATGCTAAGTACATTGTGAATATGCATGATGGTGTGGGAACAAGGATGCAGACTTGTTTATGAAGGGGAGTCGGTGAGGGATTCTAGCAGGATGGTGTGAATAAGCATTTGGATGAGCAGTGGTAATAGGTGAACCAAATCGTGATGTTGCCAAGTAAATATATTGGTGAACAATCAAATAATTCTGCTGGTGTTTCACCAGCATCATCAAGAAAAAGTTTGAAAAGAAATATGTATAGAATATCATGTATCAGTGTGCAATGTAACCACGGAGAGAACCATATGTATTTATAATTTAATGTTTATAGACGTTTTATGCAGAAATGAAACCACTTCAAAGTAAAAAAAAAATCCACAATTTGATACGAAAGTCCCACGCAAAGGAGAATAACCGATGTAACGACCGCTATAAATATTAAAGCAAAATAAAATATACATTTTACGAGAAAGAAAACAATAAGAGGAGATGATCTATTTAAATAGCATTTTAAAGATCTATATCATTGACTTTCCCACTGCAAAAACGTACAATTCGAATGCCGATAAGAATCATTTGGTTGACAATCATTTTCGACGTCATTGTAATCAGCACAGATAGGCGTGGTCGAAGGTGCCACGTAGATAGCTTGGTGGGTAAAGGGAAGAGTAGGGTGCAGATAATAATTTAGCTCACTGATTGCAGAGTATTTGGCATTTTGTATGTTGCATGATTTTTTGAAACCAGTAGATGTACACCTGTTATTTTAACAAATCAGGCATTTCAATTTCCCTCAGAATACAGACTACAATAGAATATTTGGAGTTAAAAAGCACTTATGCAGGATGACTCATAATATTGAATACACCCCATTATCTCCTTTTATTCTACTTTATTAAAAACAATAATCATGCATAACGAGATCTTAGAACAAGCAAAGAATAATGTCCTCATGTCAGAATTTAAGTACAGACAGAATCACTTTGTTAGAGGCCTTGCAATTGACTGCCACACATTAAAAATCCAGCACAATACACGAGAGTTCCCAGACTTGCCATTTTTCTTGTAGCCACTTGAGCCACCAAGGTTTTTTTTTTTTACAGCAATCTTGTATTTAAATCTAAGTATCTTCAGTAATATTTCATAATGTAAGCATTGCACAATCTGGCCAATAAGTTTTATAAATAATTTTATATTTTTCTGCTACAGATGATGGTAATCCAAAATGTATGATCTCTAAACAGAAATGAAAGATCCTAAATAAATGGTATTTACTAGATGTCTACTTATAAAGCATTATATTTCTTATTTTAAGAGATTACATTAGCTTGATACAAATGTGTAAAATGTATTTTATTCCCTCTCTTTTCTCCCCCCAGAAACAAAAGCTACTGAAACAGCTGGGAGATGGATGCATCCCTTATCTTACCCCAAAAGATGACACTTTCCATCAGTTGGTATGTAGCAGAGATGTTTAGATCTAATGTAGTCAATAAATATTACTTCATATCAGATGATCTTCAACCCAACTTGCATGATTCTCAGCTGACATTTGTCTGAGCAATGACTGGATGTTAACTAACACCTAGTGAGATATCTGTTATTTAATACATAACAGTCATATTTTACTGTGATTTGTCCTATTGGTTATTACTCAAGCCAAGCATCTGAACCATCAACAGTGATGCTTTGTTTGTCTGCCAACTGGACAACACCGTGTTGTACAATTAAACTTTATGATAATGTAAAAGGTATTATTAAATCAGTATCTGCAAACGCCAGACAAAGCACAATATTTGTAGAAATTACAGAGCTGTCACCATCACAGGGGATTCTGGGTAGGCAAATATGGACAACAATGATCACCTTTTGTGCTTCGATGTCCATTTGATGCAAGAGGCCTCTTGGAGTGTATGCATGTTGTTCAAGATAGCTTTTCAAACATAGCCCAGAACATAGCTGTGTCCTGTATGGGAACTCGTCAAGATATGTTATGGGATGGGAAAACCCCTCCGCTACAAATTGAGCGAGTAGCAGAGGCCGTATTAAACAAATAATCTGCAAGCTCCAGGCACGTCTGAAGACCTGTTTTCCCCAGCGAAATGCCTAATTTACAATACTAGCACCATGGCAAGGGATTCTGGAGAGGCATTTGCAAAAAAAGGTCAACAATGATTGTCTTCTGACCTTTGCAATGTCCATGAATGTGCTGGATAATATTTTATCTAGCAAGTCGTCTTAGTTTCATCCATACTCAAATCATATATGTTAATAATAAACAGTCACCCTTATGTTACTAAACATTTACAGTACACGACAATATGTTACATTACCATCATTGAAGAGTCAACCATGCATTAAGGAGGGTGGATGACGGCCATGTTCATTTCCCCATGAGTGTCATCCTTCACCAATATTACACGTATGTGATTATGGCTTGGAAATTGGAAGATTGTCGTTGGATATACAGTAAGGGATAATAGCAATAACTTTTATGGAGATTGTGGTTTTTATCTACATAGAATAATAAGCACTTTATATGGGCCCATAGGTTGTATAGTAACCTATATATAGCCTCGGTATTTGTATTGGAAAATCAGAAATTGACCACGCAAGTACAGCACACTTAGACATTTGGTTCTTATGTTGTTTTGCATACTAAAATGATTATACTAAATTTTAAAATAGAATCGGATTAAGCTTCTGCATCTTAAACAGACTGCATCACCTGAACATTGTTTTTACTGTGCATGTAGAGCATAACAAATGATTTAAAATGATCTATACATTGTATTAGCAAACCTGCAAGCAACTGCCTAAATTAGGAGAAAAATTAGTTTTAAGTGCGTCTGTGGAGTCAAATGACACATTTCCCATTGAAAAAAAATAATTTGCATACTGTGCCACTGGTGATGTCATAAACAGGAGACGTATCAGTGATGTGTGAGTGACAGATCATGTCAAGCTTTCTTTTCTCCGCTTACTAGTTGGGTGTTTTGTAACTATACATTATTTTTTAATTATGTCCGTTTCTTTTTATTGTACCTTATGTGGTTATTGAAGAGAAGATCGGAGATACAAACTAATTCTTGTGATTACATAAGCAAATGCTCTTAACATAGAAACATCTAGTCTGGCCAATTTTCTTAAATACTTTTATTAGTCCCCAGTTTCCTATGTTATATCTAGGATAGCCTTGTGTCTATCCCACGCATGCTTAAACTCCTTTACTGTGTTTACCTCTACCACTTCTGCTGAAAGACTATTCCATACATCCACTACCCTCTCAGTAAATTAATACTTCCTGATATTACTTTTAAATCGTTGCCCCTCTAATTTTAAACTATGTACTCTAGTTGTGGTAGTTTTTCTTCTTTTAAATATACTCCCTTCCTTTACTGTGTTGTTTCCCTTTATGAATATAAATGTCTCTATCATATCCCCCCTGTTACATCTTTCCTCCAAGCTATACATGTTAAGATGCTTTAAACTTTCCTGGTAAGTTTTATCCTTCAAACCATGAACCAGTTCAACCCTGAACCCGTTTCATTTTATTTCCAGTGGAAATCCAGCTATCCCAAATTAATCATTCAAGAAGCTAACAATATACCAACAGAGGTGCACCAAGCTGTTCAAAAAGCCTTTTTAGCGTTACTTCGCCATGGGTGTCTCTTTCAAGACCTAGTACGACTGAAAGGTAAAGATCTGCTCACCCCTGTGTCCCGCATTCTGATTGGCCGTCCAGGTTACACTTACAAATATTTAAATACCAGGTTGTTTGCTGTACCGTGGGTTGATGAGGAATTCAGTATTAAGTACAGTACAACGGAGGTTTTGGAAGCGTGCAGAGCCTTTCATGACTTGAACAAGTACCTTTATTCACAAACAGTGCACGAACAGCACAAATTTCATTGGAGCAGAGAAGATGCTGATCTTGCTGATCACAGTTCAGGAACTGAACACATGTTTTGTGCTGAGAAGGCCCAAGAGTCAGAAGAAGACAAGATTAAACCATACAACGTGACCTTGATCAACTACATGGATCCCCAAGAAATGCCATATCTAAGAGAAGAACCATATTTTGGAATGGGAAAAATGGCCGTCAGTTGGCACCATGATGAGAATTTGGTGGAACGTTCCACCGTAGCCATCTACAACTACAGTTACCAAGGTCAGTATCACAGCTTAACTGATCGTGTCTTTAAACTGTGAATATATCTCACACATCTTCATTACCATACATCGAACAACAAATGTTTCTATTAAACAACTGTTATCAACAATAGGCCATGTTTAACTGAAAGATTGCATCATGTGTAGGCATTTTAAATATAACTTCTTTAATAAAAGAATATAAATAAAACACCCAATGTAGCCCTCCTTGCTTGTATAGCTCTATCACGGGAAAGACATCTTGGTGCAGATGGGTCGGCTCTTCCATCATCTGACACAATATTCTAAACAAAATGTCTGCCCCTGGTGGAGCTACACAGGCACAGAGGACTCCACAAGGTAATTTCACTAAAGTATTTCTGTTGAAAATGCTTACATTTGATTACCAGTCAGATGAATGTGCCAGAATATATATCAGACATGATCAAACCGTTAGATTCATGTTCAATTGGAAGGAGAGTTTGAATGTTACAAAGGATTAGTGGATGCAGTATGATTGGGCATGCTTTGTTTTTTTCTATAGGTCACACAACAGCTGTGGTCCCCTAGGGAAGGGATTCAGTTCCACAATATACATCAGCTAATTGCAACAGTATTAATATCCTACTGTGTTCTTTGTCCTTGTTAATTATTATAATTTGCTATTTTTTTTTTTTTTTAAATAATGCGTCGTTCATTATTTAACTTCTGTTTGTTTCAAGAAATAAGAGAACAAGCTGCTTCCAGTTTTTAATTAGACTCTTTGTGTTTCCTCTTGCAGGCTGCTGTGCTGAAAACGATGTGGGATGGCGTGATTCCTCCAAGTGGAGTGTTGGTCTGAAGATAGCGTGGGACATAGAGACGCCTGGCCTTGCTGTACCTTTAAACTCAGGGGATGCCTATTTCATGCTGGGTAACTTAAATGCTTCATCCCGTATCTACATAACAATTTTTTTTTTTTTTTAATTTGTCCTCGCCTCAAGGGTAAACTAAATTTAAATTATGGTTATTTTGTAGGAAAATGTTCTAACAGCATAAATGTAAATATTTGCGTAATTTCCGAGTGGGTCCTTGGAATACTGTGTGTTAATGTTCATCAACAACCACTGAAACTGTTTTTCGGTTGCACGGTAGCATGACTTAGTCCAGCTCTTTAATTGCTCTATGATGAGAAGCTGCTGCCTATAGAGACATCAGTCAGCACTACTAAGGGGAGAGTCCTCGCAGTCTTGAGCCTCTTAGACAGAATCCAGTTCACTGATGCTAGCCACTTCAGGTTTTTTTTTCCACCTCAGAGACTGTTGTCCCTCATTCTGAGGCTCACTCGCCTGTTACTAATCATTTTACTTTTCAGGACTGTTATTATCTGTTGCTGTTATTTGATTGCCTTTTATTAACCTCAGTTTTTTTGCTTTACAAGTTATGTGACCACTTTAGTATATTGGCCTGATTATTTTTTCTTCTGATTGGTGCATTATCACCTTTACACTTATTTGATATATTTACAGTTCCGAATTGTTATTCTGAAATCTGCTTAATTGTACCTCTGATGGGGGATTGTGTATTTTTTGCTGTACCCATTAGTGTTTGTACAATGATTTTATCCTACAGGATGGGGTTGATTTTATGTCTTTTTTTTTTTTTTCTATTTTTCTACACCACTATTTGGTTAGCTTCAATTGTTATTTGTGTGTTTTATTGCTTCTCACTCTGTGGTCTCCCTTTCATGGGACCATTAATACATTTTGATACTTTGCTTATGCACATTATTTGTATTGACCTCCTTTATGGTTTTTGAGAGTGCCAGTTAAGCAGATCCTCTCTTAGGATGGCTGACCTTGGCACTACCCTTATACATTTTCTATAGTCAATTTGGATCTGTAGGCACCCATTCTCCGCTATGGATTTTTGAGTAGTTACTTGGAGAGTGATAAAACCAAGGTCATGTTATATTATGGGTGATGCAGATGGGCGAATAGTCATTGTTTCCTCTTAGACAGAATGCCAGGTGTCATATGACATTCTGATGCCCAGACTCAAAATGGAGCACAGGAATACAAGATGGCTGACCAGGAAAACAGTGCGTGGCGAGAGGTATAGAATGCTCAGTTGCCCGCACTTGACCACCAGAGTTCAAAAGGGGTAAATAAATATTAGAATTATGTGAACATGTCAGCATGTGTGCGATAGTCTGTGTAAACCTAAAAGGTAGACGTGGTGGTCCATATATTGTGATAAATATCACTACAGAATGTTTTAGGGGCTTTTATAGTTTGAAATGAATACGTTATTGATCAAATTCTGGCCTCTAAAAAAGTTCTGGACACAAAATATCCCCGTGGCTTGTATAAATCTTTTATGGATAACAGCGCAGCCTGTTCTCATAGTTTTCTTTTATGTATTTTTGTTTTGATTTATTTGATTTTATAATAACATCCTGATCCTTTTCTCAGCAATAGCAGAAGCCACATAAAGCTTGCCCAGGCTTATAAATTGTTTCCTTACATTGATATTCAATAGGAGCCTCCAGCAATTCAATGTATAGCCCTCTGGCATGCTATAGGTTACTGTGCAGAGCTCACAGCAAGCCTTTTGCTAAATATTTACCTTCTTATTCCAGATGCCTGTGCTACTTTGTACTTTTGAATCATGTACACATCTGTGTATTTCTATAATGTATGTTGGTATTTCATACATAGAAGGCAATAATAATCTTCTGATAAAATAAAAATTTGTATTTTCTTCTTAAAAGTTATTTTCCCTTTGCATTTTATTAAAAGATTTAGTGTATACATTATTTGCAAAACTGAGTACAATATAGATGACCTTACTATATAGTATAAGTAATACTATAAACGTCATACTATATACGTCATACTATAAACGTCATACTATATACGTCATACTATAAACGTCATACTTAATAAGTTATACTATATATGTCATACTATAAACGTCATACTATATATGTCATACTATATACGTCATACTATATACGTCATACTATAAACGTCATACTATATATGTCATACTATATACGTCATATTATATACGTCATACTATAAACGTCATACTATATATGTCATACTATAAACGTTATACTTAATAAGTTATACTATATACGTCATACTATAAACGTCATACTATAAACGTCATACTATAAACGTCATACTTAATAAGTTATACTATATACGTCATACTATAAACGTCATACTATAAATGTCATACTATAAACGTCATACTTAATAAGTCATACTATATATGTCATCATAGTACAGAATGTTGGTATGATCAATTTGAGGATACACTCTTCTATGTATTTATGAAAAATTGAACTGGACCCCCAAAATGGAATTGTACCAGAGAGACTGCAGCAATAAAACTCACAGTAATGTGCGGTGTGTGTATCACAGACTCCACAGCAATGAAACTCACAGTAATGTGTGGTGTGTGTATCACAGACTCCACAGCAATGAAACTTACAGTAATGTGTGGTGTGTGTATCACAGACTCCACAGCAATGAAACTCACAGTAATGTGTGGTGTGTGTATCTCAGACTCCACAGCAATGAAACTCACAGTAATGTGTGGTGTGTGTGTGTATCATAGATCCTCACAGCAATAAAACTCATGGTAATATGCAGTGTGTGAGTGTATCACAGAGAACAGCAGCAATAATATATACAGTAATGTGCAGCAAAAATCCCTACTGCTGGCTCCTAACTATTTTTGATTGACTTACCTTTAACTTTTTTCAAGTACCGGGCTCCTAAAAATAACTAGACTGGCTCTTGAATTGGTTTGTTTGGTTCATGAAGCCAAATATTTTAAAGCTCTGTCTTATTTCATAATTATCCTTAAACTGTATTAAGCTCAGCCACCTGTATAGAACAGCTATGAAGTTGGAAATTTCCTATATTATATTACTTTTATAATATAATATTATTTTTTTATTATTTGTATGCAATAAGGGTGCAGCAGTAGCAGGGGCAAGTCCTGTAGGTGCAATGGCAGTTCCTGTTTGTACAATGAGGGTGCAAGGGAAAGTACTGTTTATGCATTGGAAAGTCCTCTTTGAACAATCAAGGTGCATGGGAAAGTCCTGTTTGATCAATGTGGGGTACAGGGTCCTATGGGTGCATGCAAAGTCCTTTGGAAAGCAATATGGGTGCATGCAAAGTCCTTTGGGTGCAATATAGGTGCATAGCAAGTGCTGTGGGTACAATAATGTGCCGCGGCAAGTCCTTTATGTGCAATGTGAGTGCAGAGGAAGGAAATAAAAACAAGAAATCCATTATTTTCATTTTTATTACAAATGAAAAACGTTGAATACAATATCAGAAGGTTCATACAAGTTCATATGAAACTATTTCTCTAAACGTGTATGTAAAAGACTGTGTTGTGTAACAGATATGATGGTTAATGTAAGCAGTTTATTTAAAATTTGTATAAAGTGGGGATGAATTTTTTTTCTGTTAAGTACTCTGCATAAATAAAAATCTTTAGGGACAGAAAAAATGATTTCTGTATGGTTTGGTATGGTTTGAAACGGGAGGAGATCCATGGGGTGACACCAACCAGCCCGGAGCATGCCTGTCACTCGGAGGTACAACGTCTCTCGTGTATTTCCAGGGGTTTGTGTGCTCAGAACAGCCAGCACACAACCCGCCGGAAATACACTATTTACATTCGAAAGGCTACGCCAGCTACGAATTCGGCAACAGAGTCACTCACACGAAAAGTATAAGAAAATTCTATGTATTTCTGGAGTTTGTGTGCTCTCTGTTCGGAGCACACAAACCCCGGAAATACACATCGTGGGTGCTCCGTGCTAGGTGCGCGGCACACACCTAGCACATATGGAGCATCCGCCACTGACACCAACCCTAGTGACGCCTCTGATCTAAAGAGAGATGTTGTGAGAATAAATAAGAAAAATTGATCATGCAAGGTATGCTTGTTTTTAATATTAGTATCTGCTCAGCTACATTTTTCAATGGGATGAAGACGTCGAATGCTTTAAAATCCTTCACTCAAGGAATAAATGTTTGGACTTCTCTTATGATCGGATCTCTATTTATGCAGACATCTATGTGTGACAGACGTTTCCTAGGGCTAAACAGGTGAATGTTTGAAATGTGCCTGGCAGCGGTAGAGTTTGAGTATTGTCAGGGCCAGGGTGCGCATTCTTAGGGAGTCGCAGGGCCAAGTAGTCTTGATATTGATTTTATTATCCTTATTTTTCTTTTTTTTTTCTTTTTCAATCAGAAGTCAAATAGTTGAAATAGTAACATTGTTCTAAATATGGGGCACATTTTTCAATGCTTGCATTGTGCTGGATGGTTAAGCATTTTTAACACTTTACCACGTAGAGAAAGAATCCTAAATAATACATAGAGGTCGTACAAGATAAACTTGTTAGTTATATGTATGCTGCCAGGACCATTCTTCTTTTGCTATTAATAATAACACATCTTATTTGCTGCAATGAGGACTCTTTGCTTTACAAATAATACTGTAATTATAGCGTTCCACAGATTAAAGTGCAGCGTATTAACTCTTTGATTTAGTTTAAGCATATTGGAAATTTCCCCCGATCTGGTCCAAATCTGTTTAGCTGTTTGATTGACAGCCAGGTTACCAAGGCAACACGTTTCATCTAGCACCCAGCGTTTAAATGAACTCACAAACATTTGGCCCCCGGCCACTCATTTTAAGACGGCTTCTTCTATTTTGTCCCTGTGTCAAAAGTCACTTTGCAGGAATAAATAGCGCCCTGGAGCCATTCTCAGAAAGTCTTGTATGTGCAGCAAGATAGATTGGTTCTCGCCAGCAAATAAAGTAAAGATAAATTGGGGCAACGTCTCACCTCTTTACCCTCACTTGGCCCTTGGACTGATTTCCGTCGCTGGAAAGGGAGCTGAAGGCAGACTGTGTACAGCATTTCCCGAGCAATCATTTTGCGTTGGGAGACCGTTTGTCTCTTGAATAGTTCTGACCGAAGTTAACAGTGGTAATAAAATAAGATCCAGGGATAGTTTGGAACCTTTTCCTAGTCACAAGGGGGCAAACATATTAAAGACTGACAACAGTGAAATCCACCTTGTCAGTAAGTCACAGAAAAACCTTAACCGTGTTTGTCAGTAAGTCTTTATCAGATTCTCAAAGCAAGATGGCAGAGAGACTCACATTTCTTGAAAATCCAGAAATCCATTGCCTTTTTTCAGGAGAAGCCAATATCTTTTTCCACTACATGCTGTTTAAATTTATTTATTCTTATATTTCTTATATTTTTCTTATACTATGCTATTTGAATTTAAAGGGACTGTCTAGTGCCCAAAATGCATCTTCCAAATATTAATGCATATTAATGTTCTTTCAAAGTACTTTAAAATGCATGTTTTACATTTTGCATTGCTTAAAATATAAAGTAATTACAGATAGATGAAATTGTGAAATTACAGCTGTTTTCAAGAAACCAGGACTGCCCACGCTAGCTGTGTAAAAATCATTTCCTTTTTTATTTTTGCTGCAGGAGCCAATGAGAATAATTTAATTCAAATTTATGGAATTTCCTGTCTCTCTAGTGATATCATACAGTGTGTTTCACTTTTAAGAGATCATACTGAGTACAAGAGCAAGGTCACTTAGAGTCCCCACAAGGTATTCAATTTCAGGAGCTAAGGAAGTGACTAAATGAAAAAAAACTTTGTATCCTCAGTGTCTATATAATCAGTGCTGCCGCACCTGCAGTAAGCATGCAGATCAAGGGAGGGCTTGAGTCAAATATAAAAAATTTGATTTATGAATAATTCCTGCATCTGGGAATACAAGCAGTAATCTTCATCTTGCACCAACGTGAGTTTGAGGACTAGACTGTCCCTTTAAAGGGGGAAAAAGGAGAGGAGGCAAATGTATTATGAAAAGGGCTTGAAAAAAACCCCCAAAGCTAGGGGACAATGGCTCCAAAGTCCCTACTGCTGCCTCCTAATGTTTTTTGCTTGTTTTACATAGAACTCAATGGGGAGTATAATTTTCCTGGTTCTTCAAAATAACTGGAGTTGGTCTGTTTGACAAGCCCCATATTATATTACAGTTATTACCGTTCTTTGCCTATGCTGTCACACCATCTTAGCTTCTGTTGTGGACATATTTACTAAGGTTTGAATCAGCCTGCCCAAAAAACAAACATCCATAAGCATTTGTCAAATGTCTTGCTACATCCTCATGGCTCTATTATACATGTAGGGCTGACATCTCACACACACTTTCTCTGAGCTGAAAGGCAGATGACATCCTTAGAAGCGCACCTAAAAATAGATGACCTAAATAGACATGCCTGGGGGGTGCAAGTTCATGCCGCCAGGCATCTTCTTCTACATTGCTTCCAGGTTTGTGGCAGCTAAAATATATAATATTAGGAGTGATTTAAAAAAAAAAAAATCTGTTAAAATAATGCTTGAACTACATTGTTTTAAATATGTATAGGTCTTGTTAAAATCAGTTTTGATGAAGTACATACAATTTGTTTTTAAAATGTTTTCCTTTGTAATATAGTACATTTTGACATGGCTAAGATGATCATCGAGGTTAAACATGGAACTGTAAACTGTTTCCAACTAGAAAGCAAGCCCCAGTTACCCAATCGGCATCACGCTTACAAGAGTAGGCCCCTATATAAGTATTTGTCTGGAAACCTTTTCTATTGTACAACACTTCATAAAAGTTACAGTAAAAACAATATCTATGCTGCAAGACCCCACATTGTTTAATTTTGCCATCGAAAGGAGGCGAGGGTGTTTTAACAAAACCTTAAGCAGAAATATTGTGAATATATCCTATTCAGACGTGATGTGGTAGCTCAGAGACATGTCCAATATCATTTTAGCAACACCTACATACTAATAGTTGTTTTTGTGATAAGGAGCTTCCAGAAAATTGATTTAATCTCAATTTTTAAATCTCAGGTGAATTTACAAATGTTACAATATATATATATATATATATATATATATATATATATATATATATATATATGAGTCTTGATAAAGGTCCAGAACGTGGACCGAAACGTTGACTACTTATGCATGATTTATCGAAGTATTGACTAAAACAATGAAGTATCCTTGACCAAAAAGACCTGTGAGTGCGTATTTTTTCTGTTGGACTTGTGTGTATGTATTTATATATATATATATATAATGACAGGAAGTCTTCATAAAGTCCAATTCTTTCAATGGATTGTTACAAATGAAGCTAAAGTTCTAACCTAACTGTTCTCATAAGCATTCACATAAACATTCACCGATACGTTCCTCCCTAGGAACCCCACTAGGAGCTGCACTGTTTCAGTAAAGCAGCAGCTTTGGAAAATGACTTCTCCCAAGGCTTTGGGTTTTGGACAAGGACTATGGAATATCTTTTGAAGGGTGCTTTGCAGAAGTACCATTCAAAAAAATGCTAGAAACGAGGGGAAATGGCCTTTTAAATATACAATTTTTGTTATTGGGGTTTAGACGGACTGCTTCAAAGACAATTTTTTGCCGTTCTGAAAGTATTTAGAATATTGGGCAGACTAGATGGGCCGAATGGTTCTTGTCTGCCGACGCATGCTATTTTTCTATGTGTTATTATAATACCATGACTTGTATGAACAGTGTTATAGCATGTGACACATAGGCAGATAATTAATTAGCCTACCATGCCACAAGGTGATGTTATCAATGAAGACATGAATAATTGTATGAGTGAATTTGTACCTTCAGTGCCATATTAGTAAAACACACGTGGGGTTAGATTAGTGCTCCTAAAAAGATAGATCTAAAATGTGTACATTAAGATATTTGGGAACATCTGTATTGTTATACTAATGTGCTGTATAGAAGACATATAACCTCCTAGGACAGGGCTCGACAAACCCCGGGCGCCAGGTCGCCATGGCGACCAGGAAATCAGACCTGGCGCCCAAGTATCGTGAGCCCCGCGAGGTTTCCTCAGCAATGGCATCGGGTTTTTTTTTCTTTCTATTTCAGCAGCGGTGCGCGAGGGAGCAGAGTGAGTGCACCGGCTGCACAGACTTCCTGCTCCGCCCCCTCAGGCACCGCGTTCTAGCGCTGATCCAGTACTGGGGAGCACAGCAGGGAAGCTGCTCTGAGCCACCGGGCTGCAATGGAAACCGCGCGCCCCCCCTCTCTGCATTGAGGTGTAATCGCAGGGAGGGGGGACACTGATAGGTGAACTTTTTTTTTTCTTTTAAAAAAAACGACAACCAAAAAAAAAAAAACCTGCTGTCTTGTGTATGTCTGCGTGGATGTGTTTGTGTGTATATATGTGTGTGACTCGATGAGTTTGTGTGTGTGTATATATGTGTGTGACTCGATGAGTTTGTGTGTGTGTATATGTGTGTGACTGGATGTGTTTGTGTGTGTGTATATGTGTGTGACTGGATGTGTATATGTGTGTGACTGGATGTGTTTGTGTATATGTGTGTGTGTGACTGGATGTGTTTGTGTATATGTGTGTGTGTGACTGGATGTGTTTGTGTATATGTGTGTGTGACTGGATGTGTTTGTGTATATGTGTGTGTGACTGGATGTGTTTGTGTATGTGTGTGCCTGGATGTGTATATGTGTGTGCCTGGATGTGTTTGTGTGTATATGTGTGTGCCTGGATGTGTTTGTGTGTATATGTGTGTGCCTGGATGCGTTTTGTGTGTGTATATATGTGTGTGACTGGATGCGTTTTGTGTGTGTATATATGTGTCTGACTGGATGCGTTTTGTGTGTGTATATATGTGTCTGGATGCGTTTTGTGTGTGTGTATATATGTGTCTGACTGGATGCGTTTGTGTGTGTGTGTGTGTGTATATATGTGTCTGACTGGATGTGTTTGTGTGTATGTATGTGTCTGACTGGATGTGTTTGTGTGTATGTATGTGTCTGACTGGATGTGTTTGTGTGTATGTATGTGTCTGACTGGATGTGTTTGTGTGTATGTATGTGTCTGACTGGATGTGTTTGTGTGTATGTATGTGTGACTGGATGTTTGGGTGGGGGGGTGTTTTGCGTTCAGAAGTGGAGGGTGCACAGAGAGGACTTTCACCCTAGTCCTCCAAATCAGAATAAAGGATCCTTTATTGTGTATGTATATGTGACAGACTATGTGACTGCGTGTGTTTGTGTTTATGTGCCGTTGTCTGGCTCCTAGATTTTTTAGGTGGCTCCTAAAACTCAGATAAATTTGTCAAGCCCTGTCCTAGGACAGTGATGACAAACATTTGTTTGGTAGATATCTAAGCGGTAACTGTACCCAGCAGAACCTAATTTTACTTCAGGAAAAACTAGTTATATTGAACTTCAAATCTGAAGGACAGGGTTTTCCCCTTCTTTGTAAATATTTGTTGAGTACCTATCCTAGGAGTACTCATTTATAATTAATTGATGGTGTTCTGTTTTATTTCTTTCTCCACAGATGATCTCAACAAAACTCACCAACACTGTGTGCTTGCTGGCTCCCACCCTCGGTTCAGCTCTACTCACAGAGTAGCTGAGGTACAGATTCGGGGTCATCTGTTAAATTTGTGAAACATAAAAAGTGTTTGAGACCAACTCAACTGGGCACTAAACATTATTGAATAGCCTGCCTTGAGTAATTGTTCCGACTATAGTTGATCTAGACCAGTGATGTTGGACCTATGACACAGGTGCCAGCTGTGCATCCAAGTGCATTGTCACCATCATCATACAGGGAGGTCAGTGGTGCACACAGGGGGACACTGAGATAGGGCAACAAAATAGAAGGAAACAGTAACAGAGGGAAGCGGAAAACTAAAAGGAGCAGAGTCTGCAATGGAAATGGAAGAGGGAAGCATCATCTCAGGGAAAATGGCACTTTAAGATCTTTAACTTGGTATCCTATAGAACAAGTCACTTGGGCTTAAAAACATTTGCTGTAACTGGTTTAGACCCTAGGGGCTCAACCACAGCTTGAGGGTCGCAGGTCGACACCTAGGATCTAGACTTAAAATATCAGGTGCAAGAAGGATCCACTCAGACATGGTCCTTACCGTCCAGTGAGGTATACGGGTAGCCTTCTTGGGGCAATTCACGGGAAGATGAGTTGCAGGTGAGTTTAACTATACATTGTTCAGAGACAAACCTGGTGAATTTCCCATGCTAAACCAACTTGGCAGGTTTGTCCCTACACAATGTCTAGCTAGACTTATGAGATGACTAGGGTGCGGGGATAACTTTTGAAATTAACAAGACACAAAAGTGTGTGACGTTCACTTCAACTGAAAACATAAAGTACCGTGGGACACTTCAGAGCATGTCACAATTACATGGAGTTTGATTAGGTCAGATCAGACAGTATTTAATTTGGAGGGAAAATGTGGTGAGAGGACAAGTAGTATTGCTTATGGCTTTGGAGGGATTAACAGCATAGGATGTTTTAATGTTTCAAGAAACAGTTTGGGCAGACTAGATGGAACGAATGGTTCTTATCTGCCAACGCATTTTATGTTTCTATATTTCTATGAAACTCAACTTGTGTGAACACTATTTCCTTGCCCACTTTGCTGACATTATACGTGTTATACATTGCAGTGCTCCACAGGTACTTTGCAATATATCCAATCTCGCTGCAAGACTGCTCTGGCAAATCTTTCCATCAATCCTAGTACCGGAGAAGCTAAGTTGGAGTCCTTTGATGCTGATGTCTTAACACAAACTGAAGAGATTCACAATGAGGTATCTGTCAATTTACCTCTGTGTATTTTTCTTGGCTTTCACTTAAATATATACAAAAAGAAGACATTTTTTTTTTTATTTTTTGTTTTACCTTCTCCTTTGGTTGTTTGTCCTTTGTCTATTTTTTTTTTTTTTTTTTTTAACATTTGCATTTCACATTATTTATTTTGTATTGTTCAAAACACCATGCACTGATATTCCTTCCTGTCACATTTGATAGTTTAGATTGGAGAGAATGTGGATGGAAGGAGACTGCAAGTTTTAATATTCGCTACCTGCATGAGTAACTAAGCCAAATATTAAACAATGCATGTCCGGTAGAATTAAGTAAACCTGACGTGTATCTTAATAGATACATGCGGGTTTACTATCTGCTGTGTCTCAAATGCGAGACACAGCAGTTCCTGGTTGTCGCGTGCTGACTAGTCCCGCTCTGACAGCTGAATGCTCTGACAGCGAGAGACCCTAGTTTTTGCATGGGATCAGCAGGGGGGACCTAGTTAAGGGCCCCCATGCTTATCTCGTGCAAAACCTAGGGTCTCGCAGAGAGAGCCGGTCACCGACCAGACTGCTGCCTGCTTCCTATGGAAGCATGGCAGCTGTCGATCAGAGGATAAACTGGCGTGTACCATCAAAAGTACATCCTCATACTAGGGACAGATACATTTTCACTTGTGCTTCTATATTAGAAGCACAAGTGAAAAAAAAGTTTAGTGTCCCTTTAAAGGGACTGTATCACCTAAACATTGTTTTTACTGTCAATCTAGAGCATAAAAAATTATTGAAAATGATCAATACATTGTATTACCAAAACTGCAAGCAAATGCCTAAATTAGAGGAGAAAAATGTGTTTTAAATATGTCCTGCTTATGACATCACCAGTGGCACGGTATGCAAATGAACTACTTCTCAATGAGAAATGTGTAATTTGCATACCGTGCCATAAGCAGGAAACTCCACAATGTAGGAATTTGCTTGCAGTTTTGCTAATACAATATAGAGATCGTTTTTAATTATTGTTTTACGCTCTACATTCACAGTAGCAACAATTTTCAGGTAATACAGTGCAATTATGTAAGTATAATAAGTGTACAGACCCTGACTGGTTTCTTCTGAAACGATGACAGGAATAAAATGGCTGGGAACAACATAACCACCTATATGTAATATCTCTCTATTGATAATTTTTTATAACTGTTTCTGGATTAGAACTTCTACTAAAAATAAACCCTAACAATAAAAATTTTCCATATAAAAAAAAATAATCCTGTAATGCCTAATGTGCCTAACTTGTCTAATGGTCTGTAACAAACAGCCTACATATAAATCTTCAGCATGTTCTGTGCTCCTTCTTGTACTTCAGTGCCGGGTCTAGGACTCTTCTTCGCGGCTGCTTCACCTCTGACAATTCAGCTCGTAGGTTTGAACATTGAACACTGAACTGTCAGCGGTGAAGATGAATGCGGCTATGTAAGTGCTGAACTGTCACCGCTTACAATCGTGCACCCCCTCTAAAAGTGACCCCCCCCCCCCGAACCCTAATACAAAAATTAACCCCCACGAACCCTAATACTAAAATTAACCCTCCCCTAACCCTAATACTAAAATGAATCCCCCCCCTAACACAAAAATTAACCCTCCGAACCCTAATACCAAAATTAACCCCCTGGCCCTAAAACTTAAATTGCCCCCCCCCCCCCCCCGAACACTAATACTAAAATTAACCCCCCTGACCCCTAATACTAATGCTACCCTAATACCTAACCCCTCCCAAACTCTAATACTAAAATTAACCCCTATTAATAATACTCATCTTCAATGATCCCGTGATGAACTGTCCCACGATGACCTCTCGTGCGATGAACTGGCCATCGCGTGAGAGGGGACAGTGAAGTGTATGTGTTAATGCAGCCGCGATGAACTGTCCCATCAACTCCGTGCCAACATCTAGTGTCTAACTGGCTGCTTGCGCCCTCCTATCACAGTATTAAAGAGAATGATTAGAAATCCCTTTCTATTTAATGCTTTCAATACTGACCAGGCTTCTGGGTTGAGTAACCCCACCCATCACAGGTAAATATGGCCCAAATTGATCTGTAAATTGTAAGATTGTCTCAGTCTGTGTCAGATGGGAAGGACCCTTGTAAGTAATGTATTTTATGAGATCAAACACTGTTAAAAAATATTTAAGGTTAGGACCTACCAATATTGGAGTTTTTGGACTCAGTGGTGGGCTCAGCATGATATGGCCATATAATGTGACCAAATCTCCTTTTCTTCATCTAAGATCGGTGTTCGCTTTAAGATCTAATCTGTTTTGACAGGTGGAATTTGAGTGGCTTAGACAGTTCTGGTTTCAAGGGAGACGTTATAACAAGTGCAGTGACTTCTGGACTGAAGCAATAGCTGAACTGGAGGAGCAATGGAGGCAAATGGAAACTATGGTGAGTTACCAAAGAACAAGCATGTTGAGTTGTTAAAGTTTCAAGTGTCCCAAAATATAAAACATGGAGTCAGTCGGGCAGCAGGCAAGAGGAGCAGAGGAAACGCTACTCGAATTTGAATTATTTTGAACCTGCAGTTCCGCTTGTGGCCACAAGAGGCATTCAAGTAGCAATCTGTTTATTATAAGTGTATATTAATTGGGTGACTAGGATAGTGTGTATGTGTCAGACGTGCCTGGCCATTGCATTAGGCTGAAATGTGCCATTCAACCCCTGGATAAAGTAGCATGAAAAAGGTGATATTGCATGTGTGTACCTGTTGAGTGGTATGCATGATCCATCTATTGCCTTTATTCTTGCAACACAGTAATAATACAAAGCCCTAAATATGTCATTTTTACTGTGCCAGCAACTGATTGCAAAGTTAAAGTTTTTTAGACTTTGAGGTATTTTTTTTTTTTTTTACTAAAACTGACAAGGGGACTGCAAAAAATTAGCCACCATTGTCGTAGATGGAAACATTTTCCAACTTAATTGCCTTTCCAACTGAGAATTGCAGTTCACTTGTCGGTTCACTTTACTGACTAGACCTCGTTTGCATTTGTTTAAGCGAAGCCCTCCTCACTTTTTGTTCCAGTGTGTCTAACATTTTATGCTATGCAGGGCTTGACAACATTTTTCTTAATATAGAGCAAACTTCTCATTACAAGGGCCGCATTTTACACATTTTCGTGGGTCACATATAAAATTGTCTGCTACCAAAACCATTTGTAACCTGGGCAAGCAGATGCGCGTTGTAGTTTGGAGACCCCGATCTAGCGGAAGCAATTTGGCAGCTCGGCACATGCAGAGGAGAAACATAGCTACATAAAGTATGGTTGTACTATGTACATACCTACAAACCTTATCTTGTTCTGTAATACAGTGAATACATTAAAGAATACAAATGTGCTGAGTTGTCCTGTTTGTCTTGGCATGTGCTAGATCAAGATGGACGCCATCCAGCCTTGCTAGAACAGCCCAACTAAACTGCTATGGCTACTTGTAGCTAGACGTTAAAACAAAGTTATACGCAAATAGACCTACAGGAGGTTTCATTGTTGTTTCATTGCACTCCCACAACACATAAGAGGCTATTCACTAAAAGGTGCAGGTAAGATGAATATACCTTGTTTAGGGACAAACCTGGTGAGTTTGCTAAAAGGTGGAAACTCACAAGGTTTGTACCTGTGCAGTGAACATCTGAATTGGTGAGGTGAAATGTTCCTGTCACTTTAATTTACCTACAACTCACCTTTTAGTGAATAGCTCCTTAAGTGTACAACAAAAGTGGAAAGCTGCAGACTTTCAGCTGTGTGAGGACAATATCTCCCATACTCCTCTTCTAGCTTTTTTGCTAACAGAGGATTATGGGAAATTGAGACCATCAGCAGCTGTAGGGCTACAGTTTGATATCCAAGGTGTACACCATTAAGGAAGCCTAAACATTGTGGGAAAATCAACATTTCATTCAAGGACACTTCAGGGAACATGTATACTCCAGTACTGAAGTCGGTAATATGCAGACTTGTCTGCGATTCTTTATCTACCTACTGCAAGGGCAGTCCACAGATAGAGAACTGGGAACAGATACAGAACTCTTTCTGGGTTAATCTGCGAGCACAGGTGACAAATATGTAACGTACGAGATGTCCAGAAAGCTAAGCCAAAGTTCGGGTGCCAGAGGTCAGAGGAGGTCAATATATATGAAGTCGGAGTCGGGGTGCAAGAGGGTAGAATAATCCAAAAACAAGCCAGGGTCGGGGAGCCAACGAAGAGAGTAGTCAAACAGGAGCCAAAATCAGGAAGCCAGATGTCACACTTCACTCTGCTCCAGAAGAAGTATGTTCCAGACGAAAGGCGTTGAGCAGGGGGTGATAGTGCATTTTATATATTTTTATTACATTGATTGGAAGGTTACCCAGAAGAAAACCAGCTGGCAAGTCTGCTGAACTACAAGGTCGGGCGGAATTTCCAGAATTAATTACCTATCCGGATGGAGTAACCTTTCCTATTTTACATGCGTTTGTTGCACTTGAGCTGGTCCTCAGTGCAATTTTACTTGTGAGTGAGATTTCAATAAATAATGTTTTATATTTGTTATACAATACTACATTGTTGTTTGTCCTCTTCCCTTTTATATTCCAAATGTCCACCCACATCCAGTTTGAGGACCGGAGAGTACCTACATTCAAAAATAGGCAAGCAGGAGTCAAAAACCAGGGGAGCAGACAAAAATCCAAAAGGAGCAGGGAGCACAAGTTACCACAGGAAAGCTGCAGTAACAGTGAGCACCATGGGAATAGTGCTCAGAATTTATATAGTGCTGGTTGGGGGCGTGTGGAGGCAGGATGCGGGCGTAGCCAAGTGCCGCGTTGCCATTGCAATGCTTGGGAGCGACGGGGACACCTACTATGGCGCGCACACAAGGGAGGACAGATGTGTGCGTGTCGCTGGAGCGTGAAGGAGACGTGCAGTGATGCCAGACGGGCATCTTGGGCCTAGACGCGCTGGTGCATCCCGCCAGCGGGGGACAGTGGTAGAATTCTCCTACCTGTAGTAGCGGGGACCCAACGGCGGGTCTGGAGATGGGTTAGACCGCGGGTCTGAGATCGAAATTGACACATCGAGTCTACTCAATAAAGAGAGAATTGCAGGGAATTGAGACAGGAATTTCAAACTTGAGGCCAAAGTAGCCGAGCTGGAAAATTTCTCATTCTCATAGGCTAGACGTGTTAAGATGAAAATGAATTGTTTTTTTTCATGACAAATCTACTTCAGATTTCTGCACCGTGGAAGAGCGATTTCTTTTATTACTGTATAAACATTATTTGTGTATTAATTTTGAACTCGCATGACGAACACCCGACGCCAGCCAGATTTTTTCTAGTCCCAGCCGCACATCTACACGCTCATTTGCTTTTAAAAGATGAGGTCTCTTTTAGGCAGGAGTGAAAGGTAAAGCACAGCAAACAAATAACTGTGTGCGACAACCCAGAATCCATGACTGTTACATAAATACTGTTTGCTCTTTAATTATATTCCATGGCAGCGTGTTTTTTTTTTTTTGGACCTGTCTGAGAAATGTAAATGTGTTCCCCAGCAAGGTGTTTTATCTTCACTGTATTCTGTACAGCAAATGGATTATTCAAATTAGCGCATTCATCATAACAGGTTTTGTGTACCTTGCTTGGAACAGTAACTTGAAAGACTCGTTGATTTAAGACTGTACTACATACCGGGGGATGTAGAGGGGGGGGGGGGGGGTAGTGGTGACACAGATAACAATTGATATGACGGCCATGACAGTTCCCCGCCTCCTGCTATGAGCTTTGTTCTGTGCTGTATTACTTCCAGTGGCAGGAAAGTGTTTACCAATGCTGTGCAAATATTATATTAGTGACATAATTGAGAACATAATGCTTTGTACCCACATTATTCCATCAAGTGCTCGGTTATTGACTGTCTAGTATGTCATCGCTTTATAACAGTTTATAAATTAGGCTTGTAAGGTTGCTTCATTTCAGCAGTCCTGCAGCTCTTTGAGGCCACGGCGGGGCCTATTTTAAGGCTCCGAATATGCTAGAGGTCCTGAGACTCCAGCAGCTTTCATCACATATCTAGTACACTGGATTCGGGAAACCCAGAATCCTGCTTGTGTTTCTACCACAGTGCAGTGCCTCATGCCACATATGTTACAAGTCTAACTGTGGTCAGAGGGAATACCAGTGGTGGAAGCATTATCTTGCATGTTGTATTTTGAACACTGTAGAGGCATTTACTGTGGTGTAGTAGATGTCAAAGCACAACACTAGTCTTCAACACAACACTGGCTAGACCTCATAGAAAACGAGGTGGGATTTTATTTAAAATAAACAAACTGTGAAATATTCTTTTGACTTGAAAAAATGTTGTGGAAGATTGAGTTTTTACTAGATTGACCACATTTATTCTGGGTTGCTTTATACTCCAGGGCTGTACTTGCAACTATGGAGTAGACATCTTTTATATATATATACAGGCCTCACTGTGACCACCCTAGTCTACGCATTTCAAAGAACAGACAGACCACTTCACCTAGGGTCTGATAGAGGAGACAAAATGTGAGGCAAAGTTTGGAAACCACACGTTGGAGGCGTAAGAGCTTTGAACATCTTTGTTTCAACAAGATTCTATTTATTCAGCAATGTTTGAAAACGTGTGTCTTGATCTGTGTTATTTGGCAGCTGTTTAGTAACAATATTGCAACATGAATGCTACAAATGTTTTTTTTTTTTTTAGACTGTTTTGTACACTTCTGTTGCAAAACTGTTGTTTAAGTCAAGGAACAGAAATTCAGTGCAATGTGTTTCAGCAGTTTAGGGGGAAACAATTCTTGTGTGCACTCTTAATTTCCTACTGTGTTTGACTGCAGCTTCCTGCATTTGAAAGAATGTGTAAAGGAAAATGGCCTCCCCTAGGTTGCTGCTTTTACAGACTGAACATTTGGCAACCAGGTTCCTTAAATAGTTTACAGTATACATAATCCCACAGTCAGCATCACTACAGATGCACTGTTTCATCAACATTAATACAATATGTGATATGGAAGGAAACATTGTGTGTCCCATTGACCAGCTACTTATAAAATATGTATAAAAATGTTTTTGTTTTTTTAAAGAAAATACTATTTTTAAAATGTTGTTGCTGAAACAGTATTATTAAATGGTGTGCTCAAGATATCCCCCCCCCCCCTTTTTTTTTTTTGGGACGTTGTTTAAAATATTTATTACTTTTAGTCTCCAGAAGAGGGCGACCTTATCCTGCCATATGTGAACTACTTAAGAGCTGGGTTGTGAGCTACATTGAAATGTAACATTAACTGTGGGGAATTATCTCTGTTGCTTTAAGTTAGACTGTATAGCACAGAAAATCAATTTTGGGTTAACAAATTCAATATCAATAGAACATAAAGTAAGGCAGTGCTTTTATTGAGCACTTCACCCTGCGAATTGTTCATACTCTGTTGAGGGGGAGGAGAGGGGGGTAAAAAGGTACTGAAACCAGGAACAATTCATTTGACCTGTGGGTCCTCCCTTTGAATCCCTAAAAGACCTTTCATCCTCTTGTGGTGATTAAAAAAAAAATCCAGGCCAATTATAATTGAAGTATAATAGCATTAATGGAATATCTATTACATTTAGAAAGGTTTTTTTTTTTTTTTTTGCTACATGTATCTACGGTAATTAAAGAAATATTGGAGACTGAAAAAGAAATAATCACTGGATTACTGGAGAAAATAAATACTTCCTTCGCTACATGAAATATATTTTTTTGGGAAAATAAATCACACAGAACCTCTCGATTAACCAGTATGGCTGAAATGTTGGTTCGATCTAACCTTGTTGACCTTTTCATCTAAACGTAGTAGTGATGGCAGCTTGTCAGTTAACAAAGGTTGAAAAAAATGTAGCGATACCAGTGATTTTAGGGGTTCATTCAATTAGAAAAAAATATAATAAATGGTTGATGATGTTCCTCATTCTCATTAATTAAAGTAGTTAATTCATTCGTCATATGTCTGACTAAAAGTGGATTAAACCAACTGCACTGCAATTAGTGTAAAGTGAAAAACCAACTGCATGTAAATTTTTACAATAACTTATATTTCTTTTTTTCTTGTATTATTGTTATTTTTAAACCATCAAATTGTTTCCTTCTCGACACCAGGATATTTTAACACAGATAACTATTTTTATGTAGTGAGTTCATTTTTTTTTTTCAGATTTAGTTAATTTGTTTTAATAATTAATACCACTCTTTATTGCAGGCTATAATGCTTCATATTTTGGTGTACTGCACTTTTTTTTTTTTAAACTTTTGTTTTGATGGATGCTCACTTTTCCTAGTGAACACTATGGGGGTTATGTATTAAACCTGATTTTTTTTTTATAAATCGGGTGTGCTGGCGGAATGAGCTCTGACACAACCTAAATCTACGCATTCGGCGTAGATAACAAAGACCCACAAATTTTGTCGGGGAGTGTGCTTTATACATTGGCGCACACGTCAATTGCGCCAGTATTTAGCACAATCTACATGTGCGCCGTGTTTATACATGCCCCACTATGTTTTCTCTTCCATTGCTAAAAGTATTAACTTGCATAATTTAAGAAAACAATCAGATGGTCATTATATAATGTTAACAATTTAACCATCAGAGTGATGGTAAATATTTCTTAACTTTGGTCTACACTCACCTTACTATTTATTTTTAAAAAATCAGAATAGATAACCAAAACTAAATATAGTGGCATTTGTTGCTACATTGGGTCAGCGGGATCTCTCTTCTAATCTATTCCTAATTGATTTACCTTACCCAAAGGGTTCAGCTTGTGTCAGCTTATTTAGAGTATACTCAATGCATGCAACAACAATAATTTTCCCATATATTTGGTATTGTCTTTTTTTTTTTATATATAGGTTTGTTATATATACCTATACATATGTGTTTTTTTCTTTTTTTTTCTTTCTATATATACATTTTTATAAAAGAAAGGGCATATTTAGATTATTCACATTTATTAACAGTATCCTATAAATAAAATAAAAAAATGTGCATCCCAGGCTCCTGTAGACTTTTTATTCACTTCCCTGCTCATTTCATTTTATTTACTCTTTTTTTTTTTACCCATCATCCTTTTCTACCAATATATTAAGGATACTTTTATCAGTTTGTTTATTTCTTCTCTCTGTATCCCTTGAGGAGAGATTTTTTTCCAGAAGTCCCTCTTGTAATGTAAATGTTAAACCTTTTCATTTAAATGACATTCTGATAAAAAATAAAAAAAAATCTTTTTTTTTTTTTTTCTTTCTACCAAGCATATTCCACCATAAATGTAAATAAACGTGGAGTCTTAAGTCGGATTCATTTACATTACCACTCCCAATCGGGCAGAAGAAAAAAAAAAAAAAACCTATTAAAATGTATGTATTTTGTTTTAAAAAGTCCATGATTTCTGGGCCTTTTGGGGCTTTAGATCAAGATAAAGTAAATTCAAAGAGCGTTCATTTAAAAGGCCCGATTCAGGCAAGGGCTTCTGGGTAGAGATGCAGATGAAAAGCTTATATCTCTAGTGATGTGAAGCGCTCATGTGCTGTCTGATTTTGCAGTGTGGACAAGGGACAATTTAGTCTGGAACGTAGAAAAAAAAATTAAATAAAAAAAAAATAAAAAGTGACATTTAATTCTAGTAAGAAAGAAGTGTGGAAATAAACCGAATGTTGTGAGCTGCATTTTTCACATAGCACCTGTCTCAAGATTAGGAGCTCACCTTTTGACTAAGCATATTGATTTATCATTACAAATAAGCATGTTTTCAAATATGGAGTTTGTTCCAATAGCTCTTGGCAATTGCTTTCTCAGCGATACATTCTTAATTCATAGTATTGCTATGCTGGGGAACTTGGTACAGTAGCGCTCGCAACCATGGTTGAGTCAAAGCAATCGTAGCTACACAGTTGATATGTGTTGTAAACATTTAGTACATAGTTGGGACTGTGATTCCTTTGGAGGTATGCTGAAAGCAAATTCCAGTAGTTTGCTGTGAAATTGATGCCTCTCTAGCAATTTCAGGTGACATGTCTAAAAAACAAATTGGAGCAAAGAGTCATAACTTTCCATTGGTTTCCATGGTTACTACTACTATTTTAGCACTTTTTTTTCCTGAAGTACCACTTTTTTTGTCTTGATAAATATAGCCCTTTATAGGTAGCAAAGCACCTATTAATATCTATTAAAGTGGTTAATTGATTCTATAGAGTTGCAGAAACAAGAAACCAGTTTTAATACCAGTATTAGCTTACATAACATATATATGTCTAGAAAGATGCAAAATATCTATGTATGTTTGGTGTGTTATCACCAAAAATATCTATGTAATGAAAGAAGTTTTACCTATGATTTATAGGATAGGAGTATAAACGAATGTTTTGATCAATTGTTCTGTTAATTAGTTTACTTTAGTTTCACTATGTTTTTTTGTTGTTTTTTTTTTTACTAGAAAACTACTATTAAAACAGGGGTATAGCCAAACGTTAACAGTTTTGTTAAACTAGGTCTTTTTTGCTAATTAGTTTACCTATTAAAAATATATTTCTTCTCATATACTGTTTAGAAGATATGTCAAGGAAGAAATTAAGCACTAGGTCAGGAGCGCCTATGTTTTTTTTTCTGAATTAGGCCTCATAATCAGAAATGACTGCGAAGATTATCTTGTTATCCATAGAAAACTAATGGGTTATTTACAAAAGCAGTTCAAGACAAGTTTAAATGAACTTTATTCAAACAAACATTACAATTTCTAAGGATAATAAGAACATGTGTAAATATGTCCAGTGGGCCTGTCAAACAGGCCGCACTGAGCCCGCGAGCCACACATTGGACGGCCTTACTGATTCCCGTAATCGGTGGTAGTGAGCGCTTGTTGCCGACCTACAGACACGACTGGATTCTTTCCTACTTAATCAGTAACATCCTTTAAACAAAAGAAAACGCAAAAAAGTAAGTAAATCAGTAAATTACTTTTAGATTTTGAAATTATTCCTCTCGGAAAAGGAACGGTTTACTTGGCGACTAGTGGGTGTTTCTGGAACATGATGCAAGCAGTTCTTACTAGCCTTTCATAGTATATAAATCTAGTCACACGCAGCCTCAACCTTTATAACATCTAGTGGGGTTTTGACCCCTGTGCTTTTTGTCTCTGCTGCTCCACACCAAACCTCATGTATTCTTGGCATGAGTGTAGCATGAGATGCTCATGTTGTGGAATGGTAGGGATTATGGATTCATTGGGGGGGATAGAGAATTATATGCTCTAAACTAAAGGGTGTCAAACTGCAACTTTCTAGCTATTGGATGACTACATCTCCCATACTGGCCTGCCAGTATCTTAGCTGATAGGCTATTATGGGAGATGTTGGCCATCAGCAGCTGGAGGGACAGCCATTAGACAGCCCTTCTCGAAAGTAAGATGTGGAATACCCCGGAATCTGTATGGATTCATATTGTTTCTTCTGCCAAACTATATATATTTGTAAATTGAATTTAACTGCCCGAATCCTATAAAGATCTGCTCTATGAGATTAATATTGTTTTTTTTATTTATTTTTCTACATGCCTGTGTGCTGTGTCACACTGTTTCATATGATACACTAGTACACTAGATATGGCTACAAAATAATATTTTGATTTCCTAGGATGCGTGGACACACTGGAAGCATTAAAAGGACCTGAGAAGTCATTTGTGAGTTAGACAGGAAGAAGTATGTGGCCAGTAGTAGATAGTCATTGCTTGTCTCCCATTGGGTGCATACATGACTTCAAGCATTAAAAGACTTGCATTTTGAGAATCACAAAATTTTCAAACAATGCATAGTATCGCAAAAATTCCCATTACATTAACAATCCAAAGATAATTTACATTTTTGTTTTATATCATCTGTATGTTTAACACAAACCCCTTGAGAAACTTTCAAATGCAATATACAGCTCACAAACCCCCCCCACCCCCCTTCCTCAAAAAACGTCACCAGTTCTCTTGTTTCATAAACCACAACTGCCTTTAGCTTTGTACTTAAAAGAGAGATATTCAGTTGAATCCAACTGAGGATACATCTAGTGGCGCATTGTTCAGAGTCTCACCGCTTCATGTCATACTAGATCCAAGTATTAACCCTTTGGCAGAACATCTATCTGTGACTCCATGAAGGTGTTGATGGGGTCTGTACTGACACATACCCTTGTATTAGTTTTCGCTTATATCCAAAATAATCATTGATCTGATATACACTTTTACATTGACATTTTTAAGCTTACCAAAAATTTTTTTTTTAATGTTGGTAATTTCCTTTACGATTATGAAATAATAATACATACATTTCCTCCCTTTGTCAATTAAAATTTAATAGCAAGCACAATTATTATTCATCTGTCTGTGCTGTAAATAATTGAAGATGCCACTGTGTAAAGCTTTGAGTTACTTGTAAGGACACAGGTAAACTAATTAGGAATCACTTATTTAAAACGTAACAAACATGCCATGCTTCTTATCACGAAAAAGAAAACAATGTCGGCGTGTTAAGTAAATATATGACTTAATATTCTGTGCATTATTTAAATATGTTCGGACAACAGTTTTGTTGTTAGACTGGTTAGGAAGGCATGTTCAGTGACATCATTACACACGTCATCTATATCACATTACTATCTCAGTTATGATTATACTATGACGTTACTTAAAGAAACGTCATCACCTAGGCCGTGTAAGAAGCTTCGACGCAAGTCCGCTGACGTCATTTATTTGCATGTGGCACTAGAACGTGATGTTATGGACAAGACGTGGCATGTAGAACTTTGGAAAACATTTAATATGTGCGTAATCACAATGATTACGTTTATACTCTGCATTCGTAATATAAGTATTTCTTAGGTGATAAAGCTCCGTTAATACGCAAAGTGCTAGAATGGGAAGTAGCTGTACCCATTGGATATGTGTACCATTGTAAGAAATGGAGAGAAAAAATCATTACTGTTCTTTTGGCAGTGGATTGATAAAAACAAGTTTAACAAAATAAGGGGGAAGGAATGTTTCACTGAGTATAATAAGTTGTGTGTACTTCAAGTCAGCTTCAATCTAGTCTAGTGCCTGACGGAACACAATCACATATGTTTACATATTAAATAAATATGTAGTGATTTTGAGCCATGGTTTTATTAAGCGATAATGGGACTTTTAGAAAATCTGTAGCCAAGAACAGGGGGCGTCTGAGTGGGCCGCATTATCAGAAATGCATGCTGGGCTACATTAATAATTTAATTCATGTATTATTTGCAGTACTGGTGAAGAACATCTTGTTAGCCATAGAAACATATTTAGCAGTAACAAAAAAGCAGTTCAATAGAAGTTTAAGTAAACGTTATTCAAGAAAAAATATTCTTTTAAAGGGTTAATGGTAAAATGGATGGTTGTCAGGTAGGCCGCAACTTACTGTAAGCCTGGCCGAATGTTGGATTGAACTACAATTTAAAGGCTCTCAAAATATACAGTTGTGGTATGTATTTGTAACAGCATTTTTGCTTTTATTACCAAATTTTCCGATAATACCCCTTTTTTTTTATCTGGTACTGCATAATTTGTGCTCGTTCTGTAATTAAATGATGTTTTACAATAATATATGACAACAGCTGCACATTTAGAAATGAGTACACCCACCGCCAGGGCATGGCACACAAGTAGTTAACAGCTTCTGGCTGATCCCATTACTTCCAGATGTGTGTTCAAGTATTTAAAGTTAACTTCATTAGTTCCCCGTTAACACCGTCCTGTTAATAATTACGCAGCAAAGGTTTGTAGCTTCGGGGCGAACATCTACAATCATTTGCAAAATCATGGACATTGCACCTGCAACATGTTCATAAAGACTTAGTCATATGATGTTGATGGCCTCTTTCGATGTGACTATAAATTAAGAGTAGATGGAGGTCAATAAATATATAGTATACAACTTGCCACACTTGTTACAAGTGTGCCTGGCCCTTTGTCTGAGTTATAGTGTAAATAGGAGTTCATAGGTCACTAATTATCCTCTATTATGTAATGGTGGCATACATGATGCTCTATTTGTACAACCCATACAGTTTCTACAGTGTCATACTACTTGTGTAGACTTTAATAACTTCATATTGTTCAGTCCTTTTTCTTTCTTTCTTTCTAAAGATAAGTGACATTTATTTGTTTTGTAATCTCTACATTAAAAGGTTATACGCTGAGAGCTGCATTGGCCAAAGTAAGTACCGTATTTATCGGCGTATAACACGCGCCGGCGTATAACACGCACCTAATTTTAAGAAGGAAATTTCAGGAAAAAAAACTTAAATTAAGAACTTTGAAGCCCAATATGCCATTTTAATATGCCAGGATATTGCCCCCAATATGCCATTTTAATATGTCAGGATATTGCCCCCAATATGCCATTTAATATGCAGGATATTGCCCCCAATATGCCATTTAATATGCAGGATATTGCCCCTAATATGCCAGATATTGCCCCCAATATGCCATTTAATATGCAGGATATTGCCCCCAATATGCCATTTAATATGCAGGATATTGCCCCCAATATGCCATTTAATATGCAGTATATTGCCCCCAATATGCCATTTTAATATGCCAGATATTGCCCCAATATGCCATTTAATATGCAGGATATTGCCCCCAATATGCCATTTAATATGCAGGATATTGCCCCCAATATGCCATTTAATATGCAGGATATTGCCCCCAATATGCCATTTAATATGCAGGATATTGCCCCTAATATGCCAGATATTGCCCCCAATATGCCATTTAATATGCAGGATATTGCCCCCAATATGCCATTTATTATGCCAGGATATTGCCCCCAATATGCCATTTAATATGCCATGATATTGCCCCCAATATGCCAGGATATTGCCCCTTAGTATGCTCGTTATGCCACCCTCCTTCCCCAGACCCCAGTACTTACATCTTTGCTGCTCTGTCCCCCGGTGCTCTGAAGCTGCGTGGCTGTGAGGGAAGCGTTGTGAGCTTCCCTTCAGCCGCGCGGTCAATAAAGTTTGTTTTAAAAAAACACAACGCTCACAACGCTTCCCTCACAGCCACGCAGCTTCAGAGCACCGGGGGACAGAGCAGGAACGAGGTAAGTTTTAGATTTTTTTATTTTTTCCGGCGTATAACACGCACACACCATTTTCTCCCTATTTTCAGGGAGAAAAAGTGCGTGTTATACGCCGATAAATACGGTATATATAAAACCACACAGTCCACGGAGTACAGTAGAATTATTCCGCGACGGTGGAATGTCTTGTAAATATGTTGGTACTCCACTCTACGAAGGAAGAAACAAGTAGGTAAATAATACACTCCACAGTATGATTGTTTGGCACAATTCTTTAGAACACAGGTAGCAGTCTCACATAATAAGGAAATGAAGATGGTATATGTCCGGTTGAAAAACACATGGTGAATGTATTTCTAGCGTGTATATTTATGCAAGAAATAAATTCACCATGTGTTTTTCAACCGAACATATACTATCTTCGTTTTCCTTATTATGTGAGACTGCTACCTGTGTTCTAAACAATTGTGCCGAACAATATAAGGTATATTTATATCAATATTTGAATTGCACTCCTCTACGCTCATCACACTCATACTGTGGAGTGTATTACTTACCAAAGTAAATATATAACCATTATATGCCTCCCAACTGTTTGTAGGGATAGTCCCGGTTTTTGGAGACTGCCTTGCCAACCTCTAAGTGTCCTGCTTTTCAGGACAGAGGTGGAGCTCGGTTGGATTCGGGACCGCAATCTTGTAAACGGTTAGAAGATAAAATGGCATGGATCTTAATAAGTGCATGCCATTTTATCCTCATACTATGCCACTATGATTTTTCCTTGGCTTCTAGAGCCGTCACTGTGTAGTTAACCATATGCAGGGATATAGAGTACACGATTTCTAAAGTGTATGGCTATATATAATCTTTTTGATAAGGGACAAGTACGTGTCAGCTGCTGAAGTGTTCCATAATCAAGTGTTTTCTTTAATTGTCAAAGAAAGGGTTGTCATTAGTTTGAATATTAGGAAGAAGATATTATGATGTCAATTTGAGTCACAGTGTAACATCGGGATCTGGTATATAATTACATTACATTCACATTTATTAAAATAATGCCAACTATTTACATAGCGTTTGGTACAGAGCTGGATGCGGATCGAGGATTGTCTATATGCATACAAAGTCGGCACAGTTATAGGGTCTATAGTTTGATCACAGAGTGCATGGGATTAAAAGGATCCATTTTGGTGGAATGGAGATTATTTATAATAGACCATTCATGGGCCAGTCTCCGTTCACAGAGACAGTATAGACGCTATTAACTCTAGTTTTCTCCAGGCATTATATGCTTTCTGATCCAGCCTCCAGTCCACTGTGACTGCCTTTAATATGCTTATGTGTCAATTGAGGTGTGGAAGCCAATTGGAAATATATTATTCTTTATAGCGTCCTTTTGAATAGTGGCACGATACCATGGAATACATCAGCATAAATCACTTGGTTTACACCACGGAAATGTTCTCACCATCCTTGATACTTTTCGTTCTACTAACATGCTCCCAGAATTGATTTGAGTACATGTTCCTAATATAATTATAAGGAGCATGGATCTGTTGTTATTTTAAATCCTAGACCCTTCAACACCGGGCCAAATATTGCAGACATTAGAATAAAAAAATATTATAAGTATATATGCAAGCAAATAGAAACCCAATCTTCTCCATAACCCCTTACCCCTGGAGACAGAGTTTGTTGGCTCGCATCTATCGGCGGACCCTTTTTTGCACATCAAAGCCTTTCGCGACTGTAAATAATAAAACATGTTTTTAATCTTCCGTTCTGATGAGCAGGACTTTCACAGTGGTATTTATTATAAAATCCCGCTGGCCATGCCTCTTCCTTTTGTCCTGTTTATATGGCACTTCCAATGCACTGCTATAGGAAGTATCACTTTCACAAAGAACACTGCTGCCGACCCTTCGTTTGGGGCCTGTGTTTTGAAAAACCCATATGGCCAGGACAATCTAATCCTTTATTGTGCTGGGTCGGTGACATAGCTACTGACTTACAGTGGAATTTACCTCTCACTTGAGTCAAACATTGTCTGGCAGGGAACAGGAAGTAAGACTATGAATAGAAAAAAGTATATATGTGTAGATAGTAACTGGTGTTTTTTCAATCTTTTTTTCACGTGTGTGTATATATCTATCTATCTACATATAGATAAAAACATATAAAAAAATAAGATTTTTTTTCTACATAATCTTTATAGGAGTCCTGCAATGATTAATGGATGTCCAAATTTGTATTTAAAATATTAGGTTCATATTTTCAATTAAATATTCCATTTCATAGTCAGTTACTGTATATGTTTATATCTATGTGCATATATATCGAAGACACAATGGTTTAATTTGGCATTGTTACCTCAGCTTCAATATGGTGCCCGCAACACAAGTGCATACACTGGGATGATGCTTATTAAGGTTTGTGGACTGCCTACTCTCCTGTCCCTGACCAAGCTTACCTGACTGCAAGTCTCTGTCTACTAGAAACATTTAGAACATAGAAACATAAAATGTGTCGGCAGATAAGAACCATTCGGTCCATCTAGTCTGCCCAATTTTTTTGGAGTACTTTTATTAGTCCCCCGTTCCCGGTCTTATAGCTAGGATAGCCTTGTGTCTATCCCACGCATGCTTAACCCCTTGCCGACAAAGGAAGTCCCAGGCACGTCCTGGGAGAATCTCCCTTAATGACAAAGGACGTGCCTGGCACGTCCTGCAGTGAATGAAGCGGTTTTCGCGATCAACGATCGCGAAAACCGCTTTAACAGTGCTGGTCTATTGCCTCGACATCGAGGCAATAGCCAGCACCGATATTTCTATTTTGGGACCCCCACGATCGCCCCACGGAGCGATCGTGGGGAGCCTTATTGACGGAGCATCCTGCTCCGTCAATACGGCTAAGTCCTCTGCCGGTCTGAGCTTCGGAAGTGAAAGTAACTTCACTTCCGTCGCTCTGAATATGCTACTTGACTACCCCTAGTGGTAGTTTAGTAGCATTGCAATGGAAAATAATTAAAATACATATTTAATTAAATAAAAACAGGTTATTTAGCTATATTAGCCTATAGGGTTAAAATTCAATATTTTTTAGCATAAGGGATAGGGTTAAAATTAAATTAAAGTTAAAAAATATTAAGGGATATAATAAGGATTAGAGTTGGGGTTAAATTTAGTGTTAGGGTTAAATTTTGGGTTCGGGTTGGGGTCAAAAGATCAATATAGGAAAATATTTTGCCCCATAACTCGCAAAAAAATACCGAAAAATATGGAAACATGCATATTTTTGAACTCGGGACAACATTTAGAAACTATTTAGACGGGGTCTTTTTTAATGATTTTATTTGTGTAAATTATATTTTAGGTCAAAGTTAGAAAAAGTGGTTTTTTTAAATTTTTCATCATATTTTATGATTTTTTTTGTAGTAAATTATAAGATATGATGAACATAATGGTATCTAATGAAAGCCCTTCTTATGACGATAAAAACAACATATAATTTGTGTGGGTACTGTATGTGAGAAAGAAAAAAATTACAGCTAAACACAAACACCCTAGAAATGTCAAAACAGCCATTGTCACCAAGGGAAAGTCAAGGTGAAAATGTCTTGTCACTAAGGGGTTAAAATCCTTGACTGTGTTTACTTCTACCACTTCTGCTGGCAGGCTATTCCATACATCCACTACCCTCTCAGTAAAGTAATACTTCCTGATATTACTTTTAAATCGTTGCCCCTCTAATTTAAGACTATGTCCTCTAGTTGTGGTAGTTTTTCTTCTTTTAAATATACTCTCTTCCTTAACGATTAATTCAAATACATTTTTATAGTTGGCTTTAGGTTGAATGTGGAAATTGGATTTATTTAAAATGGCTGTCACACACGCTAAATGGCTTCCACTCTCGCTCCAAAGCATTTGCAGTACATCGAGCAGCATCTATTTTGCTTAAATATTTTCAGTACCACAGATGTTATTTTGGAAAATATTTGATAGAATTTCACCTAAGAACCCTTGTTTCTAAAATAATGTTGCTCACTTTCTGGAAGTTTAAACCCAAATTGACTCCATAAACTCTTTCTTCCGCCCTCTTCTGGGCCCAGAACGCCAAGGAATGCCAAACTATCCACATGATTTCCTGCTTCATTATACCTGATAATATAACCCAACAAATTCACAAGTCAATAACATTTAAAAACCCCACTTTTTTATCTGTAGCAATTGAGGTCTAATGTAAATTTTAAATCTATCAGAACTCCACCTGCCCAGTTTCTTAATGACCTCTTCACGTCACATATGTATACATAAAATTAAACAAAACTTTTTATTTTTTATTAACATACCTAAAAAAAGAGATTGCATTGGCCTTGAAAGCTTCCACTCAAATTCTCCATTTAGCCAGTAACATTACCTTATCGACTCCACTTGTTTCCTTTATTCCCATAGTGAACACATTACCCCCCCCCCCCCTTTAATTTTAACCCACTGAAACCCTTTATTCATGTGTGGCACGTTAAATTAATCTAATATGATTCGTTCTCCCACATCCGTTCAGATGTATTAAGCAATTTGTTCGGCCGAATGAGGTCTAACATTGATGGTCACCCAACGGCAGGATAGAATCGAGGACATAAACTGCTAGCAACAAGTCTGAGCATTTATCAAAAAACAAGTGGCATAAGAAATGTTCCCACTTTAATCTCCAAAAGTGCAACCGTCTCTAGAGGTCACGAGGAACCTCCAACAGCTGTTCAACAAGCACTCTGCATTGTCTTTAATTGTCTGTGCTCTTTTGGAACAGCAGTAATTCTTGTTTATATTCTCAAGAACTTTTCCGTGTGCAACACAAGTGTAGCATCCTCAGGGGTCACATGCTTAACCCCTGCACATGGTTACAATGCAAAGTTTTCCTTTTGTTTTACTTAATGGGCACTCAAAGACAATGCAGTGAAGCTGCACAGGCTACGGGCTTCAACAGGCCCAGATAACTTATTGCCATTGAGTCACAAAAAGAACATATTTCTGTTTCATCCCAACACTGTTTTTGTGTTTTGGGTTCAGTTCAACTGAAAACAATCATTTTTACCCATCAATGGAAAAAAAGAGATTTTTGTTTTTGTTTTTCATTTTATTTGCTCTTTTGACCTTTGCTACTTTTCTTTTTCCTTCCACTGTTACAAGACCGAGGGGAGAAAAAAAAAATACAGCTTTTGATGTTGTATTTTGTTGTTTTTGAGGAGTGTTTTAGGAATTGAAGTTTCTTTTTTTTTCTTAACACTAGGAAACTAAAGTGATTTTTTTTTTTTTTTATCACAATGTCATTTTTTCTTTACAAATGTTCAAAGTTTATTTCTATTTTATTGTTATGGTAATTAAAAATTTTTTTTCTTGCTTAGAGCTGTGGCACAAATATGTATCCATTATTTTAAACATATATAGGCATTCGTTTTAATACAAGTCTCCTTTGACATCCAATACATTGATACATCAAAAAATGATTGCCTGAAAAGTGGACTAATTAAGATTTTAAAAGGAATATATTCATTTTAAGAAAATCTTTAGTCTTCACAATTTTTTCCTGGGGTTTTATATTTTTCGGCAATAGTATTGTTAAAAAAATAAATAAGAAGACTATCCCAGACCAATTTTTTGAGGGGGAAAAAAAATATTTGCTTTCATTGATTATATGACGTTTCTTTCACCAATTAAGAAAACCTGAGGCTTTGAACCATGATTGTGTTTACTAACTTTGCTCTCATCAATAGTAATTTCCCACCGATGCATGGGATTCCATGTTAGCCCTTCAGAATTTAAGTGTCTGCGGCAAACTTGTATTTAGAACCAACCTAAACAGGGACAAGGGCATGAAGGGCCTACAAAAGAATGAATAACAAAGGGCACTTTCTGCTCCACTTCTTGTGCAAAAACATATGTTCACCCAAGCAGGCAGCCGCTGGGATAAAGACAGGCTGTAGCGGAGCAAACAAAAGCCATGTTCTCTCTTCTCCTTTGCTGTGTTTTCAAACATATTCACTACCCGGGCACCATCCTGTCATCTGGCTTCTCTTGCTAGCCGATTTATCTTTCTTTTCCCCTCTGCTGTATTTTCCTCTCAGTGGATTTTTTTTCTTCTCTCCCTCTCTCTCTCTCTTTCACTTCATATAACTCAGTCCATAAGACGTGACTGATCCAGGATGCCTGGTGTTAAGGGTCCAAGAGGGGAGATGAGGGGGGGGGGGTTACAGGATGGATTACTTGTGGTAAAAGGTTAACCTCGCACTCACCCACAGATTTAAAGATTCAAAGTAGGTTTACTGTTTTTATTCCGTGCGTCTCCAGTACTGACGTTGTAACTATGTCCCACAGACACGTTCAAGCAAATTACTCCCCGGCAAAATTATTGATCGTCAGGGGCTTGACAAAGCACCAAACGTTCACAAAGTAAATGTTAAATTGTGCGGATTAAAGAAAAAAAAAAATTGCATTTTTTATTTATTTTTTTATCTCTTACTCATTCTGTCTCAGCGTAGAGTTGTGTGCTACTGTGAAGATGCATTACTGATAAATTTTCCTCCACAGAAAATTTAGGTCCCAGTACAAATTGTATAACAACTTACTTTTCAATAGCTTTCACTGTTGGGTATTGCATTTTAGGTAAAGTGATGTTCTGCAGATTTGCATATCTGGCCCCAAAGAGCCATAAACAGTAAAAAAAAGCATGATGTACTATCGCTGTTCTGTCTTAGCCTAGTGTTATCCATCCTCTACCTGTTTATTTTACCACTAACCATATAATGTATTGGGCTTGCACCACGGAATGCATGCTGAGACATTTCTTTAGTTATGTTGACTTAAAGTGTCCATTTTTGTAAACTCATGTGTAAATGTGTAAATTGATGCCTACATACATGTCATGTTCTACATAGGGAGGCTGCTATATGTAAAGCCCCAGGATAGTTATACATGCTGCCTGGCTGCTACAGTTTGGCTCTTCATAGCTCTTCTATTACCATTGCTCTTTCGAATCTCCCCTTCTTGCCAGTGGCCTCACCTCAGACCCTGGACTGCTGTCAGCCCTGACCCAGACACTGATTTTCCTATCTCACTGTTGGGACGTAAACCTAATGGCTTATTTTGCATCTGGTAATCGTTGTCCTTCACGGTCTTTAACCCATACATCTCCTATCTATATCCCCCATCACCGCCCTATTTAAAGTGATACCATGATCTGAAGAGTTTGTAACAATGTATAAGTTAGGAATTAAATCAGTATGATGTTCTGTAGGGCAAAGGGTGTGAATGTTCATTTTGAAATATTGAAATATGTACTTTTCTCATAGTTTTCCACAAGGAAGAGCATGATAGTGTACTTACCTGTAAGCGACCAATTCTGGTGACGTCCAACTTCTGTTCTACTCCTGTTGCAGGGCGAATTCATGATGTCACAGGTTGGCATCAACTAAGTAGAATGCTTAACCCGGATCATTTGCATATGTACGGTTGAGATTTCTATGTGCATGCCTCAGTTCGAGCCAACTCGCACAGTTGGGACATAGGTTCTGGGTTTCAGGACTTCACTGACAAACTCAGCAGTGTGCTGGACATGTCCTGGCCTTTTCAGACCACAGTAGTGCCCAGCACAGGTATTTGGGCAAGCTTGTCATCTGGAGCAGATGGGTGTCGCCATTTGTTTTTCTAATAATATGTTTGATGCTGTGTGTGTTGAGGTGGCCAACGGAGGTGATGGCGGGCCTTGGGTGTCAGACTAGGACCTGGCGCTGGGAGTGGCCATTATTGTCCCATAATAATCATATCCTATCCCTATGATATAATTTATCTAAATACTGCTGACTACTGAATACTAAAGAATGGCTTTCCATTTTGACTTACCGGATTTCTTATGGAAAGACACTTCAACACTGCTTTGACACCCTAAGGTCGTTTGGGCTCTTCTCAAAATCTGTTGAATGTCTTATATCCATCATTATCTGCATTTTTTGTTTCTCACCGAGCCGAAGATTATGATGACTCTCCATAAATAAGCAAAAATAATAAAACTATGGCATTTACATTTGAGTATAATGCTATAGTGCTGCTCATGATTTTATAAATCTTTCACCCAAGAAATAGAAATAAAAAAAAAAGCATAAGTATGATAGAATGTAATCCCACATTTTAATAAGATGACGCCATAGTGAACATGAAAAGAAAGATAAGTGACAGAGCCCAGTAAATATCGCATACTATACTGTACTATGTATTTCTTTGTGCATAGTAATGTAGCAGATATCATCTTTTTTAGATACATTTGTCATATAATCGATAGTGCAGATCACATTTACTGTATCCTTAACAGTAAAATTATCGTTACGAGCGAGGGAAAGTAACAAAAAACTAAAGAAAATAGACGTAGCAGAGTGAGTGAAATTGAAACATAAATGAAAAGCATCTATACATAAGATATTCTTGTAATATAACTTGTCTTAGCAAGTAGGCCGAGGGAATGAAGTCCCAATTTCCGATCGGGCCTAAAAAAAAAAGCCACTTGTTTTAGCAGCCGCTGTTAATGTACTGTACGTGAAAGATTTAAGACTTGCTGGAAAGATTTGCTTCTGTTTTATTAGGGCTGCCATTGAGAAAGCAAGAGCAGAACTTGAGAGAGGTGCTTCGAGATTTCTTAATGGGCTGTCAGGGGCAAGACACCCGGTCTGGGTTTCGCCAGCGCTCTTCCTGTGCATTAAAAGCAACAGGGGCCAGGCTAGAGCATACAGAAGTATGAATTACTTGATGCCTTCTCTGTTCCATCTGGTCAGCCGCGTCTCAAACAATTAATCACTTACAGAATCTTTGCACTGGATTTAAAGTTTCAGCTGTACCCGTGCCAGGGGGGGCAGCAGAGGGGAGGGGGGAATCTAGTAAGCATAAAATAGCAAGTTTAATAATGTTGGGCGCCAAAGTCTAAGCAGCTGGCTTCTATAAATAACACTTCTCATCCCCTCCTCACCTTTACAATACTATTATTTTACTGGATGCTTACATTAGGAAATATGATATTATTTATAAGTATGGATATGCGTATTGATTTATGTATGCACATATTTATATGTGTTCACTTATCCGATTATCCTGAGTCACTTAGCTAAAATAGTCATTCCTATGCATTCTGGAAATAAATATAGATGTTTTGCACTTGATGTAAAATATAACTAACCCCTAATTAATTTAATGCCCGTATTTAGAGTAATAATAAAAGGGGGGTTGCTTTGAAAAGCCAAATTCCTACTTACTTGTTCATGTTTGTCCAGTTAATCAGTTAATCCTTTTACTTGCTTTGTAACTATAGTATACCATAAAAAGATATGCCTTTTTTCACAAGGTTATGCCATACTGATTTGCTTACTTCAGTGTTATATTTTATAATGCGATTATGACCAATTTGGTTGCTCTTTCTTTTGTCTTTGCTAGAGTTTCCTATCCGTGTTTGCTATAGCTACTGAAGTCTTTCCACAAAATAGTGAACAGTGTAGTACAGGCGGTTACAAATTTCTGTAGACTTTAGGAGCCAGACAGACCAATTCAGGAGTCCGACTGATTATTTTTTAGGAGCCAGGGAAATGGTTGCAAAACAATGAAAAAGGTTAGGAGCCAGCAGTAGGTATTTTAAGGGCCCTGGCGCCCAGGATTTGTCAAGCTTTGCTGTAGGAAATTGCCAAACAAATTGCAATAATGATAGTTACTATGTCAATTCAACTGTTTAGTTAATAGAATAAACTGTATAGCAGGAAGCTATGTTTCATGGAGACTGAAGAGTAAAAGCGAGGAAGATGATATACAAATCATTAAAATTATTTTACATTTGTTATATAAGCCCCCCGACAGATGGAGCTTCACACAGATTAGTGATTAGACGTCACACACATGTCAGAAATAAGACCAATAAATATTTGAATCAAATGGCATCAGGCTAGATTGAAACTGGCCAGTGGTGAAAGAGGTACTGTGACACATCTACCAAGGGGATGATTTAGAATGAAGCACAGACTGATGACTAAAATCAGAGGGTTTGGAGAGAGGGAAAGATTTATTGGTACAGTAGAAAATACCTTTGGAATCTTAAATTCAGGAAATAATAATAGAAATTGAGTCGTCGTCCACCCCCCCCCCCCCCCCTTCACAAACTCACCAGGCTTTTCCCTGTACCATGTATAGCTAAATTGAACATTTAATTTCCTCTCTCCTAATCACACTTGCAATGCACCATTTTGTTAATAGCCCCCAGAGAGAGCAAACTCTAAACTTTTGCTATAATAGTTTTAATATATAGCGTCATATTCTAATTGCTAAAATTCTGAGCAAACTGAAAAACTAATGGTAATTTAAAGTGTCAGTATATATATAAATATATGCATGAATCAATTATGCATCTTCTGTAGACTTAGGTGTCTTCTCCAATGTACCTTTAAACAACAGGTCACAAGGGCAAGTCCATCTCGTTCAGGACACAGCGGAAAGAAAGTGTCGACATTGGCCAAACATTGAGAAATGTACAAATACCCTTTTTAAAAATCTATGCCTGATAAGACAAGAATTGGTCCAGTGTTGGGAAGTATTTGTTATCCATTGTGCTGACCTCTTGCCCCAGACTGTAGAAGATCTCCATTAGTTCAAGATAGTAGATGAAGGCTTCACTCAACCCTGAGGGGAAGCAGCGGTCAGAGGACCATTATCCATCATCAAACATTATTAAAACCTTTGCAGGAAGTCTTTGCCGTTTGTATTATACATGTAAATCCCTCTAGCAAAATGTTATTAGAGGTTGCATTTTGATGAAGCATCGTAAAGCCTCTGAACTAAGTTTGAATTATTCTCAAAATTATAACTTAAAATAGTGTGTATGTTTAGTCCTCTAATACATTTTTACAAATCTTCCCCAGCGAGGGAAGTCCCTCAAACAATTCACTTTTCTTATTTGTATTTTTCAATTTTGAATTAAGGAAGCATATAACTTATTTGTACCGTACACGTACGTGTATGTCTAACGTGTGCATATACGCCCGGTTTGGAATGATGTATATATGTCAAATTAGCCAACTTATTTTGGTAGCGTGTTAAACTTACTAGAGTGATTGATCAAGTTGTCCGAAATACGTTTATTACAAATTAGGTGCTGTAGAATAAAATATCACAAAGTTGCCCTGTCTGGTTACTTTCGAAATGAAGAAGGGGGGCTGTCGGGAGCAGGTCTGACAGTTTGCAAGTTGCCAGTAAAGCCTTAGATCTCCATTTAAATGTTTCTAAGTCAGAGTTGAACCTGATTTCCTTGTATGAGAAGTGTTGTAGTACTCTTTATAGCTCTAATGTTTTGTAGACGCTGTAAATATGGCTATATCTAGGATTACCACCTTTTCTAGTAAGCTGGTCATTGCTTCCATAGATTTAACATTGTCTTCAATACATTTTTTAATCAGCCTGCCATGTAAAATGTATCCACTATGGTGATGTAAAAGCAGCAGGAAACTGTAAAATGCAGCAGAGTCAGTAGTGCATTATTAAATATATCTACATATCCGAGTCATAAAACCAGTCTTTACCCCAGAAATGCCCATTATACAGTGCTGCAAGGGATTGTGGGTATGAATATGCAAATATGTTCAACAGTGACTCTTGCCTTATTATTTACTCATTGTTGTACCTATCTGCTGGCTTGTCTGGGATATGTTTAATAATGCTCTACTGAATTATGATTATTGCGTGTCCTCTCTGGCCAAATCTCAAGTAGACTGGGCAAAGGCTGCCAAATCCCATATCATAAAAAGGTTGCGCCCTTCCCCCTAGCTTTTTCCCCCTAAATCTACCTTACCCATGGGGGAAACAAATCACCTGAAAATAGAACCCACTGGAAAATGTAACCAAATATTTTGGTGCCCCTGTCAGCAAATAGAGCAGAGCAAGAGTTTGGGAGGCATTTCTGACAGAAAAACCACATACTATTGAACACTATATACCACAAATATATAACAGGGATAGCCTTCATTTTATGCAGTTTTCTGTGACATCAACCACCAAATTGTAATGGTGTACAGATAATTTTGTGATATTTTATGGACACTGGAGTCCTTCTACACTTTACCCAGTAGTGTGTCTTCCACAAGGCAAACAAGGCACTCGCCTAGGGCGGCACTTTGCCAGAGGGTGTTAATGCACACTTCTGGTGCTTCAAACATTTCCGCTCCCTCCCCCACCGTTCAGCAAGCTTTAGCTCCTTCCAGTTTATCGGGGTGATGGGGGCATTTAATGGACGTGTGTGGGCATTTAATGTGTGTGCAATGTGTGTGATGGGGCATGTAATGGGGTGATTGGGCATGTCGTAGGTGTGCAATGTGGGTCCTGGGGAATGTAACGGGGTAATGGGGGTTATGGGGCATGTCGTAGGTGTGAAAATTGGGTGGGTGGGGGTGCCCGAATTTTGTCTGCCTAGGGCAGCACAAAACCAAGATACACCACTGACTTTACCTAGTCCACACAGTATGGCCTTGCATTTTCTTTACAAATGAGTTCCCAAAAGGGCAGCTGTTTATTAAACATACAAAAACTCTTTAACACGTCAACTAATGTAGGTAGTTAATGGGTTAAAGCTCCTGTGTTTATAGTTTGTTTTATGTGCGAAGCATATCGACTAAAGTCCAAATATACGGTGCACATTTTCGGCCATCGCTTCCTATATTGATTGCGTTAGTGAATTTGCAATAATAATAATGAAAATATATTGATTTGCTGTCCTCATTTGCCTATGAGCTTTTTTATTAATTTTATGTCCTTCTCCCTTCTTTACTCATTGACTTAATTACTTCTCAGACCAGTCTTGTGCTACAAGAGGTGGAAAAAGAAAAATGGACCGAGAAGGAGAAATGCGAGATGGTGAAGTGCATTTTACCGTCACTCACAGAGAGGAAGGACCTGCGACAGGAGTGGAGAGAGAGGTGAGAGTATACTTAGAATAATTAAAAATGATGACTGTGTCTTGTTTGTTAAAGGTATACTAATAAACCCAATAGTGTGTTCTATGTTAATATGGAGGACATTACAGTAACATTCATTTATATAGTGCCGACAATTTACGTAGCGCTACGTACAGAGCATAGAGGGAGACTCAATACTATGTTAGTATAACTTGAGCAGACTGCTATATGAAGTAGAGAGCCCTACTTACAATTTATAAAATATGTATTTAAAGGACAACTGTAGTAAAAAAAAAAAAATAGCTTTAGCACTGTCCTGTAGTGTTTTCTCCAAGGAACAGATCCGCATCCCTGCTGGCTAAGTAGTGTTTGGTGCATGCGCAACCGGCGCCATGCACTTGCACAGTGCCATTTTAGTGACTGGCAGCGGCCATCTTGCAGACTGGCGGCAGCCATTGCTCAATCGCAAGAGGGCCGCCGCACATGTGCGATTAGTCAGAAGCAGGGTTCCACATTTTGTAAGAGTGATCATTACTCAGAGGGGTTAAAGCTAAACTGGGGATTAGAAGGCGAATAAGAATACTGAAGGAAGGAATGCAATGAATTGTTGGTGTTCTGGAGTGATAAAACATCAACCTTCACTAATAATGTTATCTAGAATTTTTTTTTTAATGCACAAATAGTGCATTTGACTGCCCTTGATGTAAAGCGTCTCGAGTAGTGTGGACCAATGTAGAAAATAATGTCAGTCAAGTAGGCAGTGCCAACATTTTGGAAATTCAGCGCAGGTTTAAAAAGCATATCAAATGATTTACATTATATTTTATAGTTAATTCTAAATTGTGTGTATGTGTTAAATAGACTTTTCGTTTTTCTAATGCCGTTGTATTATTCAAAGAAGAAAAGAAAACCCACTCTCCTCCGCATGACCCTTAAACTCCACTTCACTGCTCATTGCCAAATTATTTTTCCAGTGTTTTCTGACCTGTTTTGACTCTTTCAATCTTTCATCTTATTACCCACAGACATTGAATAGGGCCAGGTCACCATCAATAGGTACATTTTAACACTTCCCCTAGATGAGGACTCCATTGTCTTGGCTTATAGCAAAGAATGAGCTTTTAGCTAGCCATTCACTTCAGTGAATAGATCCTGTAGAGATGCATTGGAATGCCCTCTACCTCATGTTATATGAGGTATGGGGGATATGATAGAAACATTTAAATACATGAAGGGAATCAACACAGTAAAGGAAGAGAGTATATTTGAAAAGAAGAAAAACTACCACAACTAGAGGACATAGTCTTAAATTAGAGGGGCAACGATTTAAAAGTAATATCAGGAAGTATTACTTTACTGAGAGGGTAGTGGATGTATGGAATAGCCTTCCAGCAGAAGTGGTAGAGGTAAACACAGTCAAGGATTTTAAGCATTCGTGGGATAGACACAAGGCTATCCTAGCTATAAGACTGGGAAAGGGGGACTAATAAAAGTACTAAAAAAAATTGGGCAGACTAGATGGACCGAATGGTTCTTATCTGCCGACACATTCTATGTTTCTATGTTTTAGACTGAATATGTTTGTCTAATATTATCTGTAACTCCCGTTTTATGCTCTGTAAAAGCACTGCGTAAATTGTTGGCACTGTAAAAAATAAATGGTAATGCTCAATGCACTTATGTACAATATTACACTAAGAACCCAACAAGAGCCTTGCGGGGCAGGTGGAGCTGCCTACTTGGAGAAGTGGGAGCTTACTTTCTTTCAAGCCGACCGGTGTTTCTCCCTTGTTACAATGTTTTTAACAAGTTGGCCTCTTGTCGTTTTCAAGGAAGTTTTGCAGTTGTTTATCAATTGATTACTAAAAAAGGACCAAATTCATACATGTATGGTAATTCCAAATTCATACATATATGGTAATTCCAAATTCATACATATATGGTAATTCCAAATTCATACATGGATGGTAATTCCAAATTCACACATATATGGTAATTCCAAATTCATGCAAATATGGTATCTCCAAATTCACACATATATGGTAATTCCAAATTCATGTAAATATGGTAACTCCAAATTCACACATATATGGTAATTCCAAATTCATTCATATATGGTAATTCCAAATTCATACATATATGGTAATTCCAAATTCATACATATATGGTAATTCCAAATTCATACATATATTGTAACTCCAAATTCACACATATATGATAATTCCAAATTCACACATATATGATAATTCCAAATTCATACATATATGGTAACTCCAAATTCATACATATATGGTAATTCCAAATGAATACATATATGGTCAACTAGACATGAATTTTATTGGAAAGGTGACTGGTACAAGCTTGATCTATCGCTAGTGATGAAACATCAGGTAAATTCCATATCATAAATTGTATATGGAAAGTGTGAAACTAGGGTTGAGTCCTGTTCTTCAAAAAAAAATAAAAAATACCGGCTTTGTGTTGCCTCCGTAGACTTAACACTGGCCTCGACCCAATAATATACTGACTGGGTGTCAACCTTAGATGCTGTTATTTGGGCTACAAATAATAAAGTGACCAGCTGTTTTCCTCTAACGCGATATAAATCAATATAATTTAGAATGTGGGGTATAACACATCAAGAAAAATAGAATGAAATCCTTCCAAAAGGTAATACGCTTGTTAGAGGTTTTAGAATTTAATGTATGAGCAGTGTTAACATCCTGAGATACCTGAGACAATTACAATGTTATCGATGTGTTAAAAGAAAGAGTCCATTAATTCCTCAGCTAGTAGGTTTGTTTATGGTAGGTGACAGCAGGCAGACATATTTTTCAATGGACTGCCAAAGCCGCCTTGTATTTTTTTTTCTTTTTTCTTTTTACCAAGTGACCCTTTTTTGACCTATATGGGAAGAAGGTCACCCACTCTGGGTGTAACCAGCAAACATCCTAGTGCTTAGTAAAACAAGAGGGGCATCCTAACAGCTGTGAAGATGGTGTTCATAGATCAGAGCAGACTCTGGAATAATGAATATAACAACCAAAATTACAAGGGAGTTAAGTACCAACAGAAAAAAAACAAAATGGAAATGTCCATCTGCCTCTTTTTCTTTATCTTTCCCATCAAAGACACATTATAAACCTGGGTCTGCCTGGGCACTTTAAAAAAAGATTTGGAAATTGTAGTTTCGGAGCCCATGACTTCAGCTGTTATGTGCCTACAAAACAAATTGGGGCTGGACATTTTGATTCAGATTTGGTAAATATACCATATATTTTTAATATAAATATTGGTTTCTTATTTTCAGTCGCAATTCCACGGCCTGTCCATAACTTTGTACATCATATTATAATACATGGAAAAGTACAGTTTTGTCAGGAGGTAATTGACTCATGATTGCGCACTGGCCAAGGAATTTCAATTCTAATAAAATGGAAAACAAATGATGTATAGAGCAAGCCTCAAAGAGGAGAGACCTCGGTAAATGTTGAGATAATTTTGTATTTATATATGAACTGATACACATTTGCATTCATAGATAGTATACATATATGATATTATTTAGGAAATGGGTAAGATGACATTCTGTTTGTAAGGTATGTTATTTATTGAACTAGATTTTTTGTTTTGGTTGTTGTTTTTTTTAGCATTTTCTGCCCATATGGAAAATGTTTGGTTTTGAAGAAAAAAAAAAATTATAATACTGGTGAGCCCTGCTATAATTCGGGATCCACGGATTCACTTAGCGATACTAGTGGGATCACGATGTGAGTCTCCAAATCTCGCTAACCTTCCACTTTAATGCGGAAGGGAAAGTGAGTTCCAGTACCCTGATGGCGCAATCGGAATACAGTGTGTTATAAAAGGAACTGTGTTATAACGGCGTTTACCTGCATTTTTTTTTTTAAGTAAGCCTCTAGAGTTGGAAAAAGAGGATTATTTATTTATATTTATAAAATGTTTTACATGCAAGTATACGTTGATATTTCTTTTTTTTAAAAGTATATCTTGAATCTGTATGGTTTTAACACAAACAATCTGAATCGTTGTTTTGCTAACAGCCATGATAAATAAGATACAAAGTCCCAATTTAAACCAGCTGCATGGTCCTCACAAATAACTGATTTGTTAACCACAATGCAGCTCTCACCCTTGGTGTTCTGGCTGCGCAACCAGCCAGACGCTGTCAATTCAAGAAAAAATGGAGCTAGGCGCTTAAACATACTTCTTACAAAACAAGACAAATTATATTTCACGATGTCCATATTGTAAAGATTCATTGGAAGGTAAAAAAAAAAAAATAGAACTTACCGCGTTCCGGTAAGTACGGCGCATTACACTTGTTATTATGTTCTGGCAAATCTTGATTTTTAACCTTCCCACAAACCTATACGACATGGATATATTGAAATAAAACTTCTCTTTTACAAAGATCACACAATTTTTTGTGTTTGTACATCATAATTCTTTTTCAAAGGTATAAAATCTTCAGACAAAGAGAAGTACTTTTTTTTTTTATTCTTTCCGCAGGGCAAAAGTTCATATGTATGATAAATAAATATCTTGGTTAAGCTAAAAACATCCAGGATAGGTCTTTAAAATTGAGCAGGCGTGTGTGCAAACTTCAAGTGTTGATCACCCAGCTTGTTTAGCATCGAGATTCCTTGATTAAGAAGTTTTCTTAGTCAAAGTGTAGTGAAAACACAAGAACTTGATGAAAGAATGATAAGTGGGTAAGAGTTTTTAGCAGACAAGAGAGATTAGGTGCTGGGGACATGTTTAGCTAAGAACAAAGAAGATCAAGAAAAGATAAGTGTTTGAGAATTTAGGGGGGGGGGGAGTAGAGTGGGTACACAAATCCGATTTATTTGACTTGTTGATTTGTTGTATGGCCTTGGGCCTTACAATAATATCTTCAGATCCTTAAAAAAAATGACATTGCTCTTTACCAGATCAGCAGATCCGTATAACTTTTTATTAGTGACAAAGTGTGCTTGAGCTTATATGTCATTTTTAATTATTCATGGGACAGCTGTGACCAACTTTTTTGTCTGTGTTTTCTTTATTCATTTACTTTGCTTGCACGCGGTATTCGGCAAAGATGGAACTTAAATTTGTAATACTAGATGCAAGAGATCAAGTAGTTTATCTATCTGTACCATCATTTTTCAGCCTTGAAAAGTACACCTCTGGATTAAAATAAGACATTATGTTGGTGATGCTGAACAGGTTAAAAAAAAAAAAATCACCCGCCATGCTATTGCCTCCATCAACATTGGCTTTAATGGGCCTATGATTAAGTACCTCTAAGTGTGAAACGCGTGAGGCAGTTGACGTACTAGGTCTATAGCTGCCATATATTTTTGCACTTTATTACTTTTGATGAAATAAATATTCATTAAATAATTTTTCATCCTGAGAGCACCTCTCTTTTTTCAATTGTTGCTTAAATTTTGTATGTTGAAGTCCAGTTACCAAACTTATCATTGGCTTTAAGTCATTTTTTTTTTTAAACACCAGTGTGGGGTGATCTGAAGAGGGCTGTGCACAGGAGATGCCCTCGCAATCTGACAGATTTGGAGTGTTTTTGCAAAGAAGAGTGGGCAAATCTTGCCAAGTCAAAATGTGCCATGCTGATAGACTCATACCCAAAAAGACTGAGTGCTGTAATAAAATCAAAAGGTGCTTCAACAAAGTATTAGTTTAAGGGTGTGCACACTTATGCAACCACTTTATTTTATTTTTATATTTTTTCTTCCCTCTATCTAAAAGATTTCAGTTTGTCTTGGTGTTTAAGGAACTCGGTAAGTTTTTCCAAACATTTTGCTATCACTTTGAACTAATCACAGTAGATTTAGGTAGGCTCAGCTGCTTCTGTCTCTTCGTGTAATCCCAGACAGACTAGATGATGTTGCGATCAGGGCTCTTTGGGAGCCATACTATCACTTCCAGGACCCCTTCTTCTTTATGCTGAAGGTAGTTCTTAATGACTGTATGTTTGTGGTCATTCTTGCTCTGCTCTCCAGCCCTTTGGCCAAATATTTAAAATGTTGATTCATCAGTCAAGAGCAGCTGCTTACATTTTTCTGCACCCCGGTTCCTGTTTTTTAGTGCATAGTTGAGTCACTTGGCCTTGTTTCCATGTCAGAGCTATGGCTTTTTGGCCGCAAGTATTCCATGAACCAGACTAATCTGCACAATAGATGGATGTACCAGGGTTCCACTGTTTTGTGCCAATTCTAAGCTGATGGCTCTGATGGACATCTTCAGATTCCAAAGAGAAGAATGCATGTTTCATCTTCTGCACTAGGATTCCTTAGCCGACCATTATGTCTATGGTCCTCAGTGTTGCCTGCTACGTTCTTCTTCTTCAAATGAGCTTGGACAGCCATCTGGAAACCACTGTCTGCCTTGAAATTTCTGCCGGGAAGATACCTTGAGACCTTGTTATATAACCACCTACTGGTCACTCACGTTGCATTTTGTTAATCGATAAAAATAAACCGTTAAAGTGTATTTCTTATAGCATTCTTACTTTTCAGCATTATTTCACACCTGCCTAAAACTTTTGCACAGTACTATAAATGTCTGTATCTATCTATATATATATAGATATATATAACCTTAGATATGTTAACACATTATATGTTTATATGTTTCTAAATTGTGATCAAATATAATTTCAGAATTGGGTCGATCTTTGAGATTCATTCTTTTTCCATTATAAGATAAGTGTCAAGAAATTGCACATAGGGTCAGTAAAGGTTGTCATGAATTAGTAGCTAAGCCAATATAGGAATCATAAATATCAAAGTGATTTTTAAAAATGTAAAATTAGCTTCACTTCACTGTATTTTCTATAAATTGTAACATCTAGTAGAGTCTAAAAAGAAGTTTAGGTTAGAGTTGGTAGTATTTTGAATAAAATGTTGCATAGAAAAAGTTGTCTGTTAACTAATTAGTAGCAAAGTATCAGTTTTACATGTACTGTTTTATAGTGCTGTGGTGTTATTTTATAATTTGTTTTCTTTCATGCCAAAGGCTGCCATCTTGAGACAGAAAGCTAGATTCCAAAAGAGTCTGGAATTGTATCGACTGGTTTTACTTGGGGCCCATATTCGAGTGTTTTGTACACACGAAACCACTCCCAGGAATCCAACACTCTTTTGTAAATTTCTGTCTCAAGATGGCAGCATCCAGCATGAAAGAAAACGGATTAAAAAAAAAATACCATGACAACACAATAAAACAGTGCATTTAAATCAGACGTCGCTATGTGTAGCACAACCTTTTAGCAAATAGCTTCAAAAAGTTGGACAACTCCTTCAAAAGAGCTTTCAAAGCTTTTGCCCTAAGTTGAGCATTACAGCTTCCCTACTTTAATTGTCAGGAGAGGAAGGGGTCTCTCTGTGTGTGGCCAGGGAGACCCTGCAATTCTTTATTTATTTATTTATGATCTTTTACGCTTACTTGCAATAGCGCCAGTCCCTGGTCATTTTCCAGCATTCAACATCAATTACTCCATGTGCCCCTCCCTCCCTCCCAGTGTTAATTATAACCCTACAAGCCGGTTACAGTTAATTTTACAGCAAAGCATATTGTCTCTCCAAGGCACCAAGGCAGCTCATAAATTATGTTTTGAAGGTAAAAGGTAATTCGGTGAGCTGGTTATGAAAATTCAATCCATCTCGCTTAGATGGTATAGCTGCAGCTGTCAACAGCACAGACGGGGCACTGGTGAAGGAATAATGGGCCAGTTTCAGATGGTGAAGAGGCGAGATGGCTTGTCCCCTTCGATGTAATGTCGTATTCTCTTCCTGTGGTGCTTTCAATAGGCAATAGTATGAAGTTAGCCCTTTCCAAGCAGTTTGTGTTTGTTAATGAAAAGATGTCACCTATATTTATTGTTGCCTGGCCAATACTTATGTAAAAAACATACAGTAGTCCAAAGATGACCACAAGTTATGCCTGTGCTTTACAGCACTGAGACTCTGCTGCTTTACAAAGCAGTACTGCTATGTTTGGCAACCTCTAAGTTAATAAATTTGGTATTTCACAAGTTTCTCTTCGAGCTGAAGATCTTCAATATGCAAAGCATTAAGGCACTCAGTGGTTGGCCCATTATCAGTTAGGCAAAGCATGTGAGCCCCTTGCAAGCTGTCTCTGTCTGTTACCTTTCAGAAGGCAGCATTGCATTTAGCTGTGGTCTAGTACAAGCAAACAGCTGCTCGTTTTTCTATTCCCCCCCCCCTTCATTTTTTCGTCTCCTGCAATACATCATGATGATGTCCCCGCTCATAATAGCCAAGCAAATGATGCGAATGGAAACCTTTTGTCTCCCATACGCCGTATCATGGTGATGTATTTGCTGTAGCCACTTGGAGAATGGATGCTGAAGCAATCTGTCTTTATCAGCGACAAATACATCTTCTTTGAGGTGCTCTGCTCTGTGTCAACTATGAATACACTTTAGCTTCTTCTTGGCGACTAAGATTAAGGAGAGAATCATACGTAGAGTTGTTTTTCTCAGGGACGGACAAACGCTTTTTATGTAATGAGCAATTATGTACCCTTTGATCGAATTCGTAAAAGTAACGACATATTTATCACAAGACCAAATATTTTTTTTATATGTTTCTAAATTGTGTGTTATATAGACTTTTAGTTTATTTCTAAATCAGTTGTATTATTCAAAGAAGAAAACACTCTCCTCCGCATGACCCCTAGACTCAACTTCACTGCTCATTGCCAAATTAGTTTTCCAATGTTTTCTGACCTGTTCTGACTCTTTCAATCTTTCAATCAACCTTCTTATCACCAACAGACATTGAATAGGGACAGATCCGCATCAATAGGTACATTTTAACACTTCCCCTAGATGGGGCCTCCATTGTCTTCCATTATGACAAAGAATGAGCTTTTTAGTTGGTCATTCAATATACAAATTGGATGGAAAATGTAGATTTATTTCAGGCACTTATTATCTAAATATGTTACGTTTATTTTAATCACAGATGATCGAATATTAATATTTCAAGTCATTCTTATGAATGTTTTTCCCTTTGGAAAGCTTAATGGGTGTAATTAGGTAATATAATGTGTTAACCCCTTCGTGATGTGCCATACTTGTGTCCCAGGCGCAAATACCAAAATGGGTGACCGGTAGCCAGGGGCACATTGGTTTTAATAGAACCTATGGGTCCCTGCCGAAAACTTGCAATGCCTTGTGACGGTACGTGACATCACAGAGACGTGCAGTATAAAAAAACCTTCAGCAAATATTAAAAAGGAGTACAACTGTATCCGTTATATACATGCAGACTCCACTTTTAAGCCTACATTATTATAGGCTCCTTTGTAAGCCACATTACATAAATAAATGAATAAATTATAAGCACCTTTACCCGATTCCAATGTTCACCTGACCAGGTCACTTCTAACAAAAACATATTGATAGAAGACCAGACACCGCCCTCTGTACTAACTCCAGCACCCAGGACTTCCCCAAGCACCCAGATTTGCATTTACAGGACTTATCCCAGCAGCCAGCACACAAGTATACCTCTGTGACCAGATATTCCCCCAGGATTTGCCCCAGTAGCCATATTTTCTCTCACGACTTTCTCCAGTGGCCATATTTGCTCTCATGACTTGCCACTGTGGCCAGATTTGCTCTCACGACTTGCCCCAGTGGCCATATTTGCCCTCACGACTTGCCCCAGTGGCCATATTTGCCCTCACGACTTGCCCCAGTGGCAAGATTTGCACTCAGACAATACCCCAATGGACAGATTTGCCATCAGGACTTACCCCAGTGGCCATATTTGCCCTCAAGATTTATCCCAATGACCAGCTAAGGACTTGCCCCATTGATCCTCAGGATTTGCTGTTCAGGACATTCTGTGCCATCCTAGTGTCTTTTGGGACCTTTAAATTAGGACGGCATAGAATGTCCTAGCGTCACACAGGGGTTAAACCCCGTTTGCACAGCGAGGATAAAAACAACACCAATCTTAATTCTAAGATTAGTTAGAGCATCCTGTACCACCACTCATGCTCAGTTTTCTGCATGCTGAATTACGCATTGTTTATACCTAAACTCATGCTCCACGCATTACACTGACTCTCTCATAGCTCTACTTTCTGAACCAAGCTTGCGAATTTCAGTGCTGTAAGTTTCTTAAAATCCTTATATATCTCTATGAGAGCCCTCTGATTGGCTTCCAAGACCTACTCCTGATGCCCATTCTTATAAAGTAAAAAATGTATTTCAAAGTAGGTTTCGCGAAAGTGATGGTAAAAGACCATTAGGACAAGTGTTCCATTTACAGTCTTTTTTTTTAGACTATAAAACCAGCTGCACAAATGCAGTACAATGTGGGTGTACAGCATAAAATATGTTTATTCTGTAGGGCAAATCCCAAGAAACACACCGACACCTTCGTAACCCACTAAAAACCGACTAGTAAATATACTCCAAATTAAGGCAAACTATTGGCCAATAACATGTCCCTTGTAATCACTCGACAATTCTACCATAACACTAATTAATTAACAACTGCTTTCAGAACAATATAGTGTCACAACACTGAAAAGTCAAAGAGCATTTTTGTAGGGCACATAGGACCTCTTCCAATACGTTAGTGCAGACTGTATTATTATGTAGAGTACCATGTCTAAATTCTCTCGTAGGCACCCTACTTTTGAAGAAAATTTTTAATGTGACAGTGTACAAACCTCTTATTATATGCATGTGACTGCTTCAAACAAAGTAAACATTTTATGCTTGAATATTTGAGACCCCCTCCATAACGGCACTGGGAGTTGACATCCTGTCGGACAGTAGGTCTTGTGAACAGTTGCTGCCATCTTGTATGCTACAGTCACTCCCACTAAAGTTTTAGTGGTTCGTTAAGGATCCTATAGTAGGGTGGCTGTATATGTTCCCATAAGCAGTTACAAATGTATGTCATTTTAGGTAGCAATGGATGTCTGCTCCGTTATAGCTTCACAAACAACTTGCTTATTTCACGCCTATGGTGACCTTTCTTACACCTGGGACTTTCCCTCCCTCTCAGTCGTCAGGAAACGTCTCTCTCTTCTTGGCTTCAGCAAAGTTGGCGTTTCTGACAGACGCACAAACAGATGCCCGCCTTGTTGCTAATGACAGGTGATTAGAAGTAGTGAGGGTGCCAAGGTAATTAAACCACCCTCTGACAGTAACATTTGGCGACTGGTATTTTCCAGCTTTAGGAAAAATGAATTATTGTAGCATAATCATACCTCCCTGCAACACATAAAACACACACTGGCTCACAGAATATAAGCAACATAAAGTACTGTATAAAAAAATTACACCATTTATGTGTCAAAAATAGGTACTATATGTATACATACATATGGAAAATGCATATATTCCTGTGACATTTCTACTTTTGTATGTTTTTTATTAATTTTTTTCAGTGGTACACAAAGAAATATTTCTTTAACCCCCTCAAGACCAGACTGATTTTAACAAATTTGTGGTGTATTCAGCTTGAATCTTTCTCTTTCTTATTTACTGTACCCACACAAATTATATATTAGGTTTTTTTTAGGGCCATTATTGTTTAATTATATTTAGTGGAAAATGTAAGAAATTTTTTTTTTCTATCTTTTACTTCAAACATCTTGCAATAGCTAATGAAAAGAACAGAAAATTAGATTCAAATATGTGTCCAAAGTTAGGGAGCACTCCATGTTTTTAAGTTAAATGCTTATTTTTGGAAGTTATAAGGCAATAAGAACAAGTAGTGCTTTGCTATTTCCAAACCATTTTTGTTTTTCAAAATTACCAGTAGTGACATTGTAACATATTTTTTAAAAAATAGACAACTCAGGGTAGGTAACTTATTTTGACACTTTTTATGCAGCCATTGTAATACCAAGTTTGTGGTAGTAATTTGTTTTATGTTTTTTCACACGCATCAGGAGGCAAATGCTATAAATTGGCAGCACCAGTGCAACAAGAATGTACGTAACCGTCTGAGATGACGCAGACTCCTGAAAATGTGTCTAGTGTCCGCCTTATACATATGCGCAGATAGTGCCGTGTTTATACATGACCCAACTTTGTTCTTCAGGTACTTGTTCTTCAAGGGATTGCTATGCGTTCCTGCCAAACAACACCCAATATATGTTCAGCAACTTCCCCTGAGTACAATGATACCCCATATGCTCCAATAGCAGTCTTTTATTTTATTTTTTGGTTATAAAATATCCCTAGAGGACTACGGATGGTCCTGACTTTTCACTGCTCCTCTAAGGGATAACACACACACACACACAAATATATATATATATATATATATATATATATATATATATATATATATATATATATATATCCATCCATCCATCCATCCATCCATCCATATACCTAGAACACTAACCCTAGCAATAAAATAAAAAAAATATACGCACACCCATTAATTTGTATTGAAACAAAATAATGGGGGTGCTTGGGGGGCTTTTATTAGTCTCTCCCTGACTATTGCATTGGGGCAGAGAGAGACTAGAGCTGTCAAAGACAGCTATACACATGCAATTGCTATGATCGGCTATGTGTCTGGGGGTCCTCAGATATTATGTTGCTTTGGGTTATTTAAAAAGTAAAAATCTGGTTGTATTATAAGCAATTTTTAATCATATTTTTCAAAACAAGAAGGATCTCTTATTTCTTGTGGCATCCCTAGCACACATATTAATAATACCCCTCCTTTACTTGGAAAGCCGTGCTGTATCCTGCACAAGGTATAAAACAAGTTACAGAGATGTAAAAGTTCACAAAACAATTAACCAGCCAAGAAGCTAAAATGTATAATAAAAGTAAATTAAAATCTGCTGAACCATTGCAACAAATAACAACACAAGAAAGTGATTTTTAAGCCTGTCCGCTCTGTTATTTCTTTTTAAGCCCGTCCGCTCTGTTTTTTTCTAGTTAAGATGGCAGGTATAGCACTGGGAAGCTGTTTTGGCGGCTGTGGGAAGCTTTGTTGGGCACAAACGTGGCATGAGAATTTTGTTTGAGCACAAAATTGTCACTGGGATTGTGTTTGGGCACAACGATGGTACTAGGATAGTGTGGCCTTGACAGGAAGTAGTGGGGCAGTTGTAGATTAGGGGGTGCGTGAGTTTAGTCAGGAATAGGGCAGCACAAAACCTAAATAAACCACTGCATATTGGCTTCAGCAATCAACATATAATTGGTTGCAGAATTTTAAAAAAAAATGATGATTGTATCTCAGATACATAAAATGCTTCTTACATAGAAACATAGAACGTGTCGGCAGATAATAACCATTTGGTCCATCTAGTCTGCCCAATTTTCTAAATACTTTTATTAGTCCCCAGTTCCCTATCTTATATCTAGGATAGCCTTGTGCCTATCCCACGCATGCTTAAACTCCTTCACTGTGTTAACCTCTACCACTTCCTCTGGGAGGCTATTCCATACATCCACTATCCTCTCAGTAAAGTAATACTCCCTGATGTTCTTACAAAGTTGGTGATGATGGACTTCAAGCGAGACGGCGCAGTCACCTGAGGCGCCAGTAGAGGAGGGGCTGATGGCATCTCTTACGTATTTTAATGGACTATTATAACTATACAAATATTTTTAGGAAATCAGTTTATTAGTACCTGATATTTATATACAGGCGATATATTTTATATTTGCAATATTAAAAAAAAGTACTTATTTTCATTAAAACAGTCCTTCCTCCACTTTTTTTTTAGACTGAAAATCTGTCTTATCCGTTCCCAGAGTGGAGGGAGCATGCTTAATAAAATAGGTACGTTTTTCGGACCTAATTTATTTTACATTGCATATAGGTTCTAATCCCAGTTAAAGGGAACTCAACTATTTTTTGCCAACATCAATAAAAAATGCTGGTTTATTTGCCAAGGCAACTACCCTCGAATGCTCATTTAAATGATTTGGTTGCTTTTTTTTTTTTTTTTACATGTCAGCCAACACCCTTTGCATAAAAATAGAAATACAGCTCAATGGGTCACATCTGGTATTAATACATTGACTAATAAAGGCCTAGCAGGTGAAAAGCTGAGAACAAACCAATACACGCCCAGATGCAAAACTTACCAGCGTGTCCTTCGAAAATTCCATAAGTGAAGCCAGATATTCAGTGGAACATCACAAGGGATGCAGTAGTAGGGATTTGACCTCCATGATTAATTGCCTAGCTGATTGTGTGCAGGGAGAAGACATTAGTAAACTCAATGCTCCATTGGACCAGGCGATCAAGAACTACCCTAATTATTCTCTTACTGCCTGGTTAAAAAAATTCATGCAATAAGAGAGTTTTGGACAGGCGGGGGAGGTACCATAACAGCAATACATCAATGACTTCTGGATCTGACTTCTCTAATCTCTGTCAAATATGGTGATAGGTTACATTATAGTGGCACTAAACATTGTTTTTAAGTTTTGCTTCATGAACAAAACTGGATGTGTATTTTTGCAGAGACATGCAGGTTTATTCTGAGCTCTGCCTCCCAGCCGAGGCAGAGCTCGTCTGATGCTGTCAGTGTGCACTGAGCTAATCAGAGTGGGGGATCACCCTACCCGCCTGTTCAGGGTCTGTCTGGGCTGCCAATCTATTTCTGCAGGTGCAGAAAGAGAGACCTATTTTTTAACATGGCACCAGCAGAGGGGACCTAGTTGGGATCGTGTCTGTTGGTAGTATGGGAAAACATAGTTCTCTGACTGTGCTAGGGAAGCACTATGGCTCCTGGTCGGTACTAGAGCCACTCATATTATCAAGTGAAAAAAAAAAGGTTTAGTGGCACGTTAAGGAAACAAAATTCAGACTCTGGAGTCTCACCTGATACAAATAGGATCCAAGTGAAGTATTGTCTTTGATCACTCAGTATTGTGATCACATGAACAAAATGCTGGTTATTGTCTGTACCAACACTATCCGCAATACTGGCTCCCCAGCGCTCAGAACACATCCGAGTGCTGCAAGGTTTAATGTATGAACTGGAAGAGCATCACAGTTATAAACAGACACTATAGATGTATTATTCTTTTGTAATTGCCCGAGGATTGATCATAAGTACGATAAAGTTCTTAATAGATCAAAAAGAAAAATGTCCTGAAACTCTTTCCCCTAGTTTTTCTTATATCCATTGCCCATAAATGCTAAATCCATCTTCGTCTCTGCACACGTCTTTAATTATAGACATTTAGATGCCAGATAATGGCTCTCATAGGACAGTTTCCATTCTCTTTTAGCGGTGTGCACTGTTTCTCAGCGTTCCAGGGAATTCCACCAAGCTGACCTTTCCGACATCCCATTGGGTTTTGTGAAGACCTATGATATAATGTGAATCGCGATGGAATGGGGGGACCATTTCTTTTGCATTGTTTCCATTTAATTAAAACTATCACGTTTCCAGATTGCCGTGCAGTCGCTGGATCAGCCGTAGATAATGATTGTCAGATTATGTTACCCTGTATATTGCTCTGCTACTCTATTGAAATGTGCTGACTGCCTTGCTGTCAACTACAAGAACTTACCCCGAACTAGTTTGCAGCTTAACCGATAATTGGCTCCAGCGAGCATAACGTTGAATCGCTCTTTCTGCCTGAATGTCCTCGTGTCTCGCGATCTCAGCAAAAAGAAACCATCAAAAAAAGGAGTAGTAAATACCAATAGTGAAACGTAGTTGTTATACAGTTATGAGTCCGCTAAGGTTTGTTGTCGTGTTTATATTAAAGTGTTGATCATCGTAGTGAGGTGCAAATGCACAACCTATTATTGATATCTTTCGAAGCCGTGGGAGATTCAAGCTTCCTATTGGAGCAGATAAGTCTACTCACAGTTATGTCCAATCTTTATTATCATAACGAGATACAGTATATATAAATATATCTACTGTATGTATCTTGAGTTATGAGAAACAAACGTGTGGCAGTCTTATGAAAATAATGATATACGTATTATTATTTGGGTGTGTCTGTGTTCAATTATTATTTTTTATGTGTAGTCGATGTAAGCACACACTCTTTTTTTTTTTTGTGACTTATGTAAATAAGTTCACAAATGTAGTCAAACACCCTACAAAATTTAAATCCAGACAGGTGCTGTACTACTTTGAATATGGAAGACTAAAAACCTTTCAAAAAGTGTAGGTCAAATATGGATTTTTCAGGAAGTGTATGAGAAATATACAGGCCCACAGAAAAGTAAATACAGGAAGCAGCCAGTAAAGCAATATCAAACACAAACAAACAAAAAAATGCATAAAACACAATTATTTTTGATTTATTGGAACAGGGCATATACAGTAAATAGCAGTATGTCAATCTAAGAATCAAGAAGGCACAAGAACGGGTGATGGGGTGATATTGTGATCACAGTCCACACAGCTTGACCGTAGGAGAGTTCCCGTGAAAAGGGGCCATAGTAGCTCTTTTGTGAATTCTTTTGGTGTAGTTCAAGCATATCACATTAGCAGGTTCCTCGCAGTACAAAAAAACCCACTGGCTTTACTAAGCAATCACAGCAGTGTTCATACACACTGGGGGGAAGGTGTGTGCATCTTAAACATGAGTTTCAGTCTTGTTTATTAATAAGAGAGTATCTGATTTAGGCCCTTAAATCACCACTTGGCAGTTGGAATTTCCACTGACCAACTACAGTGTGATTTTTGGCTGGAAGCTTTGACTAGTGGTGCCAAGTATGTCAATCTAATGATTTGACAGTGGGAGCATGATTATCAGGCTTCTAGCACACAGTCTGCTCATGATCCATGTTACTATACTGTGACTCATGAAATACCATTCTAGAATAATACAGAACCATTCAGCATCGCAGGGCAGAACAGCGAAACTGCCCCAGCTTAACTTTAATGTTTATGAAATCCAAAAGGTATTTCTTAAAGGAATAAACTTTTTTTGTTTCACTTGTGTTTCTAATATAGAAGCAAAAGTGAAAAAGTTGCGGTCCCTAGCATGTAGATATACTGGCATTTTCTTTTGACAGTACATACCAGTTCATCCCCTGACTGGCAGCTGCAATCCACTAAGGTCATCAACCTTCTCTCTCCTAGGGCAGGGAGAGACCCTTGTTTTCACATGGGATGAGCAGAGGGGACCATAGCTATCTAGCGCAGAGAGAGACCCACTCAATTCAGACCCCGATCAGACGAGCGGGGAGAGCACTGTGCGCGTACGCCAGCTTCAGGCAGAGCTCAGAGTAAACCCGCGTGTAACAGTGGGAACAGTGAGTGATAGCTGGTGAACAATCCAATGCTATGCTTCAATTTGAAACATGCAGGTTCTATGGCGACGGACTTTATGTGCATGTAAAAATACATGCCATCTTACCCATTTACAGTGTAAAAGATTTAAATTTTAAAGCTCTTTAAACAAGTTCTGCTATATCTGAAATAATAATACAAAAGCGTTGACAATGTCCCAATAACACAAAATAAATCTTACGATTTCATTTATTTCCCCATACTATTCTTGAATGATTGCTGCTTATTTTTTTTATATTTACTGACTAATTCAATATAAATAAATAAAATATAATAAAATTTGCAATAATTTGAAAATGTTCGACATAATTTAAGGTATTTAAGATGGCTTATCTTTTTTTCTTTCTTTTTTTCCCACTTCATTGTCTGGCTTCCATACAGTAGCAAAGTGTCTCTGCTGACTAAGTTAAAATCCTGACAAGCTTTTTGACCTTTTGGGTTTCCAGCTCTTCCCATAACCCCCCCCCCCCCCCTCCTCTTCTCCCACCCTCATTGCTCTCAGCATCCCATGCTACTCAGTTACAATTGAATACACAAAAGTATTTGATCTTTCATCAGACTGGCCGCATTCCGCTCCTTTAGCGTAATAGTGTGTCGTAACTGGATATATTACTTATACAGGGTTCTATAGTGCAACAGAGTTCGAAATAGAGCTGATTATTAACTCATAGCTTTCTCAGACGCAATGGTCCATGTGAACAAATCTGTATTTTATGACCTCCTACTTGTTCCAACAGTTGATTGACGAGAGAGGATATGTTTCATCGTAAATTTACGTTCGTCACTAGTCAGAAATTAGTTTTGAAGGGGATTTGGGCAATCAATATGTCATGGCATACAATGGCACGATGCCTATATATTTTTTTCGAGAGGTATTTGTATGTACAAATTCCTAAGATAACAGATAACATTTGAATCGCCCTGAACACAGTGTGAATCTTCTCTGACTTATGTTTAACAGGTGTGACCTGCATTCCTATAGATGTGACTCTTCAGTTCCATTTCAATAAGGTTTACAATATGGTTACCTCACCGGAACACAAACAGGTTAATAAGACATAGACGTTATACCCTCTCTCATCCAGTGTAATATAACATAGAGAATTTCTCCTTAATAACAGACATTGGATACGAGTATCAGAAACTTTGACCAAAAGGGACAGACTCAATTACCATTAACGAGAGGCCGGGGGGGGCTCCCTCAGATCCATCCAAATAGACCAATTGTGTTCCCAGTTGACCTCTTGACATTGAAAGGGGAAAAAAATGGCTGATTAATTCTCTCCCCCCCCCCCCCCCCCCCCATGAATCCCCTCCTGCCTCACCACCTCGATAAACTTGTTTAGATTTCCCAGCCTGCAAAGAATGTTAAGTGAGGCGTGTTTCAAACAGGGGGCCGAATGAGAGAAGGGAAATATGATAGCAAAACAATGATGTCCTGGTCCCCTCCAGACACAAAGCAGAGAGCTGTCATTCAATCTGTAGCGACAGTGTGCAGAATCCAATATAAGATAAATGATTTCTCCCTACACTTCACCTTTCTGCCGTAGTGGTTCTCCCACTTACCTGCAGCCAGCCTGACGCCAGGCTAAATGAGCTATCCTGCAATCAAAAGCATCTTCTTTTTTTTCCCTTAGTCTCAAATTCAACTTTTCCACTCATTTCTACTTCATTGCCTGCAGTGCCCAAGATGCATTTCTACAGAGCTGCCTAATTAAACTGTCTGTGCCTGCCCTCGTTCGAAAGTCAGTAACTGGACCAGCAGACATTCCAGGCTTCTTGAAAAGGTGCATTCACTCCGCTACCACACACATAAAGCAAGACGGCTACGCCAAACGCTTGTGTAAACGAGATTGGTAAATCCATTCAGAAACAGGATCACAAAATCGCCAGTGTTAAAATATGCAGGTCTGAGAATCCATAATGAATGGACGCTACTCAAATATGTTGATTTCTGCAACAGAAAAAGGTTTGACAACACGTGCGTGCCAATAAATTGTCATTGATAAAAAAAACAAAAAAACTTTCAACTTGCATCTCTGAGCATTAATTCATCATACAATATCTTTGACATACTGGCAAATATAGCAAGGTTTGAGGATATCAATCATACATACATGTTAGTATGTTTTGTATATTTACAATTTAGTGTGCTAAATTACCCCCAATTTTTTTTTTTGGGGGGGGGGGGGGGCGGGTGGGGGTAAAATATCAAACTGAGATACAAAAACACATAAAATAGATATATATCCCCTTCCTCCTTTGATACTCTTATATTTTTAAGAGATTGAATTATTGTCGAAACACAGTGTTCTCCGTAACATTTTAATAATTCTAATATACTGGGAGATTGTTGCTCCAATACTTCAGATCTTATGGGACAGTACGCAAGGACAAAACATAGACGTTGGGTGTGCGCTAAGGCAGGGCTTGACAAAGTTGCTTTAAATCTATGAGCAATCTGAAAACTTTAGGAGCCAGTACCAAATGCTGTGTTCACAAAGGAAAATGCTTGGGTCCCAGTCCATAAACATATATATGAATACCATGCACACCATTCTCATATAATAATACACACACACACTGATTGTCATGCTCACCCACATGCTGACACTCACAAGCCGACACACATACATGCACAAAACACTTGCTCACCCACAAATACACACACCTGATTATTGACACGCACTAACACATGATTTCACTCTTACATTCATGCACAAATACATTAATATACACGTAAATGCTAACACATACTAACACAGGTCACACACATTGAGACACACTTGCTGTCACAAATATATACACACATATATACTGATAAATACACTAAGACATGCTTACACAAATACATACATGCACACTAATATGCTGATACAGACACTAACAAATACATACACACTAATATACTGATACGTACACTAAGACATGCTGACACACATACATGCACACTAATATGCTGATAAACACACTAACACAACTACATACACACTAATATACTGATACATACACTAAGACATGCTGACACAAATACATACATACACACTAATATGCTGATACACACACTAACACAACTACATACACAGTAATATACTGATACATACACTAACACATGCTGACACAAATACATACATACACACTAATATGCTGATACACACACTAACACAAATACATACACACTAATTTACGGATACATATGCTAAGACATGCTGACACAAATAATTACATATATACACACTAATATGCTGATACACACACTAACACAACTACATACACACTAATATACTGATACATACACTAACACATGTTGTCACAAATACATACATTCACACAAAAACAAATGTTTCTCTTTCACACAGAGATTCTGACACTGATAAAACCAGGTGCTGAACCCACACATACATGCTAACACACGTTCGAATACACACACTTTTTACATACTAGACTTACACTGGGAAGTTGGAGACAGACCCTGTATCACTGCTGGACAGGGCAGCGTGAAGTTTTTCCTCCATTTTGAGGCAGGAGTAGAAGGAGTTCCTATCTCCTCACTTCTACAGCTGCTGCCCGGTGAGAAAACAGGAACTTAATTTTAAATATTTGCTTTCTCTCTGTTCCCACTAACCATCTCACCCATTTCAGTTAACAAAGACCCAACATTATCAGCCTTTAATTTTTTGCAATTTGTGTATTTAAAGATTTGGTTGGGGGATTGCTCTTGCTCTCCTTAGCAATTATTTTTTTACTCTCCAATTACCAGCCGGTAAAAAATTGGCTTGACGTTAATGGTAAATCTATGGAGGCACCAGCAAGGCCAGTATTTTTTTGTAGAAAAGGTAGCAAACCTAGGTGGAACACATACCAATTTGTTTTTTTAGTTCATCTCAAATGATAACATGTGGTCACTATTCGCCCACTACTGCTTTACTTGGATAGTAAAAATAGCGATAAGCTCTTTATTGTTGGTTATTACCAGATCCAGACACATGCTAGTTAGTTCAGTGTAGCTTAGTTAGCATTACAAGTGCCTACGAGGTTTGTCACCCAAATGCTGTTTACACACTTAATAATTCTGTTGTCTACAACTATTCCTAAATCCTTCTCACTAAGTTTTTTTCCCACCAACGAAATACCTAAGTACCGTATTTGCTCGATTATGAGCCAAGGTTTTTTTCAGAAAAAAAATTCTGAAAAATACCCCTCGTCTTATAATCGAGGTCGTCTTATAATCTGACCTCAAATTGAGGTCAGACTATAAAAATGGGATCCAGGTCCCCCGCAGAGCTGCAGGGGACCTGGATCCCCCTCTCTAACAGCAGGGGATGACTCCCCCTGCTGCCGCCCGGCACGACCTCTGGGACTACGATGATGAAGCCGGGTACTTCGGGCTTCGTCCTAAAATCCTCCGCTTCCCCACTAGCCACCAGGGAGAATCGGGCAGCCGGGGGATGTCTGCACGATACGTGCAGACATCCTCCGTGATGCCCGACACTTCCGTCTATTATGACGGACCAGCTGTCCATCATAATAGACGGAGGTGTCGGGCAGCATGGAGGATGTCTGCACGTATCGTGCAGACATCCCCCGGCTGCCCCCACTAGTCACCAGGGATCAAGAAACAGGTGAGGGGAAGCGAGGGGGGGGCAGAGAAACGAGGGGGAGGGGGGTAGAAAGACAAGCGGTGGGGGCAGAGAGGGGAGGGTGCCAGAGCAACAAGGGGGGGAGGGAGGGGGGAAGAGACAATGGGGGGCAGAGATAAACGAGGGGGAGGGAGGGGGGGTAGAAAGACAAGGGGGGCAGGGGGGGTAGAAAGACAAGGGGGGCAGGGGGGGAGAGCAACAAGGGGAGGGAGGGGGAAGAGACAGGGGGAGGGAGGGGGGAAGAGACAGAGACAAGGGGAGGGAGGGGGAAGAGACAGACACAAGGGGAGGGTGGGAGGGGTAGAGACCGAGGGGAGGGGGGCAGAGAGAAACAAGGGGGGACGAGACAGAGACAAGGGGAGCGAGGGGGGAGACAAAGGGAGGGGGAGAGAGAGACAACACTAAGGGGGGGAGAGAGAGCGAAAGCTGGGGGAAAAGGAAAGAGAGGCAGCATTGGCACATAAAAGGAAATAAAAACAAGAAATGCATTTTTTTATATCATAATTTTTTATTAAAAAAGCAATTTACATGTGAATATATACAAGTTGAACTTTTTTCCTATAGGGTAGTCTTATATTCAGGCTTTTAGTTTTTTTCCTAATGGAATATCCAAAGTTTGGGGGGTCATCTTATAATCAGAGTCGTCTTATAATCGAGCAAATACGGTATATGTTACTTAGTTATTATTTTTCCCTACATGCTTAACTTCATATCAGTCTACAAGAAATCTCATTTGCCACTTCACTGGCCAGTCCCTGTCCAAATCCCAAAGCAGTGAAGAAACATCTGATTTAGACTGTATTATCTATCTAATTTTGTCTCATCATAACAAACATAGTTCTCAATGCCCCTTGAAAGATCATTAGTAAAAAACATAATTAAAAAGAGGACCCAGGACAGACCCCTAGGATACTCCACTTTTCTTCAGTTAGAAAATGTTCCATTTACAACAATCTGTTGTTTATTTTGCTTACTTTTTAAAAAATACATTCGTCAACCATACAGTGGACGGTGGAAGGTAAAAAATGATTATACTTTGTGCCCAATTAATAGCACTTGTATAGAACTTTAGTTTCTTCAAAGCCTTTGTTTGTATGCCTTTCCATTGTGCCTCGACATAAGACCTAAGCAGTGAAGTACTAAAGGTATCACCAGAAGTAAATTCCAATTACGTTCGCACCTAAAAAAGTGACATCATCATTACAAGACACAAGGAGGAATGGTGACATCACTATTAGAGGGCAGACAGAGGTGCACATCTGATTGGCATTCGATGTTGGGGGCAAAAAAATCCCTTCAGGTAAGTATATGAATGTTTACATACTAGGTGGTGATTTTGCCAGCAAATCCGTTTATTAAGTATCTATACCTACCCGAATCTGAATGAGATGTCCACGTATTTTGTGGTTAAGTTCTCTTATTAATGATAACAGTTTTGTCACTCACTGTTTAAAAATAGAAAAATAGAATGTATCGGCAGATAAGAACCATTCGGCCCATCTAGTCTGCCCAGTGTTCTAAATACTTTTATTAGTCCCCCGTTCCCTATCTTATATCTAGGATAGCCTTGTGCCTATCCCACGCATGCTTAAAATCCTTCACTGTGTTTACCGCTACCACTTCGGTTTCACTGTGTAGCTATTTTCATACATAATATGTATGCAAGACATCCACGTCTATCACCATTGCAATTTGCCTTTATTATTGATCGGATCTTGGAAACCTTACTGTTTTAAGACAGCTCAAATTTAGGCAGCCTGAGTTGATAGATTCCCTTTAACTGTAGAGCCATAGTGCCTCATGTATCAAGGATAATGTGAATACAATCTGTGACACATAGCGTGAGTTGTTGAACTAACTACACGTTTTCTGAACTTTCGCCCTGCCCTAATTACCTAGCCTGTTATTATTACATCTAATAAATTGCAGGATACCACAACTACTTTGCAACCTCTCAGCTTGATTTATTGGCACTGGGAGGATCCTGTGTTCATTTAGCAAAGCACCATTATTATTATTTAACAAACCGCTGTCAGAAACAAATTTCAGTTTGATAACTGTATTAAGGGCCGAGTATTAAGCCGCAAACATGTCATTTTAAGAGTGAATTATCATTAAGTATATTACAAATTGATTTTCTTACAGGTTTAAGTTTCTCTGCTAATAACTCGCTGGTCAAGAGATTATCAAATGGTGTAATGTTATCTCACTTGAAAAAATAGCACTTTATTCTACATCACAGAGAGCTGCTTTGCTGAACTCTGTGCTCCATAAATCAGATACATAGACTAACAAACTGGGCAGCCATAATAGCTCATGTTAAATAAAATTAAAGCGTTCCATTAGCCCAGATCTTCTTGCTTATGAGTATATTCTTTAGGTTGTCTTTATTTTATTTTTATTTTTTTTGGAGGCAAAAGTGCAAAAGTGAACAAGAAAATGGAAGAACGGAATTTAGCTGCCATTAATATTTTTTATTTCTGCTTTAAAAAAATTAAAACGTTATATATATATATATATATATATAATATTTTTTTTTTTTCTGGGAAATATAATTCTTCAATTATTTCAACGAAATGGGGAAATTATCTATTGACCTTAAAACAGGTGCTTTGGAAATGTTCTTTTTCGGTTATTTATTTGCTTATGGAAACAAATACAAGATAAAATGACCTCAGATTATTGTCTTCTCCATTTTTCAGTTACAAGGGTTTTTTTTTTTCATAAACTCAATAATAACTGAACATGATAAATCACATTTTTAGGACAGCATTCTATTTCAGTAATATGATTTACTTCCCGCCTAACAACTCCTTTCTACACGTTAGATACCCAGTTAGAAGGAATTACCGGTACCTAAATTGTTGCTGAAGGGTATAAAATCAGCTTCGCGACTTCCCAAAGCAGCATATTGTGATACAATTGTCTTATCTCTGTATTGTAATTTGCTTTTAATGATCGGTGTTTGAATTCCAGTCCTATTTATGTCCATTTCTGTATACCCTTCAGAATTAGCATCATCTTGTTGTAAGTAAGAAAAAAAAGACATCCTGGTCAAATGTTTATTGTACTTTCACGCATCACAATATTTTTAATGCAGCACCATCACAGAATGATAATAATTTATACTATTTGATAAAAAAAAAAAATGCTACTTTTTCACAGCTGGCAATACAGGTTGAGTAGCCCTTATGCGAAGATCCAAAAACGAAAATGACCCAAGATCCGAAAAAAAAATTGCGGATGTAGGTCAATTTGGATAAGGGATACTCAACTTCCTGATGTCCAGCGGTAAAGCTCCTTTGCTTCACCATCCCGAGAAGCCAGCGCTCATGGAAAAATGTAGTTCCCAAAGCGCTGCAACGGGAGGGAGGGACTACACGTGACGTACAGTTCATCTGGGCAGCACTGTGGAGCAGGTAAGTTCACCAGCTCCACTGCTGATCCATATAACCTAAATTCAAGGTAAGGTAGATAGGTTTTAGGGCTGGTGCTGCGGAATTGGTCCATCATCCGGAAGTATCCGTTATCCACAATGCTGCCGGGCACGAGCATTTTGGGTAAGGGAATCTCAACCTGTAGTACCAACTTCATCAAGACAATCTCTAAAGCAAGACTTCTGTCATGGTGGACGGACGTCTCAAACCAATGTATGCGTTGGCTCAAGCTGCTGTTGTGCATTTGTGCTTAGCAAGAAATGAGTATCTTCAAGAGGGCTGGGGTAACGTGTTTTGTGGTCCTAATATGGGGAGGGTTGAGGCATGAAGTCACTTGTATCGATAAATGTTTCCAATATTGGAAAGTGTGCTATGTCTACGTATCTTGAACCAAGATAAGTGGCAGGGTGTATGGTGTAAGTATAACTGCTCCAGTCAAAAAATAGAAAAGAATTAGACTATGGGACATTGCCTCATAAGGGCCTTAATCCCCTATCCATTTCCTTTATCCTGACTTCCCTCTTTTCTAGACACTTAAAATGTTTTGGCCTTTTGGCTGTAATGCTCCAGATAAATTGCCGTTAATATAAAGTTCTCCAATATCAGTACATAGTATCCAAAGAAAGCTCTGACTGTCCTTAAAAACAACATATTACTGTGTTCAATGACAAAGAGAAAAATGACACTTAACCACATATCAAAAATGGAAAGAAAAATCACTCTAAAATCTGTGGTCCGTAAGGAGTTAAAGGTGAGGTTGATTATGTGTGCTCACTATTCCCTGTCTACCACTCTTTCTGTCGATGTCATTTTACTCTTGCTAGCCTACATTGTCCCTTTTCACTTTCTCCGGTCCCCTTTCTCCATGATTTTGTTCAGGCCCCTGCAGCAACTCGAGGATTTAAAAAAAAAAAAAAAACCCTCACTAGATCTTTTATTCTCACCTCTCCTTTGCTTGTCCCTTCTGATCCCATCTTAACACAAAACCTCCTTTTTTTTTTCCAGTGTGTCTACAGACCATATTGCTTGGTTTTGGCAGGGCCTGCAGGTCAGCTGGGATGTAATTAAGACTCTAAGAACAGCCTGTCTTCACCACGGGAAGCCCATGTTAAATGTAGCTGGGATTTAGGCCTGTCAGTTTGGCCAGAGCTCAGGACTGAGAGCCGGGGGGCAGCAACACTTCCTTTTCATATATAATCCCATTACACACAGCGCATTGCACTTGGCAACATTTGCACATTACCTAGTGGCTTGAGCTTACAAGACACTGCTGCTCAATTAGCATATGTTACATGTAGATTTTAGAAATATTTTAAAGACAACCTCAAATTTCCAAAGTAAATTATGCATGTCCGACAGCGGCTGAAGTCCGCGATTACCCCGCCGTCAACTCCCACAACTTTTTGTTCCCGGGGTTCGGGTATTACATTAAAAAGGCAGAGAAACTAAACGAAATAAAACCAGTTTTAATTTATCTCCGTTTGGCCCAACCCAGCGCGGCTTCTGCTGACAGCTGTCAGAGGTATTTGAATAATTGGATTAATTTAGCAGAGGGTGAGCAGTACAAAAAATGGTTTTACCCACACCAGCACATACATATTATTTAGTACTTTCTCTTATTGGAATGTATAGGGATTGAATGCAACTGGTATGCATGTTTGTTGGTGTCTGTTTTTACATTTTTATTATGTGCTCCTCAAGAAAGGTAACAAGATGTAAACAGTGTTTTCAACCATGTAACATTTTTTTGTTGTTGTTGCATACATTGCAACAAACAGAAACAACACTTCAACTTGCTGATAAGTCTAGAAGTATAATCATTTTACCCAAAAAAAAACACTCTCAACTTCAGCAATAATTAAATTAACATGTATTTATATAGTACAAGAAAAAAGGAGGAGCACACAAAACAGTTTAATGATATACATCACATATTTATTGTAACAAATAAATGATAGCATATTAGTGTACACAGACTATACAAAAATATACAAAAACTACTTCGAAAAATGGATAAATGCAGAGCAAAAAACAAACACCAAGATCACAACAATGGAGAGCAGAACAGCCAGAAGTCAACCCAACGTTTCGGCACAATGGGCCTTCATCAAGGGTGAATTCAAGTCACCCTTGATGAAGTTCCATTGTGCCAAAACATTAAAGTTTTGTAAGTATTTTTTGTATATTTGTGTATAGTCTGTGTACACTAATATGCTATAATTTATTTGTTGCAATAAATATGTGATGTATATCATTTAATTGTATTTTATCTTAATTGCATTTATCTTGTATTGGTACTTGTTTTTGGGGGCTTTATGGAGGTCCTCTTGGAGTGATGCACCTTTATTCTTGTATTTACTTTTGGGTTTAATTTATATAGATAGGGCCTCTCTAATATTCTGTTAACTTCATGTATTTATAAATTGCCAACAATTTACATACCACTTGGTATGGAGCATAGAAGGGAAATACATAGTACATGAGACGAAGAGAGACAGACTGGTACATGAGGTAGACAACCCTGCTCGCTAGCTTATAATCTAGAGGATGAATCTGTTATTTTGTATTTAGAGGACCATATTCCAACTGGAAATGGTAGATTTCGGCAGAGAAAAAGACTATTTAAGCTTTTTTTTATAGTTGGTATGGTGTACTCATTCTATGTCTGAACGTGTGTTGTCAGACTAAACTGTATTGTTTATTGTAAATAAAGTAAAAAGAACAGGGGGGGCCAAGCCATTACTCCTTCCTTCATGGTGATTAAACGGTTCATGATATCATTTATACTTGCTTTCTGTTTACAATTACATAATTAGATGAAGTCTGTTACTATTCTCATTTCTAATATAGGTAACACTAGTATAGGGGAACGTTTCGTGTTTTCGCCGTAGTGAAAACGTTCTAATTGGATGGTTACGTTTACATATAAGCACACTTACTGCCCAATCTATAGGTCCACTGTTTGGTTTTGCATAATATTCGGATTTCTAAAGTTGATATAGGAAGCCTGAAACCATATAAAAAGCTGTTTTTGTACATTCATCTTCATTACTTTTATTACTTGTACATTAGCCCATCAATATACTTTTAAAACCAAGTGGACCAAGGCGTGGATACACCCCTCTCTTCTTGGGATGAATGGACGTTTGAATGGGTGTGAATGTATATTTCTGGAGTTAGAATGAAAACATTATCATAAGTAAATAATTTTTATTGATTCTCTAAATAATATTTATTGAGTAAAGTAAAGTACTTCATTGTGTGATATTGTCATTTTTATGAAATGAATAAAAGAATATACATTATATACTTTTAAAGCTATGCCTGCCTAAAGAGGAACACATTTTAATTGCAAGACAGGATTTAGCAACTTGCTTCCATATCTTCTCTCTTAATTATTGTATGCAATATGGGTTTAGTAGTGGTTTGGGTTAGTTGGAGAGCAAAAACAGTCTGATCGAAGTCATTTATATTTCTTTGGGTTTTTCATAGCCGAGCACTGACGTTAGTGGGGTATAAGTTATTGAACCTTTCTTTTGGAATGCCTAGTAACCCATACTAACATTTCGTCCTACAACAAATTCAATCCAATAGTCCTATCAATAGCAGTGAGTATTGCCAGTGAGCTTCCATGATGTAACATAAAGTTATGGAACTCACTGCCAAGAGAGGTAGTGCTAGCAACCACAATAGATGCATTTAAAAATGGTTTGGATGTTTTTTTAGGAAAGCAGAACATACAGGGCTATTAATAATAGAATAAGCATTAATAAAAGAGCTTATTGATCCACGGAGAAATCTGATTGCCTCTTGGAGTCAAGAAGGAATTTTTTCCCCCAGGAGGCAAAATTCGAAATAGCTTCCTTAGGGGTTTTTTGCCTTCTTTTGGATCAAAAGCTGTAATGATAGGTAGAAGGGTTGAACTTGATGGGCTTGTGTCTTTTTTCAACCTAAATTACTATGTTACTATGTTACTATGTAACATCCTGTGGGTGATATGTATAAAAACTCCTGCACTGCAAAGTGTCGGGAGTTTTATAAAATAACTCCCAGCACATTGCAGCACCTGACTTATTATACATAGTCTGCACTGGCGCAATGAGCACCGACACAACCTAAATCTACGCATTTGGCGTAGATATCACAGTCTCCTGTGTGTCTGCTGTATACATTGGCACACACAACAATTGCACCAGTATTTGGCGTAATCTCCGTGTGCGCTGTGTTTATACATTGTTATCTACTTCTGTGGTCCAGTGTCAAGCATCATGCTCGAGCTACATAGGTAGTAGCCCCAGTTTTAAAGCCAAAGGGAGGTGAAGCATACAATCTACAGGTGAGACCTGTAGAGTTTACAACTAAGGTTTTAGGTCATAGGAGGAATGTAGTGTGCAAGTAGTAATTTCATTCTCCATGAGACGGTGAGTACTGTTGGGAAGGTGTAATAGTTGGTATGGAAGATGAGTCTGATAGTGGCATCTTGGTATCAGTTGGAATTGGGACAGCTGCAAAGGAGCAATGTCCATGAGACAAAAAATTCAGTAATCAAAGGGAGAATGAACTAATGTGTTTGCTGTATCTTGGCCACTACTGCACATGCCTGGTGTTTAATCAGCATAAATAATTGTTTAGCAATGGAGCCATGCAAAAAGCTGACATCTTGTCAAGCCATTCTGTAACGCTGGTACCAGGAGGAAAACCACAACTTCGGGTCTGGGTAGCAGGGCAGAGGTGTTCACTTAATGTAGAACACTTAGCTACTCTGATACCACTGTATACTCCCCCCCCCCCCCCCCCCCATCATTTTTAAAAAGGAGGAGAAACTGAAATATATATATATAGGCATGGCCCCTATCAGCTATGAAAAGGCAAGAAGTCTGAATGATCCAAACATGTGCCGCGGGTGCCTTGAAGGAAGAGAGGACAAATTGCGAGGCAAATGTCTACCTCGGCCAAGAATGGTCCAAGGACAGGTATGGGGATGGGGTGTGTCAATGTATCACATTCCCCCTGCATCCTGATTGTACAAAAATAAGACTTTGGGAGGACCCTGCTCAAATGATCTTACAGTCTAAAATATACTATTCATTTTTCTTATTACGCTATACAAAATTGCATATAAAAAAAATAGTATGCAATGTAATGCCTACTTAGATATTATTTATTTTGAGCAGGGGGTGTTTATTTTTAATTTTTTTTTATGATGCGGCTCAAGTATGTTTTCTAGCTGAGCATGACAAGTATCTGAAGAAATTTCTGGTTGTTAATGAATGCTTTAAAAATGTTTCTAATATTGTATGTGGAACCCATCGTTCGCAAAATTATTTAGCAATATTAAAAGGATTGTGTTTGTTTTGTTCCTGGAGAACAAACTGATTTGCA